>JAJEJO010003602.1:0-301543 GCA_020662805.1 Glaucomys volans | reverse complement strand
TTTTTTTTTTTCCTTTCTTTTTGGCTAAATACCCTATTCATGCCCTTTCCAAGCTTGATATGTGGGGAAATGTCTATAACCATTGCTTGATGCTATAAGATGTTTGGTAGTCAATAATAGGAAAAATTTAGATTAAAAATCTTTAGTCCTTCTGTAAGTTTATTAGCCTACAGATTCAAAGAGACTCATGACAGGTCTGAGAGGTATCAGAATGGAAGCAAGTAGAGTTATTTTATGAAAACTGATAAGAAATTGAGGACCACATGTATGTGGGAGGTTGCTAGTCCATGAATCCACATAAGTGTGTATTTGAGAACATTTTGGTCTTTACCACACTTCAGCAAGTATGAGGGAGTCTAGGTTATTTCATGTGTTTACTTTTAGAAACTCAAAAAATAATTAATTGCAAATAACCTAGTCATAGCAGGACAATGAAGACTATACCTAGTTTATGTATTTTAAATTTCTGACTAAAGGGGTTTGTAAACAAAACTCAGCAGAAAAAGTTACCTATAAAACACAATTATAAAAACTATTGTGCAACATGTCAACTTTATTCATCTATTATTTATATCTCCCCACTTATTTCTTTATATTAAGTCCCTCTCCAGAAAGGCTTGAGGGAGTTTGTCAGGAACTAACTACTAGTAAGAACTATTTATAGAAGTTAACATCAGAATAGTACTCAAAAAGAACAGGGGAAGAAACCATAGTGGTTAATTTCATGCACCAACCTTTCTAAGCCAAAGAGCCCAGACCTTTAGTCAAGCATTATTTTAGGTGTATCTATAAGAGTGCTTTTTCTAATTTTGTGTTAATATTTGAATCAGTAGACCGAGTAAAGCAGATTACCTTCAACTGAAGACCTGAATATAAACAAAAAAAAAAAAAAAAATGAGGAAGAGAGAACTTATACCTAGTTCCATGTGCCAGGCATTGGTCTTTTCTCACTGTGAACTCCAATTACAAAACTGGGTCTTCCTAGTTTTCCATCTGCCAGACTTCAGAAAGGAACTAAAACCATTGACTCTCCTCAGTCTCCAACTTGCCCACTGTGGACACTGAGACTTCTAAGTTCCAAAATCATGTGAGACAATTATTATAACCATGTATGTATGTATACATAAATGCATACACATATATTTTTCAGTTATCATCCCATTGGTTCTTTCTGGAGAACCTTAACTAAAGCAGTAGCCATGGGATGGATGTTCACACCCAGATGGGTGTGGACCAGAGCAGTGATCAGTTCTTTAGAACATAGTATAGGAAGCCCACATGGAAGAGAAGGAATTCAGACATGTTTTTGAAACCATGAAGAAATAACATTCAGATTAAATAAATTTTTAAGTCAGAACCCAGCACAAATTTAATAACCCCAGTGACCACAAATTCACTATTAAAGCATTCGATGGTATCTTCTATTAGTGACTTAAATTATAGATACATACTTTAATAAATTATGCATATAATTTCTCCATATATATCTTGAAGTGATAAGCTATTTTGACTCTTTTGTAATATATTATACACACATACATGTGATATTTTTTTGCAGAGAAGGAGCACCCAGAATAATTAAGTCATTCAATTCAGAGAGGGCTGTCACATCTTTAGTTTCATCTGCAGCATCTCTGTACTACTCTGAGTCTCTGCAAATTTTTGAATTGGAAGTATCATTTTTCCCTCAGATCAGAACCTTGGATTGCTGTCTGGAAGAGACAGTGGTGACAAATCGACTCATTTAATAAAAAGAAGTGAATGAAGTGAGGGGGAGAAAGTAAATGCACTGAGACTCAAGAGCTGCAGGTGTGTCTCCTTATGGAGCCATCACTCACTACTCACAGATGCCGACTGGGTTTCCATGGAGACAGCTGGGCATGCAGGCACCAAGGCCAGTCTATCAGCCCCTAGCATGGCATCCGCATACTTACCAATAGAGATGGATTATGCAAAAGAGGGCCAACTTTTCTGTGGTCCTCATAGGTTCAATTTTCCTCTTTGCTACAGACTAGAGGTTTCTTAATAAAGTGAATGCTCAGCTATGAGAGTAGCCTCGGCCACAGAATGCTAATTCCGGAAAGGCATTTAATTATACTAAGATATGACCTCACTTATACATGAGATCATGGTTCTGGCTTCTAAGCTTTTTTTGTTTATTTATTTTGTCTTTCTTTTTGATTACTGGTAAAATTCAAGAGATACAAAGTGCAGTGTCCTGTCAAGTTCTTCCTTAACTTCTGAGAAGAAAAAATGCTAGCTCTTGAATATACTTTCCCTTAAATTTGGGGGAAAATGCTCTCATCTCTTTTTAATAGGAAGATTGATGCAAAGAGTCAAAGAAATAATTTTATTGTTTAACATGTGTGTGTAAATACACACACATTTACTATATAAATTTGTGTGCATATACTTTCTATATGTATGTATATATGTGTATACAGAGGTTGTATATTTATTGTTTTCAAAGAGACATAAGAGCTTCTAAGGGTAGAATAGAAATCTAGTTTCTGCTTTTGAATTTTCTTTTATTTCACTGTGTGAATTTGAAAAGGTCAACTGACCTCTTTGGATCTCAATTTATTCATTTAATTCAAGAATTTTGGAATAATCTTTCCCTGCAACTCTTTCATTTCTAAAAGTTTTAAAGCCCCTACTTTCTTATATGAGACAAGTTAGAACAAAATGCTCCAGGTGGAGAATTCAAAGCTTACTGGTTACAATATGAAAGCCAATTACTAAACATGGTCTTATTTGTCTTTATGATGTCAGGAGTCATAAATTTTCCAAGTAACATACCTCTTTACTCTTTCAGCATATCAATGCTTTGCCTTAGTGGAAGCAAGTTATCTGCATAAAGGACTAATCCCCCAAAGGCAATAAACATAACACAAGAGGCCAGATTTAAATGCCACTTCATAACAATTCCACAGTGGATCATTACACTGAAACAATTAACTCTGGGTTTTCCTAGGTGGCTTGTTTCTCACAAAATTTTACTCCTAAGCAATTTAATCTCTATCAACTAACATATTTTGAAATTCTCTTTTTACCTGAAGTACCCAGGAACACTGTTCAATCACAAAATTATCCTTAGCAAAAATTTAAATACAGTCATCACTCAGTAACTTAGTATCCATTGGAGACTGGCTCCAGGAACCTCCATAGATAACAAAATCCATGGATTCTCAAATCCCTTATACAAAACGGTGTAGAATTTGTATTCACCTCTGCACATCCCCCTGTGTACTTTAAATCATCTCTAGATTACTTGTAATACTCAATAAAATGCAAATACTATGTATATAATTACTATATTGCATTAAGAAATAAAGGCAAGAAAAAAGTTTGTACATGTTCAGTACACACATTTTTATGAATATTTTTGATGTATTGTTAGTTGAATCTGTGACCATAGAATCCTAATATATATATACAGAGACATTTGATACATTCTAAGCAAAAAAAAAAGGAGAAAAATAAAAGTATAATACTCCCCAAAGGCATTAGTAAATCATTACCTAATACTATGTCCTCTTCAATCATCTAATTTATCACCTCTTCCCCACTTCAAGAACATAGAATTATTAGCTAAATTTATTTAAAAATCAAGTGAAACTGAGTAAAACCTTACTCCAAACCCAGAGGGAGAAAGAAACACTATGCATTAAAATAAGGTCTAAAATCAATTTGATTTGAAATACTTATTCATTTAACAACTATTGTGGGAATATGTTTTTAAAAAATCAATGCAATATTCTAACTTTTGGGAAGATATTTATAACTTAAAGTAATTTCTAAGTCCAGGTTTTAGTCACTCTGATTTAAGGATCAGAAACATGATTAGTAAAATTTATTTGGTAATAATTACTAATATAATAGGAAACAATATGGAACAGGAGAAGAGACAGACCATGTACAAAGATAAAACTGACCCACAATTGCAACAACCTTCCCACAAAAGCATCCCATTATCTACAGTAGTCAGCCCGGAAGTCAAGAGTGCTGTAAATCAGCCTTGGATTAAGTGTGATCACTTTTGCCATCGACAATTCAGAATGTCAAACAATAATCATGGAGATGCTCAGCCAACATGGCCAAGAGGTGAGGGCTTAATTCATAATGAGCAGTTCCCTTAAATTTTATTCCCAGTTCTAACTTAGGGAGTAGCTAGCAGAGAGTCAAATATGTAGCCCTAACCAATCACATATGATACCCCTCTTCTAATGAGGCCTATCTACAGCTTCTCTCAATGGAAACAACCTCCTCTCAGGGCCCAACACAAGCCTTCACTTCTCATACCACAAAGTTTCCCCACTCTTCTTCCTGGATTGAAGTCTTTACCAAAATGCAAGTGATGGTGGCTGACCCCCTTGCTCCAGAAAGATCTAAATAAACAGTGGTGACTAGTTCTCATGTGGTTTGGCCGGTATTTATTTCCACAATGGTAAATATTTTTAAGTTCATTTTAAGTAGGTTATGAACTATTCTTAGCATTGTGTGTGTGCAATTTATTTACTTAGGAAATTTCTTATTATATTGCACCAAAAGAACCTCAAGTTGAGTCTGCAGAGCATTTGCACAAATAATAATGACAATGCTGATGTCATAATGGTGACTACCAAGACAATAATTAACCCACTCTGATTCAATATGCATCATAGCACTTTGCCTGGAATAACTCATTTATTTTTCAGAATAGTCCTATGAGACAGGGCTGCTGTTAGGTCTGTTTAACACAGGAAAGATGGAGTGGCCAAGCCTACGTTCAGTCTCACCAGCTCCTGTAAATGACCATCACAGCCTTCCAAACAGCATGCTGTCTCTGTATCCTTGGTTTGTGTCCATATGCACTTGGCCCAAATTAATGATGCTTTTGTAAAATAAGAGGAAATGCCTGGTGAAAGAGGAGGTTTTCAAAAAGCTTTCCATTAAGTAACAGCAAATATTTGTTTTCTTCATTTAACCAAGATAATTTAGAAAAAAAATAACAACAGAAAACAGAGAAAATGTAATGTTTCCTACTAAGTATAAAACCTCAAGCACAGTAATCTATAGAATACAAAATATTTTTAAGTGATCACAAAGTAAAGTTTTGCCAATATTCTAGTATCCTTCTCTCTGACTACAGCAGAATTACATGGAGACTTGGTAGCATGCTCATGACTAAGCTTTGCCCCATACCTCTAGGTTTTAGGCTTCTCCTGAAAAATACGAGGTGGGCAGGTATGTCTTAAAAGAAATCTATGTAGATAATTCTGATCTTGTGAAAAAACAAAACAAAGCAAAGCAAAACAAAACAAAAAACTTCCTTAATTGAGAGATCTTAGCCTAGAGATGAGGAGCTCAGATCTAAACTGTCCAAACGGACAAATGATCATATAAATGGTGCAGTGAATTTATCAACTTTTTTGTTGTTACTGTTACTGGAAATTGAACCCAGGGTTGCCTTACCACTGAATTACATCTCCAGCACCTTTTATTTTTTCTCTTGAGACAGGATCTTGCTAAGGTGCTGTGACTGTCCTCAAACCACCAATAGGCCTGCCTCAGCTTCCTGAATTGCTGGGATTATAGGCATGTGCCACTAATCAAACTAATATTAAAAAAAATCATAAAAGAAGTATATATTTGTCCAAACACAGAACCCAGGCTTGAATTTCCACTGTCTGATAGAGCTGGATATGGGGGTGGCATTCTCTGCTTACCTGGACAATGAGAGAGGATGTAAATACTGGAAACAGCATAGTAAGTTCATTCTACCCACATCCCATCCCCCTTCATCTCACAATTAATCCTGTTTTACCTCCAACTACTCCCCTTATAGACCAGCAAGGCTTGTAGAGTTTTCCCTTTATTGGATTTTTTTCTGGCTTTGAAAGCTTTCACTATGTGGTTGTCGTGGAAGGGGAGAGTAATGAAAATTGTCATTAATGAAAGTAAATACTGTTCATTACTTCAGCTGTAACTCATCGAAGAACTAAAATGACTTCGTAATTAAAGTGCTAGCCAAAATTAGGCATTAGAGTATAATAATTAATTTAAAATTGCACACAATGGTACAAATCTAAGGTAATAACTAAAATGAAAAGGAAGGGGGGAATGATATTAACATCATAGATATCTTTTGGATAACTCAAATAAAGTAAGCAATTTTACTGTCACTTCTAAGGAAAATGAATAGCTTTGATTCTGACATCTGGCATTTCCCAGTGTGGTTCCCTTTACCTTTTCTTACCCACCTGGCAGGTAAAGATAATAACATTTACCTTTTGTGCTCCGCGGGAATATTAATATTTTAGAAGGACTTAGAGATCACTATGAAAAAGACTCATTAGGGAACAGAAAATTACTACGATATAAGTTTAGGTTACTATAATTTGTGGACTTAGGTTGTGCCATGTAGGACTTTTTTTAATGTAGTCACTGGAGGCAAGCATAGTAGGTACTGAAGCAATATCTGCTGAACTGAATATAGTTCACATTTTACATAAATAATGATTACTTATCATTCTCCAAAATTAATTTCCCACCAATTAGAGCTACACAGAGAAACCTAAAATTATTTTAAATTCTATGCTATTCTGAGTGTATATGGGGGTTGGGATTAAGTCTGTGATGGGAGATAAATTAGGAAGCATAAAGAACAGAAAATTCAAGTCTGGACTAGTCTAGACTATAGCCTCAGGGAGCAACACATTCACCTGGAGACACTCGAACTCAGCCTGGGCCACATGCCAGAATTTCAGACTGTGTAGGTCCAAGGTAAGGCCTAGGAATTTGCATTTCTGAAAAAATTTTAAGTGTTTCTGATGTTGCCTCTCTGAGGACCAGACTTTGAGAATCAGTGATTTACGCTGATATAAAACTCTAAATGTCCCTGATAACTGCAGATATACACTGTGGCATTCACTGTGCTATAAATTAATTTGTACCACAAATTAATATGCATACCACTGATAAAAATTCTAATGGTTGACTCAAGTCAAAACTGTGGGCAACTTCTTTGGATCTACATTTTTTCATCACAAGCAAAAATATGCATCCAGTTAATGAATAGACACATGAAAGAAGTGTTTGTTTTATGAATAAGTCTTTTCAGTTAGCAAAAAGTGCTTTGTGACTACTTTATAAAAATAATTCAATTTTTACTAATTGAGGACAAATCATACAGCTTTGTTCCATTTTCACATCTGTGAAATGGGAACAATAGTCCTTGTTCGGCTATCCAATAGTCATTATGAGAAACATATCAGTTTATGTTAACACAGAATTCTTGAATATTATAAACTGGTATACATACTTGGTATATGTACTAAATGTGTATAACAAGTTGCATATACTCTAAATAAAGATTTTATATGCCTGTGTACAGATAACAAAAAAGAGATACCTGTTTTTACATAGTAGTGTGCTCAATTCCTTAATAATCAAGTATTTTAGAACTTAGTCTTGGACCTTCTTCTCTTCTGATTAGGCCCTTAAGCAAACCTGCCCAATCCGAACCAATTGCTGAACAGTACCAAATATATTTCTCTGGATCAAAACTGATTTTGGGTGCTCCTGATCAGTATGTCCAAAAAGCTCTTTAATCCTGAACTTGCTCTTTTCCCTAAAAATCTACCTTCCTCCTTCCTACTCCAACTCTATTTATACAGTTCATATTGCCAGAAAAATGGAAATCTTCCTTGGCATCTCTCTCACCATCCACCCCACATTCAATTCATCACCAAATCTTTTGATTCTGCCTCCCAAATCTATTTTTAATCTATTCATTTCTCTCCTGTCCTTTCACTACCACCCAGTTCGAGGATAATACCACCTGTCTCCAGGACCAGCAAAAAACAAACAATCAAACAAACAAACAAACAAACAAAAAGCCCTTCTGTTCAGTAGCTGCTCAATTCTCTTTACCTGATAGAACTGTTTTTTCAAACTCACCTCTAGATAGAAGATACTGAAATCTCTTTGAAAGGCCAACGTCATCACCATCATCGTTGTCATTGTCATCATCATGATAAATAACACACAGCACTTTCCATAAACAGGCACTTGACTCAAAACATTTTTCCTATTAACTATGGAACAACATTGTAAATGCTCTATCATTTCACTTTTTTTGAGAACTGGACCACAGAGAGTTTGATTAACTTGCCCATGGTTTGCAAAAACTTGTACACACAGAGTTGTAATGCAAACCCAGGCAACCTAACAGGGTCCATCTCTGTTATGTTTTCTACTCCATCTCACAGGTCCCTGAAATGTCACTGCTTAGATTGCACCCCATAATGGCTCCCCATTCCTTTTAGGATAAAAGCTGCTGTCTTTACCAGGAGTTTAGGTGCTTTGTACAACCTGCCTTTGCCATTGAATTTCACCTAGCTTTACCTTCCAACTTGCTCCTTCACATGCTATGCTAGCTTTATTCATTTATGAAAAGATGTCTGATGCTCTTCTCCTTTGGGGGCTTTGAAGATGCCGTTCTAACATCCTGAATCTCATCCCTTGGGAGAGGCTTTCTCTGACCCTACAAATCTAAATTAAGCTTTCGTCTTGTCATGTTTATTATATGCTGTCTTTTCTTTGATAGCACTCAACATAACATTTACATATGTATTTGTTCTATTGTTTACTTCCTATCTGGCTCCAGGAGGGCAGGGACCAAGTTTGTCTTGTTCACCACTGTCTAGGCAACCTCTAACAGAGAGTGCAATATGAATATGAATATCTTAACAGAAAACAATAACAATGAAAAATACAGAAAAAGAGGCTGCAAATATATTGAGGAATCAGGTGAAAGGAAAGGTGATAGACACTTAGAAAAAGAGCTGAAAATGAGAAAAAGTGATATTTACAAGGAATCAGTTATGTTGGATTAGACAAAAGATGAAGAAGACAGAATTTGACACTGACCTCCGTGTGGGGCCTAGGAAAAGGGATTACATGAACCATTTCTGGAAAAACAGACCAAGAAAAATAGAGTGGTCCCATGGAGCAATCTGGGTTTGATCCTGGAGGTTGTACTTGGATATCTAAGCAAAATACAATCTTTTCCATGGGGAGGAAGACGAAAAGAGCACCAAATAGCCATGAAGGAATGAAGTAAAAACAACACTCACACACAGAGAAGAACACCTTAATTCACTTTCTGTACTGTTCAATGCAAGGCTTCCTGCTCCAGCCACCCTGTAATAAACCAGTGCCAGCGTGTGTCCCTGATCTGACAAGCCTTTACTTGGGTAAAGGACCGTACTGCCCAGTGAGGGAAAGGAATTCCCAAGGCTTCCATCTATTCACTGCCTGAGGCAAGTTGCATTGGCCCACGTGGCCTCCCCACAGGATGTTACTTCTGAAAAACCAAGCAAGATGTCTTAGATGTTATGGTTTTGGTGTTGTCTGAGTGACCCTCATGGATCTATTATGAATAAAAGCTTGGTCCCTAGGTAGCACTCTTGGGAAGTGCTGTGGAATGTAAGAGAGGTGCTTGGGCCATTAGTGACATGAGCTCTGGAAGTAGTTCTTCAGAGAGGGTTGATAGAAAAGTCAGAATCTGGCCTCACCAATTTTCTCTCTGGTCCAATTGGTGATGGAATCTCTTGCAGGCCCCTGTACATGCTTCCCCCATGACTTAGACCATCTGCAACCCTCCCAGAACTGAGTCATTGCAGAGATCATGCCTCAAACCTCCAAAACTGTGAACTAAATAAACGTCTTCTCTTTTGAAATTGGTTGTCTCTGGTATTTCATCATAGTAACTCAAAGCTGCCTATTACTCAGGACTTTCCAGGAATTAAGACCACAGTGCTCAAACTTCTTCATAAAGATGGGGAATAAAAAAAAACAATGAAACTCCATATAATAATAAACGTGTTTACTTTGGCTGTGCTCTTGCTAGTTCCTTTAGAAATTCCTGGTGACTCTCAGTAACTGAGCAGTGAAATGATCATTGCACAAGTCCATCTCCCTCTAGGATGACTATCACTGATGGCTTTCATTGGCAGCAACTCTCAGGAAAAGGCCCACTGTTGCAGCAGATGCTAGAAAAGTTCTATTTTCACCTCTTCAACCAGAAATGTACATACATGCACCTACATGCCATTGAGATGAGGGCCAACATGGATAGCTAGCTAGAATATATCTCTTCTAATCCCTTTGGTTATGCTGAAAAGTGAGAACAATGCTATTCATCATTCTGAAAACTGGGTGAGAGAGAAGAGACTTTGTCTGTGTTATAAGGGCACCATGGAAGAAAACCCCTATAGTTATTCTTTCAGAATAGTAATTTGTATGTAAATAGAAGCAGCAGTGACAACAGTAAGATCATTATTGCCTCCTTATGCTTACCTGGCATATCATAGTTTTCAAAAACTATCATGTTATTGGATTGATCATGAAGTGTGGTAGAGTCTCCATTCAAAAAAGAGATCCTGGTTCCCACAGGCCCTGAACCACCTGCAGCACAGTTGACAACAATACCATTTTAGAGCTTGATGGACTTATCCAAAATCACACCATTACAACTGTGGAGGACTGCTGCCACACATTCTTTGGGCAACTCATCTGAGACTGATCCCTAGTCCTCCTGGTCACATCATCTACTACCCATAATGAATTTGCATTAAGTGGTCTTTTTTCCTGCTGGAGTCTGAGCCCTTGGAGGGCAGGTGATAGGTACACTCAGTGTTTGATGACTGTAATTAGTGTTATCACATGATTGGTACCCATTTTTGTGAAAGAAAGGAATGAGTGTGCAAATGAGCCATAAATAAATGGCAGATTGTTTGATTCGAAGCCAAAATATCTCAATGTCTCCACAGAAGAGAATACCCTCTCCCTTGGAACTATTTTATTTTATTATAAAAGCCAGATGGTGAGAAGACCCTTTCTTTTCTCTCTCTCTCTCTCTCTCTCTTTTTTTTTTTTTCTTTAAAAAAGGGCTTTGTGGCTGTTGCTTAATCCACCTTTACAAGATAAAATCCCAGGGCATTTTCTTGTGGAGAGAGACAATTATTGCTCCCTGTCATCTGTGATACAGTTAGCTATTCCACCTGCTTGATCCTCACATCTGGAAACAAAGGAGGGCGGAGAGAGAGAGAGGGAGAGAGAGAGAGAGGAGAGAGGAAGGTGCAGGAATATATGGGGTACAGAGAATTAAAACACACTTTGACCTATTTGTTGTAAACACTTCATTATATTGAAAAATTTAACAATCTCTTTCAAAGCCAACTTAATTTTGTAGGAAAAGTGATGGACTTAAAGATTGAAGTCATTAATGCTTTTAGGAAACTCCTTCTCAGCTTTGGTGGCTGACTGCCCCACCCCCACCAGCTGCCTATTTTCCTGATAAAGGTTGTTGGCATTAGTACAAGTTTTTATTCCTTTTGCTGGGATGTTTCCCTAGGTTTTTAATAGCATCATGTCTTTGCAGGTCATGGGAAGTCTGGAAGAAGAGCAGGTCAGGGTGTAAGGGTGCAAAAGGTGCAGAGGAGGGGATTAGCAGCCCCGCATGTGCCACCTTAGGGGAGCAGGATCCGGTCCTGGGTGAGTGAAGTGGAAAGCCTGCCTTCTGGAGCTCCGCATGTCACGTTCAGCTGAGTGAAAGGCTGGCTCCAGCAACCCCTGCCTGTCAATTGTGTTTGTCTCCAGTCCATGGAATTTTCATTATTCATTATTCGCTGGGCTTGGGCAGCACAGGAGCAGCCGCTTCTGTCTAATCCCCCCCGATAATGTATTTCTGATAAGCATGACGGAGCCAGTGCTCCTGACAGGATTCACATTTCCAGCCGGATAAAGTGCCATTTACATGAAGCAGGCTCTGTGAATTCAGATCAGGATGATAAGGGCGGGCAGTGGACTCAGAGCCACTCTCACTGGGGACTATAGATTGGGGCCTTAGGGGTGCTTCTCCATCACACACCCAACACACCCAGAATATCAGCCTGTGGGCCACTCTGAGTGTTGGCATAAGGGGAACGATGGTGATTTGCGGCTCTGACTCAATACCCTTCACTTGAGAACCCTGTCATAGGACAGTGACAGCAATTAGGTTTAAAGTTCTAAATTGTCTTTATTTTTTATCCTAGGATTGCACACCACTTCATTTCATTAAACAGATTGAGTATTCTGATAGACTAGGCAGAAGGGGTTGGCTCTATAGACAGAGAAGAGCTACAAGAATCAGGAGCAAAGAACAAAAAGCAGGTTGGTCGTTTCAAAATTACTTTGCTTTTAGATGGGAACAGGGTGACAGTACAACAAAAAAATAACCAATTGGTCAACATCAAAATACCTCAACTTAGTTTTTTTACAGATTAAAGAACTAAAGGATGCAAGGATTAAAGCAGAGGGATTCATTTTCATGTTGAGTGGTCAGTTTCATAAATTTGTCTCTCTCATTCTCCAGATTTCTTGACAGGTCAGATAATAATAATAATTCAGTTTCAGTTTGCAAGGAACATTAGCATGAGTGACTCCATTTTGAGTTTTGGGCTGGCCTGTTGAGACTTAATACAGGAGTCTAGTTCAAATCAAAACCCCCTGAAATTTTTATTTAACATCCTTAACAGGTGAAAGCAACCACAAAGCCACCTTAACTCAGAGGGAAATGAATATAATGTTGTGTTTTTCTCAAGGCCAAAATCTTCCCAAAGAAATCACAGTCTTGTTGGGCACAGTGGCTCATGCTTTTAATACCAGCAGCTCAGGTGGCTTAGGCAGAAGGATCACAAATCAAAGCCAACATCAGCAACTTAGTGAGGATCTGAAGAACTTAGTGAGACCCTGTCTCAAAATAAAAAATAAAAATGGGCTGAGGATGTGGCTCAGTGGTTGAGCAATCCTGGGTTCAATATCTGGTATTAAAAAAAAGAAAAAAAGAAATCAGAAAGTCAGAAAGTCTATTCTACCCACTCATAGTCTTGCATATGCATATATATTTACATGGATTTCTTATTGTTACATTTTAGATATTAGGTGTCCTCCAAAAGCTCATGTATAAGACAATGCAAGAAGGTTTAGAGATGAGAAGATTGGGTTATAAAAGGTTTAACATAATCAGTGCATTAGTCCTCTGATAGGGATTAACTGAGTGGTGACTGTAGGCAGGTAGGGTATGACTGGAGGAGGTAGGTAGATGGGGGCATGCCGTTTGGGTTTATATTTTGTCCATGGTAAGGGGAGCTCTATCTCTCTGCCTCTTGGGTGCCATGGTCCCACCTGCTTTCTTCTACCATGAACTTCTGCCATGACTTGAACCCCCAAATAAACTTATCCTCTTCTAAAATTGTTCTTGTCAGGTCTTCTGGTGAAGTAATGAAAACCTTAACTAAAACACTTATCTAATACAAAAAAAAAAAAGTTCCAGGGTAGAAACCTCATGCTAAAGCAGATGCACTGATGTATCTGTGATTATTCAACATCATTTGTGAAAGGGACAGGATCAGCACCAGTCAAGGGTATCCAATCCAGTTTACTTGGGGGCGTTGAATGCTCTTTGGGGAATTAAACATATTTTTCATGTTTTTATAACTTTGACATAGTCTGAAAATCAACCACTTTGGAGGTCATGATCAATTGTCAGTCCTCCAATGACAGCACACACTCATGATGCCAGGGTCCTAAGTATTTCTCTTCTTTGTCCTCCCATCTCTCCAATCACATCCCTACCCTTGGTCAGGTATTTCTCATCTTGCATTGAATTCATGCTAATATAGTTTCATGTCACTTAACAAGAGAACTGTGTCTTTAGGTAATTTTGACATTGTGCCAACATCACTATGCATTTTACACAAACCTAGATGGCATACGTCGATCATTCAATGTGTCTTCTTGATGCAACAAAGAGATGGGAGAAACTAGAAAAGTATGAGGTTGCTGCCAGTATAGCACAGTGCACTTTTTTACAACAAACTTTTTATTTATGTATGTAAGACTATAATAATAATAGTCCAAAATAATAATTAAAAGTGAAATAAATAACCAGTAAAAGATGTTAATTATCAAGTGTTATGTACTATACATAATTGTGTGTGCTACACTTTAATGAGACTGGCAGCATAGTAGGCTACACTGGTAACCACACAAACCTTTTGTATAATGCATTGCACCACAACATTGTATCACTAGGTGATAGGAACTTTTCACTGCATTTTAATCTTATGAAACCACTATCATATTCATAGTTCTTTGTTGACTGAAACGTGGTATGTGGTACAAGACAGTAATTTGCTGTTTAAATCTCCAGGCTTCAGATATTTCCCTTCGATCTTTGCTTTTTGCAACCTCTATACCTTCCAGGTGGCAGAGGGCCCTGGTTGATCTGGAGCTGCTTCATACCTGGTGGTGGCTCCCTATGCTCTTGAGTAAAGACAGCTACTGAATTAAGCCACACAAGTCCCACAGGCAGAACTAATTCCCACTCAGACTGAATCTTCTGTCTCCAGTTAATATCATGTTTTTATTTTGTTGTTGTTGTTGTTTCATTTTTGTTTTGTCTTAACAAGAATAACATGAAGAATGCCTACATTTAGGGTCCCCTTTGTCCACTGTGCTGCTTCCAACCACACATTATTGTTTGTCCCCTCTTGTATGTTGCTAGTCCCAATTCCCTCATGTTACCAGGAAAACTCCTTTTTAATGTGGACACTGAAGCTGAATTATTGTTCCATCCCTATCCTCCCATGATACACTGAGCATGTTTCAACCTGGCTCTTCTCACACTGTTTTCAATGTTCTCATGAATCTGTTTCTGCCAT
Source organism: Glaucomys volans (assembly GCA_020662805.1). NCBI lineage: Eukaryota > Metazoa > Chordata > Mammalia > Rodentia > Sciuridae > Glaucomys > Glaucomys volans. The sequence goes on along the minus strand of JAJEJO010003602.1, from coordinate 286,790 downwards.
GAGAACTCAATACTACATATTCCTAACATCTTCAGGGCCCAGCTTCCAGATAGGTTGAAAGATTTAGAAGTTAAAAATCAAGACGTAAAATCATTTATTAAAATAGCATTTTTGATGTTTCTACCTTGATAAATAAATTTCTTCATCATGATTTACAAGGCCAGGTTCAAATTCTTTGGATTCCCTAGGATTCTTTGCAGGAATGCAGTCATACAAGGTGAACTGTCTGGTTCCTGACTCTCTCCTAATCTGTCCTGTCCCCTGGATTCATCTTGTTCAGGGAGGGCCTGGGTGTGAGAGTGCTCTGCCCACTATCCCAGCAAATAGCCATCTCTTGCATCTGTAGGTCAAATGGCTGGTCTTGGAAGCACAACTTCAGGGAAGAGGCTGAGCTGGCCATGGAATGGAGTTGGAAATGGTTCTAGCAGGTAATTTGGGGATCTCAGACATAGTATTTTATAAAGAAGATGCTACAGGCTTCAGGTGATGATGCCCCATGGGTCTATATTGCTCTACTTCCAAGATTAGAGATATAACACAAGGATTCCAGAGTGTGGGATCCAGGGTTTGCATCCTCCTTCCTAGGCCAAGAAAATGCTATACTAAACTCTATTTTGCCAACTTTTAGCACCCAAGAGGAGTTCGATAATGGTTGAATTAATAGCCAAAGGAAAGAAAAAAGAAATAATTATCTGAAAGCCCAAAGGAAGTTGTACCATGCTGGATACAGACAGGTAAAGCAAAGCCAATCTTTACCACTTAAGTTTGAGAATGGGGCTCTGAATTTGGAAAAAAAAAAAATGTGCTTTTCAACATTATAACAGACATTGCCTATTAAGTTTAGTCAGAGAGATAAATATTTCATACAGATACAAGTTAGTTCATTTTTGCTTTAAAGTGATAAAAAGACATAATGGGGAAAACATTGACTCTAAAGCCAGGCTTAATTCTTATAGGCCTTATATTTTTTTCTACCTGTTTGGTGGGAGTTACAGTATAGTAGTTTAAAAACATAAGTCAACCATCTTGTTCTGGTCAATGGCAGGTACATATTGTTTTCCTCTTCTCATTCTTCTAAACCCTCACAGAACTATTTTATGAGGAGGCAAGAGTATGACTAGCAGATTAGTTACTCTAATGTTTGTTAAAATTCAATGAACTAAAGAATAACAAATGATGAGAGAACTATGGTTCGGCAACATGGGAAACTCAGGTAATAGAGTTACTTTTTCTTTATGCAGATATATAGAAATGCTGGGTAAAAATAAAATAGGGCCAAAATAATTAAATATCCATCTGATTACAAAGGAGAAAAATAAAGAATTCCCTAGTACCAGGGAACTCAGGGAAAAATAAAGAATTCCCTAGTCCATTACATACACTTAATGGACACTGGGGGCAGCCAGGAGGGCATTGAACCTGCAAATGGAGTCTTTGGGGATGGAAGATGAGATTTTGGCATCCATGAGAACACTCATCTGGTCTCATCCATATAAAATGGGTAGCCAAAACTTGGACCCTTTCATGAAGTCACTACTCTTAGACATCTGTCAATACAATGGAGGTTGAAGAGGGGCCTCTACTTATAAACACAGTGAAGGAGAGAATCTAGCTGACCTGAACTCTGAGTCAAACTAGCTGAAAAATCAGATCCTTAAAAACTTAAGTCATACGTGGTCATAGCATCAGAAATTACATGATGCTACAATCTCCTCCCATAGGAACTTGGATATGCATTGCAAAATATGCTCTTAGGTGACAGTTACAGCCAGGGCATACTGACCTTGAAACTTCAGCTCCTATTCAAATATCTCAGAATCTTCCTGCTGTCTCTGGTCTGGTTTGAGCCTTCAGTCTTTTTACCATTCAACATTAAGTAAGCTGTAGATTTTTATATATGTTGTCTATGAAATTGAGAAAATTTCCTTCCCTTCTGATTTCTAACATAAAGTAGTGTAAGATTTTTCCAAACTTTTCTCTAGTGCCAATGAAATAATTATGTGGTTTTTCTCCATCATTCTATTAGTAAGTGATTACATTAATTGATTTTAAGATGTTGAAATTTGCATTCTTGTGATAAGTCCTACTTGGTTGTGATGTATATGATAATCCTTTTTATATATCACTATGTTTACTTTGCTTGTATTGTTCTGAATTTTTTTAAATTTATATTCACAAGATATTTTTTGTAGTTTTTTTAATTATGATGCCTTTGGTTTTAGTATTACAGTATAATGATATCATAAAGTGAGTTGAAAAATACTTCCTGATCTTCATTTTCTTTTTTAAGTTTGTAAAGAATTGGTGTTTATTTCTTTTTTAATTATTTTATAGAATTCATCAGTGAAGCCATTTGGACCTGGAGTTTTCTCTCTGAATAGTTTTTGTTTCATTATAAATTAATTTACTTTTTACACATGTACTCAGATGTTTAGCTTCATATTGGGTCAATTTTAGAAGTATGTGTCTTTCTGGAAATTTTTCCATTTAATCTAAGTTATAGGTTTTATGGATTTACAGTTGTTCTTTTGTATTCTCTTATAATTCCTTCTGTGTATAAGGTCATTAGTAATGTATCCTCTTTCATTTCTGATTGTAGTGATTTGAATCTTCTCTCTTTTTCCCCTTGATGTTTTAGCTAAAAGTTTGTCAGTTTAGTTGATCTTTTTAAAGAATCAACCAGTAGTTCTGTTTTAGGAAATTTTTTTACACAGACTTACATTTCATCACTTTTAAACCAGAACTGAGGAAGATCCCAAGACTCAGACTTGGTGAGAATGTTAAGAGGTCAGCATATCTCTTTCACACTTACTATGTGCACAATGAACTGTATCCAATTCCCTGCATAGTCAAAGGTAAGAGAAACATGCATAATTCTAAGAAAAATTCCAATTCAAAGAAATAAACTGCATTAGGTATTAGCAATTATAAAAAGCTCTCAGATATAATATGAAACATCTCACAGAGAAAAAAATCACCAGACAAGTACTTTCTCTTTTCTTTAGCTTTCCCATTCCTATATTTAAAGCAAAAGCTGATGTCTCTCAGCACTATTCTCCAAATCTATGCTTCAGCCTATTCTCTGAGATTCAGACTTAAATATTCACAGTATTTATTAGATGTTATTATGTATCATTCAACATTCTTTGTCCTTTTTTGCAGGATAGAAGATATCCCTGTCCTCAAAGAGACTATATTTTGAACCAAATTGACTGTTTATCTTTGGACATGTTCCTGAGATGTTTGCAAGTCATTTCAAAACTGATATCTACCAAACATTACTTGATTTCTTTCACTCCAAATCTATCATATTTCACTAAGATGAATCCCAACACAGCTTTTACCATCTCAGTAAATAGCTCCATCAATTACCAAGTTCAAGACAAAATTATTCTTGGTTACTCACTTTTCCTCATGATCAGCAGAAAATCTTGCAACTTCTGACTCAGGCTTGTATCAGGAATAGTCTTCTCCCCACTTTCACTAATGCAAACCTTCACCTTCTCTGCACTCTCAACACTCTCTCGCTCTCTACCTTTTACCCATGATCAGTTCTATACCCAGAATCCAGAGCCATCTTTAAGTGAATCAGATCTCATCATTTCTCCCCCTATCAAAAGCCTCTTCATGGCTTCCAACTGTATTTAGAATTAAACCTGAAGACCTTGACATACATAGACTTGGCTACTCCATTCCTGTTTGGCTCTCCAGCTTCATCATGAGCCACCCCTTGTGTACTCAGTAAATCTATGCTCACCAGCCTTCTGAACTGTAAGCATTGTTCAAGAAATGCATTATCTAATCAACCCCTAAGTCTTTCCTAGAAAATTTACATGAGAAATGATTTCTCCTTGTGAGAAACTCCTTTGTGATCCAGTTACAACATCTTAGTTATCTCCCTATTAGATTCTCTGAAACCTATATCCTGAGACTAACAAAAACCAACAGCAAAAGATAAATGCAAATTCAGCGTACACCACAGAAATTTCACTGGATTATCCCAAACATCAAAAGCTATGGTTTCAATGATGGGTGTGTATTTCATCCTTAATACTGGAGCAGTGCATCAAGTCAAAGGCATCTCAGAGAGTAAATTTGCTCCTGGTTCCAGAAACATAGTAGAGCAAAACTCCTACAATTGCCTCTAAAAATAAAGTCTCATTTCCATAGGTGGACAGGAAAAGGAACAAAAGGGTCTTTGAAGCAATTTATTGTGCCATTTCCCACCTTCTATTGAAAGTTAAATGCTTTTTCTTATTAGCACTTAGATTTGACTTAGAATTAAAGGCAAAAAAATAAGAACCATAACTACTTTCTTCAAATGATCATAACTGCTTGATAGAAGGTCTTTAACACGCTCCCACTCTAACAAGTGGCTGCTGTTTTCATGTTTTGGAATGGCTTAATTCTGTACATGAGAACATCCTCGAAAAGCAAGTGCATTAAGCTGTGACAGCTTTCCACTGACCTAAGCAATTGCATTAGGAAAACACCATTAGCAGCTCTCTCTCTTCATCTGTTCTCCCTCCTCCTCCCCACCAGTAAAAGCTATGTTCAATACTACTATTAAATTACCCTTAGAAATACGCTCCTCAAAGAAAATCAATGCACATGTGTTTTAGCACTTGTCACGGATAGATCAAACAGCCAATCTAGTATATATTATTCCACCCAAAGGTTTACATTTTAAATGAGTTTCTTCTCTTGGCACATTTTATAAGCTCACATCCAAACTAAGAAAAGGAAAAAATGGTGAGTGAGGATGAGTGAAGGAATAGAAACACATCTTGGTATTATTCCATGTTTTCCCCCTCTGTGGTTATGTATGATTTAATGATGAATGCAGGACAACCAGATGGGAGGAAATAAATGGGTGGCACATGGTAGCAGGGAACCAATGACTTAAAGCTAAAATATGCTATGGTTTGACTTATGCTATCCATCCCTTTATTCCTGAGTTTGAATGTAATCCCTCTTATGATCATTTCCCCTTGTTTAGTCACTATTCACCTTCTAACAGCAAATAGAATAAAACAATTGTTAAGGAATTAGAAATGAAACTCATGAGAGACTTAATACTTTATAAATGTACCAACTTGGGCAGTTCACTTAATCTCTCAGTGTGTCAATTTCTCTACATAAAAATAGGAGTGGTGATAGTATCCAACTTAGAGAGGTGTTTTGAGAATTAAATGAGTTTAATAAGTAAGGCATTAAAAACAATGCCTGGTATATAGAGTCACACTGACCATGCGCTATTATTATCTAGTGTGCTTAACAAGAACACAAATATCATCACTGATGAGGACATTTGATACAAATTATATAAATACTTCCCACTTCCATTCATACAGAGTAATTAACTGTATTGTACTAGCTAGCCCTATGACCAAAAATAATGATGAAATATCAGATACAACTGTTTTCAGATAGCAAAAGATAGAAGACTGAATGGCTGAAGAAGGTGAGCCCCACAATCGTCCAAGTTGTCCTGAAGACAATTCCACAACTACAGTGCAAAAGTCATCATCAGTCATAGCAGAGCATTATGTTCCTGCAGAGCTGAAGTGGTAGAGATCATAGTTCAAAACAGCTGGAAGTGCTGGGATTTACAGGGTGGCAGACCAGAGAGGAGGAACCAGTGCCCAAAGGAAGCATCAGAAGTCTCTCTGGGAGTCCCCTGAAAGTCTGGGCTGATGGAGTCTCCCACAGGGAGAGGCACCAGCAGTTTACCAGATGGCACCTGCTGTGGAATTAAGAGCAGAACATAGCTACTGCGGGCACTGCTGGGGGAAAAACATTGCTTGGAGATTTTGGAGTTTGGGCTCTGCTAGAATGATTAGATCTACTCCTTAACACACTGGGCTCTAGCTGAGACAGCAAACAGGGGTCCCTTAAGAGTAAGGACCACATACAGAGCAAGCCCCATGCTAAGTCCTCTCAGACAGAGTCTAAAATGAAGACCAGACAAAATTCAAAGTGAACATAGAGGTTGGAGACTGAGTCTTGGCAAATTAAATTAGTGTCATCAGCTGGTAATTGAACTGCCTGCTAACACAAAAATCAATAATCCTCAGAGCAAGGTAAAGAAACTAAAGACTCTGCAGTATGTTTTCCATAATATCAGAAATCAATACTCACAAAAAGAAAAAACCGTAACCTATGTTTAAGAAGAAAAGTTGCCAATAGAAAATGAGCCCAAAATAGCTGATTTCAGACTTAGCAGACACATATTTAAGTGAATTATTTTATATATATTCAAATAATTACATGAAAATGTGTCCACAAAGTTACAGGAGAATATAAATGAACAGAGGTAACCCCAACATTGAAAAGTAACCTACAAAAGAACCACATGGAAATTTAGAACTGACAAGTATACCACTGAAATTAAAAACTCACTGGTTGAACTCATTAGCATATTCAAAATGGCATTTGAAAAGTCAGTGAATCTGAAGGCAGATGAATAGAAATTATCTAATTTTAAAACGGAAAGAAAATATATTATGTAAGTTAAATTGAGCCTCAGGGATGTACAGAAACTGCCAAATGAGCTAATTTAGTTGCAATTGGTGTCCATGAAAAAAGAAGAGAATGATATTAGGCACATATTTGAAGATATAATGGCAAAGAACTTCCAATTACTATTTTTTAAATTACCAATCTATTGATCTAAGAAGTTCAGAAAACATCAAGACGGACAAATATAGAGAGATCCATCCACATGTAAGCACATACTAGTCACACTGCAGAATACCACATTAAAAGAACATACTGAATAGAGCACTAACACCAACAATACCCTGACTTCTCATCAGAACAATAGACCATCCATCCTTTCTCCACTATTCCCTTACCTCCCCCACCAAGCACTTATCTGAGAAATCATTCAACCTTTGGTTTTTTGGGATTGACATATTTCATTTAACATGATATTCTCCAACTCCATCCATTTACCTGGAAATGTCATAATTTTATTGTTCTTTATGGCTGAATAATATTCTATTGTGTATGTACACCACAGTTTCTTTATCCATGTATCAATTGAAGGGCACCTAGGTTGGTTCCACAATCTAGCTATAGTGAATTGGGCTGCTATAAACAATGATGTGACTGTATCACTGTAACATGCTGATTTTAAGTCCTTTGGGTAAAGGCCAAGGAGTGGGATAGCTGGGTCAAATGGTGGTTCCATTCTGAATTTTCTAAGGAATCTTCATACTGCTTTCCAGATGGCTGCTCCAATTTGCAACCCCACCAGCAATGTATGAGTGTGCCTTTTTCCCCACATCCTCATCAACACCTATTGTTACTTGTATTCTTGATAACAGACATTCTAATTGGGGTGGGATGACATCTTAGGGTAGTTTTGATTTGCATTTCTCTTATTACTAGAGATGTTGAACATTTTTTTCATGTATCTGTTGACTGCTTGTAGATCCTCTTCTGTGAAGTGTCTGCTCATTTCCTTAGCCCATTTATTGATTGGGTTATTTGTATTCTTGGTGTAAAGATTTTTGAATTCTTTATAAATTCTGAAGATTAGTGCTCTCTCTGAAGTGTGTGTGACAAAGATTTTCTCCCACTCTGTAGGCTCTCTCTTCATATTGTTGATTGTTTCCTTTGTTGAGAAAAAGCTTTTTAGTTTGAATCTATCCCAATTATTTATATCTGCTTTTATTTCTGGTGCTTTGGGAGTCATGTTAAGGAAGTCTGGTCCTAAGCCGACATGATGAAGATTTGCACCTACTTTTTCTTCTGTTAGGTGCAGTGTCTGTGGTCTAATTCCTAGTTTGAGGGGTGGGGAGGGGGCGGGGAAGGAAAGATAATATAATGAGACAAACATCATTACACTATGTATATATATGAATATGCAAATTGTATGATTCTACTTTGAGTACAATGAACTAAAACAAAACAAAACAAAACAAAAACAAAAAAGAATTTATTTCCTAGAAATCAATGAAAAAAAAAAAAAAGAACAATAGACGGTGGAAAACAATGGAATAATCTCTCTAAATTGCTATAAAGAAAGAGGAAAAATCAACCCAAAGATTTTACAGCCAGCACAAATTTCACAAGAGTTAAATAAAGAGTTTCCCATAAATGAAACCTTAGAAAAATTACTGACAGGAGATCTGACCTATAAGAAATCTTAGAAGATATTTTCAATTCCAAGAAAAGTGATAACCAGATGGAAATGAAAGTCTACAGGCAGAAATGATAAATAAATGAGTAAATATAAATGACTATGTTTACTTACTGCTTATAATTTACTTTATAAAGATGACTCTTTAAAGCAAACAATAACAGAGTAAGAGTACTTTGAGAGAAAATGATCACAAAGAAAATAGGGACAGGTAAATTACATGGAAAATAAGAAGTGAGAATTAGTAAATGCCAAGAGCAAAGTGCAAAAAGCTAAGGAAACATATTATGAGACATAGAGAAACAAGTATTAGTAATAATAACATAGTTACAGCTAAAAAGCTAATGCAAGTAAAATTTGATAGTCTGAAACTAAGGGATTAACTTAAACAGAGTCAGGGCAAAGAAAAATGGAAAAGAACAAAACAAAAAGCACACTTAAAAAACAAAATGGCAATATGATAGACTTAAGTCAAACAAAATAATAATTACATAAAATGTCATTGCATTTAAAATTCCAATTAAAAGGCAGAGAGTATCAGGCTGGATAGGAAAACAAAAACTAACTATTAGCTGTCTACATAAGACACATTTGAAGTATGTAGAAATATACAAGGTGTATGTAAAAGGATATAAGAAGATACATCATGCAAACAGCATGCACAGAAAAGCAGAAGTAGCTATATTAATATCAGGTAAATTGACATTAGGAAAATTGCATTGCAAGAGAAATGAGAAATATTACAGGATGAGAAGGAGTTTTCCCGATAAGCATAGTAATCTTAAATATGTATTCACAAAATAACAGTCTCAGAATCCATAAAGCAATGACTGACAAAGTTGAAGGCAGAAAGAGACAAACCACAACTAAAACTGAATATTTCAATTCTACTCATGCAGCAATTATTAGAAAATCCATAGGGAAAAAAGGAAATGGATGATATAAAAACATTATCAACCAACTTAACTTACAGAACATGATACCCAGTGAATGTCAGAATATGCATTCTTGTAAAATATACATGGGTATTCACCAAAATATACCATATCCATGACCAAAACATAAGTCTGATTACAACCCTCAGTCTAAATGGTAAAACACACACACACACACACACACATACACACACACACGCCAAAACCATGTATTTCTAAATAGTCCATGGGTCAAAGAAGATATCACAGGGAAATTAGAAAATGTTTACACCTCAATAATAATGAAAATATAACATCTTGAAATTTGAGGGATGCACCTAGGGCAATGTTCACAGGGAACTGTATAACTTGAAATACCTGCATTAGAAATGAAGACATACAGTAAGAAAATCTGTATTTCCATCTTAAGAGTCTAGATAAAGAAGAACAATTCTAAACCTAAGTATATAGACAAGGAAATAATAAGTATAACAGAAAATATTAATGAACTAAGAAAGGAACAATAAAGAAAACCAATTAAATTGTGTTTCATTGAAAAGATTAGTCAAATTGACAAAATTCATACAAAGACTAATCATGCTGAAAACAAAAGGCCAAATTACCAACATTATAAATGAAATTGGGATTGTCACTAGAGATTCCATAGATATTGAAAGGATGACAGAAAGAGCATTCACAATGTTTCCCTTGTATTTGACAACTTGAATTAAATTTAAATTCCTTGAAAAAGTGCATTTAATATAAAAATCTCAAAGTCCCATATAAATTAAGGAGATAGAAGTAATCAGTTTATAGTAAATCCTACATTTATTTAAGGAGGAATTAACACTAGTCTTATACAAACTATTTCAGAAAATTGGAGGGAACTTTGCATTTCCAAGGAAAAGAAAACTCTGATCCCTAATCCTGACAAATATATAACAAGGACACAAAATCACATACTGCATGCATGAGTAGATGTGGCTCATTCACTCATTCATTCAGCAGAGATTTTTTTTAATAGTTCTTTATGCCAGCAATGATTAGATTCAGCTATATGAAGCTGCTGTCTCATATAGTAGCAAGTTAAATAAAAAAAAGTCAGGGCTGGGGATGTTGCTGAGCAATACAGCATTTACTTGGCATGTGTAAAGCTCTGGGTTCAATTTGCAGCCCTATGTTTTATTCAGCTTTTTTGCTGCTGTGACTAAAAGACCCAACCAGAACAATTGTGGAGGAGAAAAGTTTATTTTGGGGTTCACGGTTTCAGAGGTCTCAGTCCATAAACATCTAGCTCCATTCCTCTGGACTCCAGATGAGGCTGAACATCATTTGGTAGAAGAATATGGAGGAGGGAAGCAGTTCACAAAATAAGGAAGCAGAGATGTAGCTATCAGCGGGCAAACTCTGGGGTCTGGCGAGGGGTGAAGGGGGATTGGAAAATAAAGATTCACAGACCCAGATCTTGAAGATTAAGCTGGGATCAGGAGGAGCTTGCTCTCTGATGGAGATGCAGGTCTAAAGAATTACGCCAGCAATCTTTATATATGTCTCGTTGTCAGGTTAAAGACTATGCAAGCATTATTCTTTGTATTCAGGAACATTACAGAAACTAGGACATCTATGTAGCTTTTTTCCGCAGTAGCAATCCATAGTTACAAAGTGCAATGTTAGGAGCTTTGTGTAGCTCTCAAGAAAGTCCATTGTTAAAAGTTGCTATAAAATGGGCAGGAACTGGAGAAGTGGAGCTGGTGAAGAATTGTGGTTGTCTAGCATAAGAATTCCTTTTTTCCCAGGAGCTGTGTGCCTGAGATCAAGGTCAGAGCTGATAGGACTCTTACACAGAGCCTCCTCATGCAGGGCATTGCTACAGTAGCTAGGCATCCTGTGCCCTTGCACAAAAACATTCCCAGGAACCGGGCATGCCACAGCCATGAGGGCATCAGACCCCTGATCTCAGTAATTACTCTCCCATTCTCCATCACTGCTCCCAATACAGAGAGACAGACTCCACTTGCCAGATACAAATATATACCCCAAAGTCACGCTCCCAATGCCCCACCTCCTCCAGCCCACACCCCGCATGCCTTTAGTTACCACTCAATTAATCCCATCAGGTGCTTAGTTCACTGATTGGGTCAAGGCTCACAACCCAGTAACTTCCCTTCTAAACATGCTTTCATTGTCTTACAAATGAGCTTTTGGGAGACACCTCACATCCAAACCACAATAATAACAAAAATAAATAGATGAATGAAATAAAAATTTGAATATCAAGAGTTACATTGGATTCGATTTTCCACTAAGAGATGGGAACCAAATACATTTCTCTACTTAAGAAGGTTGGCAATTTATAGAAGGAGGGCATATATCTCCTCAGATGTTGGTGAGAACATGTGATAAATGCCCTTGCTACAGTACATCAAGGCACTGTAACAGCATGACTAGTTAGAACATGAGTGAGCAATCCCAGCCAGCAAGATTTCATCAGACAAACAAAGAGGAAAGGATTTCTTGTCAGTGGAAAAAGAATATGCAAAGGCACAGAACTGTAGAAGTACCGCTGGTCAGGGAACTTTGAACAGAACCATGCATCTTTTTACAAAAGAGCTGATGGAGCATAGAGGTAAGACCATTGCACAGGTGGTAAAGGCCAGAGGCTGGATCCTGAAGAGCAATACATTTTTTTCCCAAAGAATTTTAATGATCACTTTGGGATCATATATTCCAGATTTAGGTATTACCCAAATCATGAAGTTTCCACTGCACTTGTTAGAGAAAATGAAAAGACTATTGAGCAGGTATAATTTTCTTCTTTCCTTGTTTTATTTTCTCCTGCAACCTACCTGCTGCTAAATATTGAAACAGATTTACCACAATTTTTGGATTGCAATGAATTTCTCTTGGCAAAGTACATGGGATTAGAGAGCTGACAGAAATCACCTTAAAAAGCAGTAACACATCATTGGTTACCCTACTGATATATGATTTTGAGTGTGCGTTAGAGGGTCTCTTGAATCTCTGGCCAAAACACTACACTTGTGAACTGCCCAAAGCTTACACTTCCAGATGTGAATATAATTCACATGCCAATACTTGTTATTTTAAAAGTCCAAAGAGAAAAGTTCTGCTTCTTTTAGAAGGAGAGGGTTGCTTTTGTTGTTTTTACCCCACCAGCATCCTCCAGAAGGCTACCCTCAAAGAAAAAACTGTCTACAGAGCTTAAAGGAAGTGCCACTCATGCTTTGGATTTTAAAAGGAAAAAAGAGAATAAGCAGCAAAAATTAATGCTAAAATAATTTTAGTCAATAATGCTAATGATCTTCCTTACTATCCCATTCACTGAGGCCAAGAAGCAGCATGACTGACTAATTCAACATTCATTTTCCTTGTTCACTGTAATTGTGGTTGTAATAGTCAGTAAAATAGCCAAATGAGATAGAAGACAGAGGGAAGCAGCAAGTCCAAGTGTCAGGGGCCTCGATAACCCACATATTAGACTCCCATTCCAACTCTCCTCCCATGTCAAGGGCTGACTTAAGAACCTCAGTGGGACACAGCAGTCCCATGGTATGCTCACTACATGCCAGGCACTGTGTTAAGTGCTTCATCACGATTGTTTCATTTAAGGTCATGTGGACACACAGAGTTTATATTTCAAGTTTAGCACTGTAGATTGTAAATCTTAACATTTTTAATATTAAATTTCTAAATGTTCCTTAGGGTTAATAAGAGACTAGAGTATCCAGTAAATATAATACACTGATAGCCCATTTATTTAAAAGGCCATCTTAAAAAATATAAAAGTTTAATTAAAAAGTGCCATCTCCAAGCATTTATTTATGATTTATAGCTAAATTCTATGAAAGCCAGTCTCTGAGTGGTGCACGTTCTTCCCCATTTTGACACCTACTGATTCTGAATAGGGCTGGCTTGGAAGGCAAGCATTAAATCTCTGACGTGGGGCAATCAGTACCCAGGCTTCTTTCCCTCCATCTTCAGAAGTAGTGTTCTGATGTCCTATTCTTTGTATAGGTTGCCAGACCTGAGTGAAGTGAAATCAAATCAAAGATAAAAGGGCAGGTCAGACCTCAAGAAGAATTCTTCCCTGGGAATCATTTCTATTTGAAGTTCAGAATTTGACTAGGCGGATACAGAGGTGGAAAAAAGGAAGGGGTCTAGGTATGAAGAATTCTGAGCACCCGCATCTCTAGGCTTGAATCAGAAGAAATTACCAAAGAGTAATCTGGAAAATGGAGTTGGTGGATCTATCTCCAAAACGCCTCCTCTTGGTCCTCAAATGCAGAGCCCTGAGGAGTGAAGGAAGGAAGAGGACCACTGATACTTACCCCAACACCTAAGTCTTTATAAAGATAGTTCTTCGCCCCAAGTTAGTTCCTTGGCCTCCATTTACTGGATTTGTTGCCTATTTATAAATATTCTGGGGGTGGCAGAAAGAATGGAAATAATTAATTCCCATCTTAATTAATAAATAATTCCCTTCTTGAGCATTCCTTCAGTGTTTGACAATCTTCCAGGTGCTTCTAGAACTTAAACTGAATGATTCGCTGTCACAATCAGAGGGCTTTATATGCACTATCTGACACAGTTGTAGGTGCCCCCAAGAGTGGTGTACTAACCCCTACCAGCTCTGTGAACAGGGTTTAGTATCTTAATAGGACCCCCAAAATGCTACTTACACCAATTGAACGGCTCCCAGCTGCAATCAGAAGTCACTTCTTCTCTAGGTTGGAAATATGGTCATTATTCTTCCTATTAAAATCCTGCCCAGGAATAAAGATTATTATTAAATCCCTCTTTCTTTTCTTTTGACATCAAGGGACTTCAATTCTGTCTGCCTTTCCTTACTGTTGCTATTCATAGAATGGCAGGTCCAGAAGGGACTTAACAATATAACCCAATCAATAATTATTTCCAAGGCTGATCAGGACCCTCGCAGCTCTCCTCCCATGCAGTGCCATCTCATCCAGATGCAGCTTTGTAGAAGAGTCTGATTAGACCCCAAGAGAGTGTTCAGGAGGAAAGCAGGGTTGCTGTTTGGGCTTAAAGATCTGCCCTGGACATGTCAACACCTTCTCCTTTCAGTGATGGTTTCGTGTGTTTTTTCTTACATGTCTATATTTATAACTTCGTTAGATATCAGAGTACGGATGAGACAGATCCTTTGCTGGCTAATTAGAGTCCCACACGTTAACGAACCCCCACCACTCTGCTGCCTTACAGTGTCGGCAGCCCCACAGGAATTAATAAGAGCTTTAATCACTCAGAGACTGGAAAGGTCAGTGCCCACTAAGGGTTCAAATGCAGAGACAACAGCATGATCATACCCTATTTTAAAAGTATAGCAACAACAAGCCATCAGTGTTAAGAGAATAATGCTCCATCAACAAGCAGATGGATGGAAGTGTCAGCTTGGTCATGGGACTGAAAGAATAAAATCGCAGAACCATTAGCTGCTGTGCTTACATTATATATACAGCAGCACTGGGATCTCTTCTGTATAGTTTTTTTCTCCAACTTAGAGGCACTGGCTTGCAGCAGTTAACACCTGAACAGGAAGATCCTCTGCAATTTTAGCCTAACTTTTCTCATTGTTAGCTGTGAAATCATAAGGAGTTAATTGGATGGTGAAGAAACATGCTTATATTCAGATCATTCCCTGAGCAGCTGAGGCTGCAATCCACTGATTTACTACCTGGACATGAACGAAGATCCTCACACTGCCCATTGCAAATTACACAAGTTTCCTCAGTTGTACTACCTATGTCTGGAAGTTGAATTTGAACAACAGTAGGCAATGAAAGGCAGGAATAAGGCAGACTACAATTTGTTGCACTCTATCTTCCCACCCACACTAAAGAAGGAAGAAAACACAACCAAAGAAATTGTCTTCACACTTAGAAAATTAACATTACAGAAACTAAAGAGGGAGCAAGTTTTAAAGTCAAATACTACAAAGAGTATAAGAACTGAAAGCTAAGGAAAGACTATTAGAGATAGCAATTAGGAGGTTATTGAAAATGTTTTAGAGTGTAGTTTCGATAGCATGA
Organism: Glaucomys volans; assembly: GCA_020662805.1. NCBI lineage: Eukaryota > Metazoa > Chordata > Mammalia > Rodentia > Sciuridae > Glaucomys > Glaucomys volans. The sequence continues at coordinate 271,656 of JAJEJO010003602.1, read as the reverse complement.
TGAAGTAGAAAACCAGATGGTCTTCTCTTTTCTTTTATTTGCCTACAGCTAATATTCCACTTCCAGCTATATTTAATTGCTTGCTCCTTAGAACTACAATCTTGATTATCTTATCACTAATTCATCTCCTACTCTCCGTTATTAGAAAGATTGTGCCATTAGTTATCTTTTTGTGTACATCTTCCTCACTAACTTGAATTCTTCCCATGGGCAGGAGTCTGTTTTCACTAGTACTTTTCCATATTTCTCTAGCATTTAATACAGTGATTTCCAAAATATTTGTTGAAAGCAAAATGGATTTGATCTACATGGAAGTCCTATAACGATAATTTTGCCCATCTATGATTTAATAAATGAGACTGCCCTGAAAATACTAAGTGGTTCTGTGTACATTAGAAACTTTCAAGTTAATTTAAAACACAACTGGTTCTCTTTTTTATAAAGTTTCTTTGCTTTTGAATTTAATTTCTGTGAATTTGGAACATGTTTATTTTTAGACAATGTCACATTTTGATGGTATTTTAAGAAAATCTTTGGTCAGACTTTTCATAATCCAAAGGTCATGCACATGTGCATAGTTCTTAAATGAAAACTTATACCTGGAAGCAGTCTCTAAATTATAATTAGGTAGCATTTATGAAGTCCAATTTGGGGACAGTGATTAGAACTCTGAACATATTTTCCTACAGAAAATGTATGAAGATGGTCAATTAATTTACTGAGTTCACAGAAGCTTCTTTAATTCTACACAAGCACCAGGCAATAATGATAGAAAGCATCAACCTACAGCAAGGTTTATTGTGCCATGGTGAGTTCAAATCCAACAGTGGGCATCTCACATCATCAGTATAGCAATACCACCAACTAGGAACTGCCCCTTCTCTTCTATGCCCTCTCTAATCTGACTTCCATAATTGGAGAAAAATTATTTAAAGGGCCACCACTTCCACCTATTAAGTCAAATCCAAATCCTTGGTGCAGATGTATGCTGAGCTCTGTGTCCTAGTCCACCTCTCATCTTTGCCTTCCATGTTCTTCCCTTCAGCAACAGAACTCCTTCAAGTTGCTAAACTCCCTACCTTCTCTCACATCTCTGCTGCTTCCCCATTGTGTTGCTCTCTCCCATGGACCTTCCCTTGGATAATTACTATTTGCCCTCAGACTCATTGTAAATACAATTTCATTCAGGAAACCAGCATTCTTTTTCCTCAAAGGTCCATGTATTGAAGGTTTGGTTGCTATTGGGAGATGATGCTATTGGGAATGGAGGACTCCTTTAGAAGCAGGGCCTATGTGAGAGGTCTTCTAACACACCTTCCTTTTCTTCTCCTTTTGCTCCTGGACATGAGGTGAGGGCTTCATCCACTGCACTCTCCCACCATGCTATGCTGCCTCATCATAGGCCCCAAAGAAGTGGGCTAACTGACCAGACAGAAATCTCCAAAACTGTGAGTCAATATATATCTTTTTTAAGTTGATTATCTCAGATATTTTGTTACAATATTGAAAAGATGACTAACACAATAGGTATTTGATTTATGTGTACTAATAACACCCTTTCCAAGAATGTGCCACTATATTTACATTATCTCTCCGATGGTCTCTACACAATAGACTCTCAATCATCTAAAGAGAGCAAGTTTGTCTTTTTCATACTCCAATCCCACTGTCTAGAATATTTCTGGTTACAACATGTGTGTTTATTAAATAACTAATAACCTCTGGATGAAAGCAAGTAACCACTCCCCAATTCACAAGTTTCTTTGCTTATTCATGCATTCAAAATACTATGGAATGGTGCTGGGGTGTAGCTCAAGGGTATGTGTAAGGCCTTGCATGTGTAAGGCCCTGGGTTCAATCCCCAGCACTGCAAAACAAATGAACACCAACAAATAAACACTATGAAATGCCTACTATGTACCAAGTTTGATGTACTAGAAACTGGAGTGTAATTAGTTAAACTCATTGGCTTCTGAATTAATCAGGGTTCTCCAGTGAAACAGAAACACTTGGAGATTAGATATAGACACAGATATACTTGTAGATACATATACAGATGAAAAGAGACATAGATACATATACAGAGATATACTGATAAAAGGAATTAGTTTGTATGATTTTGGAAACTGGGAAATTCCCTAATCTGCCATTTGCAAACTGAACACTCAATAAACTCAGTAGTGTAATTCAGTCTGAATCCAAAGGCCCAAGAACCAGAGTGGTAAATGGTCTAAATCCTAATTGGACAGCAAGAGAGGATGAGATAAGAGGTCCCAGGTAAAGCTTTGATGCAGAGAAAAAGAAAGGGATTAAATGACTCTATTATTGACATTTTGTTCTATTCAGATCCTCAATGGAGTTGGACAGTGCCCACCAACACTGGGAGTCTACTAAGTCCATCAGTTCAAATGCAAATCTCATCCCAAAACATCTGCACACACATATTCAGAGATAAAGTTTAATCTGGGTACGCTATGGTACCCAGATTAATAAACATAATAGTGTTTATTGTAATGAGAATTTGCTAAAGGGAATTATGGGAAGATTAGAATTTTAGACTTTAGACTCAGATGGAATAGAAGATTCTGCAACTGCAGCTCCACATGAGAGAAAGATTCTTACTAGATGGGTTAAGTCCTAAAAATATTGTCTTCAATAGTACACAGTTATTCATAAATGTTCTAAACTAAATGGAATATGACTCTGTTAGAAGTGAAAAGGTTACACTTAATCATTGTGAAGTCTTTATTATGAACTTAAAAAGCATCTTTCCCCAAAGAGCTCAGTTTCATTTCTACCTGATTTTAGTGACCCCCATAAAATCCTTTGCTATAAAGTTGAAGCCTTTGCCCTACCTGGACTATTTTACAAATTTCCTAACTCATCTCTTTGTTTCCAGACTCACCAAATTAAATCCATTCCTCATTCTTTCATGATTAATCTTTCTAAAATATCTATCAGGTTGTGTCTTTTTCCTTTTAATGATGCACTAGTCTTTTTACAAGAATATCAGGCTCATCATCTTAACTCACAGGCTCATTGACTGTTTGCAGGATCCTCTATTGTAGTTCATATGGCAGGGACTTCTTGTGATGTATGGGAGGATGTGAAGGGACTGCACAAACATATAATACATCAGAAAAAAAGAAGACACAGGGAATAAAGATTGAAATACTTCAGTGACTGCACTTCACTCTTGGGATCAAGTTCAAAGAACTTACCGATGAAATTTTAGGTCTCTTTGAGCTAGAATCTGACCTCCTACATTTGATTCTCCTCATCGCCACTCCCAAATACATGATGCATCTCTAAAACTTCTGTGTGTTGATAAATGAAGAAAATGGTTAAGAAGAGTAAAAACAGACTATTCTTCCAAGGAGATTAGCCACAAGGAGAATGAGAGAACTGTGGCTAAAAGAGAACAGGGGGTAGAAGTACTTTTAAAAATTCTTATTCACTGATATTTTTCTCTTTAAAAATATGTTTACATGTTGGGACCAAAATATATACACATATACATATATATATATGTGTGTGTGTGTATATATATACATTTTCTAAAAGACACCTTTCATGTATACATTCACATATATACGTGTACACATATATGCATACATACATATACATATATAGATATACATATATACAAATATGTACATATGTGTATATGTATACACATCAAAGTTGAAAGGGGGTCTTTGATGTAATATATATATATATATTTTCATATATGTGTGTATTATATATATGCATATATATATATAAAGTTTAAAAGGGGTCTTTTTTTAAAAAAAATTCTTTTTAGTTGTAGATGGATACAATATCTTTATTTATTTATTTTTATGTGGTGCTGAGGATCGAACTCAGTACCTCACACATACAAGGCAAGTGCTCTACCACTGAGCTACAGACCCAGCCCCTAAAAGGGGTCTTTGATAGAATAAAATCCTGGAAGATGAAGAAATAGATGCAGGTGGAAAAATTAGACTTAAATAGTAAGCTAAGATGTTCTGAAGGTAGACAATTTGGGTATTACATACAGATAAGACAAGGGGAGGAAAAGCCAGCCTGGGGTTGTTCATGTGTAATTTTCCTCTATGTGAAACAGAACATGAATTCAGAGGATGAGAGTGAGAAGAGAAGTAAAGGAAGACTGGAATCTTGAGGAAATGAAAAGTTTCAGGATAGTTGTACTGGAAAATAAGAGATGTATTGGCCTATGCTCTCAGAGGGTTTTTAATATGAATGAGAAACCATGGAGGATGGTATTGATTCCAGTTGGCATGGTGTTGTGATTTAACATGACCATAGACAAGTGGTCACTCCTGGGTCAGTTTCTACTTTCAAAAAGTATTGCAAAACTATTTTTTCAAAGGGTCAGAAAGTAAATCCTATAGGTATTGCTGGCCATATATTCTCTGCCACAAATAACTCTATTTTGCCACTTAAAAGCATCCATAGACAATATGTAAATGGCTGAGTGTGGCTTTGTACCAATAAAACTTCACTACAGACACTGAAATTGGAAATTTCATATTATTTTACATGTTATGAAGTATTCTCTTAGTTTGTTTTCTACAATTTAAAATTTCAAATAATATTTCTATCTCATGGGTCATATAAAAACAAGAAAGAGGACTGATTTGGCTCGTAGCCTTAACTTACTGATCTTTCTCTACAATATCTCAAATGCTTTTCAAGCATTTTTTACCTTCAGAACTGTTTACTGACTATGTGTTTAATGTATTTCTCATTTATAGACCATCTGGACTTAAAATGGATAAAATGCATTTACCCCAACTACAGATAAGACTTCTTGTTTATCCCTTCAAAAAGGGATACCTGGATGTTTAGGGAGCAAGGGGACTCTTCACCAGATGAAACTGAGAATTACGAAGCAAGTTCAAGAGGCCTGAATAAGTTGTTCTTTGTGGGATTGTATTATAACATTTCCACAACCCAAATACAACACAGATGTGCAACCTACTTTTCTCTTCATCTTAGACTGCAGATAATAATCTCCTCTCTCCATAGCTATAGTCTCTGTTTTCAAAATCATTGGTACAAAAGGAAGGGAGTTACAGTGGGTCAACAAATAAACAAAGAGAGCTACTATTCTTCATTAATATCATAAAATCAGAGGGGAGTAGGAGCTGACTGGCATCAGGAAACTCCAGGATGAGAAAGCAACCATTTACCCTGAGGAAAGTACCTCTGCACTCTTGTCCTCTCCTCATAAAAAGAATAAGTCCCTTTAGTTGACTTGCAAACTCACCACAGAAAGGAACAGGCCAGCAACAGGGGAAGCTGGCTCAGGTGGCATGAGATGTGGGTAGCTCTTGCAAAGATGATGGATGTTGCCAACTGGTAATTTGCTCTGTGTGGTGGCTGTGATTGATCTGTGGCTTGATGCAATACTTGAGGCTTTCAAATTCAATCTTAAAATATATCATGTCATCATACAATGGGAGGTTCAAATGACTGGGGGAGGGGGACAGGGATATCGCTGAACTATTGAAGATGATACACAATGAAAATAGAATATTTCTTAAGACTTAAATCTATGAAACCAATGGAAGTCAGTGTATACAACTGTATTAATGTAAAATTCCAAAGAAATTGACTTTGTATCTGTATTGACCCTATAGTCCTAGAAAGGAAATTGAAGGACTCAGGGCCACAGGTGGTATTTTCATTGCTTCTTTTTTTCCTGTGGAAAATAAAAAAAGGATCTGTGAAGCAGACAGCTGGCTGGGAAGATGATACTCAAGGAAAATCAGGTTTGCTGTTTGGAAATATGCCTAGGTTATCAGAGGTGATCTTGTAACAGGGGCAGAGGACATCTTGTAAATCCCTAAAATAGAATAACAAACCTGTCAGGAGACAACACAGCCTTAGCAAGAGGACTTGGTTTTTAAATTACAGGGGCAAGAGGCAGAGGTGAAATTAGAAAAATCCATATTTTAAGAAGATAACAAATATCACATAATAAAAAAAGTGTAAAGGAGGAGGTACCTAGCAATTATCAGGGGAATATACTTATGTCTACAGAATTCTATACATCTGTGTGAGGAATATTTGCAATGCAAGAATGAACTTTAAGAAAATTGACCAGTGAAATAATTTCTGTATCACCAAGATGCTTTAAAATAGTGCCCATATTGTGGTGATGTAAAAGGGTGGGGCTTGTTCAATTGAAGAGCAGGTGAAGAGATGCAATTTGTATTAGGAATGCATAAACTTGGGTTGAATCCCAGAAACCTGAGATAGATATTGTATTAGTCACATCGGGCCACAAAGGGAGTTAGGGCAAGAGGCTCCAGATTCCAGCCATTAACAAAGGAAAAAACTGCAGAAATACTGAGCCTGGAAAAAGAGAAGAGCTTTGATTTATTTGATAGATTTTAATTTTCTATTAAAATTCTCCATCCTTTGGTCTATTTTGCTAATCTCTTCTTTTATCTCTTAAACAAGGGCCACAGTGGGCAGGGCCACAGTGTCCAGATATTAGGTCAAAAAATTACTTCAGGGCTGGGGATATAGCTCAGTTGGTGGAGTGCCTGTCTCACACGCACAAGGCCCTGGGTGCTAATCCCCAGCACCGCAAAAAAAAAAAAAAAAAAAAAAAAATTATTTCAGATGTTTCTTTAAGGGTGTTTTGGAATTCAATTAACATTTAAATTAGCTGGGCGTGGTGGCGCACGCCTGTAATCCAAGCGACTTGGGAGGCTGAGTCAGGAGGATCGCGAGTTCAAAGCCAGCCTCAGCAACTTAGCGAGGCCCTAAGCAACTCAGTGAGACCCTGTCTCTAAATAAAATACAAAATAGGGCTGGGGATGTGGCTCAGTGGCCGAGTGTCCCTGAGTTCAATCCCCGGTTCAAAAAGAAAAAAAAAAAAAAAAAAACACATTTAAATTGATGGACTCTGATTAAAGCAGATGGCCCTCAATGCTATGGGTGGGCTTTATCTAATCAGCTGAAGTCTTGAATAGAGGCATGACTGAACTCTCCAGAATAAGAAGAGAATCTGCCAGCAGATGGCCTTTGAACTATAACCACAACATTGCCTCCTTCCTGGGTCTCTAGCCCGTGGACTGGATGTCTGTCTCCACGATCATGTGCACAAATTCCTTTTAATAAATCTCTCTCTTTTCTCCTCCTCTCTACTGTTTCTAAAGAGAACGCTAAAAAGCATCTTATTCATTACCTACTAAACCCAATATGGGAATTATATGTGGTCTACCTCTATTATCTTTTGTTCTGTCTATTATCAATATTTTCTTGCCTTTTCACATATGTAGTATTTTATGCTAGATATTTTGTGTATAAAAGAAGGAACATAAAAGCTTTCTGGAGGAAAACATCTTCAAACTTATGACTCCTTTGTATGCAACATGTTGTATACACCACAAGGTTACCAATAATTGAGTGGAAGAAAAGAAGCAGACCCACAGCTGACACTTAGAGATAGCAGACAAAGACTTTGATTAACTATGATTACTTTGGTAAAGAAAATTGAGGAAGAATAGATGCAACAGACGGAAAAATAAAGAATTTTAACAGAGTTAAAATTGGACTATTTTGAATCTATTTAAAAAGAATTGCATGGAAATTCCAGAATTAAAAGATATAATATCAAAGGTCTTTAACTCAATAGATTTAATAGTGACTGGACACAGACTAACCAACTTGGAATACAGGACAATAAACCTTAACCAAACTGAAGAATGGAGAAGAAAGAATATTACAGAGTCATTCTGTATGCTACCTTTTCAAGCAATTGCATAGTAAGCTCTCATTTTCGTTAAAACACAACACACATATATACGTACATATGATTTCAGTGTTTATTTCTGAGTTGTAAGATGAGTAAGTTTTACATTTCTCCTAATTATCTACACTTTCCTCAATATGTCATCAGTAAGTTAAGTATATTTTGATTTCCTAAGAATCAACCAAGAAACTCAAATATGTTTATAACTTGGAGGCTGCTATGTTGTCTATCATGGTCAAAAGGAAGGATATGCTGAATCTTTCTGCAGTTGCATGTGCTACCCCACAATCTGCATAGCCTGGCAGTCATACTGAATGCTAACATTCCTCCTCTCCTTCCAAGGTTTCCCCTGTCTGAATCCCCAGCTGAGAGAGACAAGAGGGTCTTACCTTCAGTATGAACACAGGAAAATTTGAACAAATGAATAAAGAGATGAATGAAACAAAGCATGATTTAAAAAAAGAAATGAAGTTAAGAATTTTCTCCCTGACATCTTGAGCTTATAAAGGTCAAAAATAGGCAGGGTCTTCATCTCTAGCTAATGAGGGTCCTGCTTCCACATGCAAGTCCTTATATCCTATTATTTCAAGAACTTAGTGCCCCCTTGTCATCATTCTGCCAACCCCAGAGTAGGAAAAGAAGAAGCATTTCTTATTTCACAGATAGGCATTTGAGCTGAAATCTAATTAGGTGGCCAGTGCATGTGCAGAGCACTAACAGGTGTCTAACAAATACCTGAGATATCCAATAAAGCTCTCACATCAAGGAAACCAAGGACAATATACTAAGTCATGTAAATGCATGTGCAATCTAACTTTTCAAAAAAATATTGTCACATCCTACAAGTTCCTTTACCTCATACTAATTCACTAATGTGCCACGGGACACTTAGGAATTTGATAGTATGGTGGTGACAGCTGGAGGCAAAGCCAGGAATTCCAGAAATGACTGAATTCATGGCATACATCCAAACAGTTAAGTCTCTGTTACTTATGTCTTTGGTGATAGGAGGAAACATGAACAGTAGAACAATTAAAGTTTCCCAATGTTATAAATTAATATGGCATTTTGTACCTATTTTTGCCTTACCAGAACATACAATCTGTGGCTTGTGCATTCTTTATCTTTAACTCCTCCCCTCAACCTTGTCCTTTAGAGGGGATCTTATTAAGGTACTTGCCAGGCATGGGGGCACATGCCTGTAATCTCAGCTGCTGTGGAGGCTAAGGCAGGAGGATAGCAAGTTTCAAAACCAGCCTCAGAAACTTAGCAAGGTTCTAAGCAAAGTACTGAGACCCTGTCTCAAAATTTAAGTAATAATAATGATAATAATAATAATAATAATATAAAAATAAAAGGCTTGCAGTGTGGTTCAGTGGTTAAGCACCCCTGGTTCAATCTCTGGTACAACAAAACAAAACAAAACAAAACAAACAAACAAAAAACATGTATATTCACCCCAGTCATTTTAAGTGTTTTTAATCACAAAACATTAAACATTGAACAACAAATCTATACTTGTTCAAGCAATCAAATTGTATATCACTTAAATGTATTATCAACAATCAGTCTCTGAGTGCTTGAGACCGTAAGGAAAGTGGTTCCTATCTGGAGAGGTGGGGTGGGAGCTATAGGCTGGACTGCTCTTTTGCCCTCTGTGGCATAGAAATGTATAAGGGTCCCAGGTAAGTGCTTCAGAAGCACTTCCAGTGGTATATTCACCATTCGTATGACACAGGCTAGATGAAGCCCAGCTTCTGTTAGCTGAGACAGCATGAGCACAGGGGATGTCCGTGGAGTCCTTTCACATCCCTGGTGAGAACTCCAGACATCCCTCAGGCACAAGGCAAGATGGAGCAGAGGCTCCTTAGGAACCAGCCACAGCTCTCCCAAGATGCAGTCCTACGTGCACATTCCCCAGCTGCCTCTGGAAGGAGGGGTGGGAGAGCAGAGCCACCCATTCTGTAAACTGATTGGCTCTCGCGTGCCAGACAAAGCAAGAACTTTGGACAGCTACAGGGAAGAGGTACAACCCATTTAATGTGCTCTGATTCCCTCCTGGTAAGACTGGGAAATTATCTGCCTGCCTCAAATATCTTCATTAAAAATGCATTTAAGCTGTGAAGCTCTACGAAGGAGAGACCTGTAATACATGAAAGATTAGCCCCAGATTGCTGATTGGACTATTTTACATCATTATGGTAATTAAGCTAGCAGAGCTGTTGTGCTGACTCGAACACTTTCCATTTGCCTTTGTCTTCAATTCAAGGTATTCTTCCCCCTCTTTCCATCTTTTCGCCTTCTTCCTTTCCAGCCCTCCCCACCAAACATCTCCTCTGAGCCTTGGCTAGTCTTGCCTCATGCATATGCATTGTACACCATCTGATTCAATCTCCCATGGCTTCTCTGCCAACCTTGTCCTGACTGTGCAGAGCAAAGGGAAGAAATTAATGGTAATTACAAGGTGTGAGTGGATATTACAGCTCTCTATCTGATTGCCAGTGAAACCAAATAAAAATGGAACATAATCAGTCAATTATTAAAACACAGAGTAAACAAATGGAGACTCATCACTTATTTGCTTACTTTCCATCCTCAAACCAGGAAGCCTGGATCTAGGTGGTGATTAGAGACCCCTGTGATATTGTTTGGCATAACTATGGGGATCCATGAAAAAGCAAAGAATTACACAGAGAGTATGAGAGCTGCCCTCCCCCATGAGAGATCTGGAAAGCCTGTGATCACATGAGCCCCCCTGCCCTACCACCTGTGCCCCTTCCTCCACTGGAGTCATCTGTACTCCCAAGTCCCACTGTGTAAAGAAGTAGTTTCAAATTTCTCCCTATCATTTGTAAATACATGGAAAACTTCCAGCAGTGGATGCAAAACACTGCTCTCAGAGACCAGGCAGATCTGTGATATTCCCCTGAGGAACTGAGAATCTCTGAGGCAGTGAATAGATTGCAAGGAGAAATAATAAGAGAAAGGCTTTTCATCTGTGACAGGTAAGAGAGTGAGTGTGTGAGTGTGTGTGCACACTCACATGCTCACATGGCTGACACACACAAATAGATCTGTTCCTTTGGATGGCCCCCTGCTCTGAGTAATCCCAAGTCCAAGGATGTCAAAGGGAAACAGACAAAAACTAAAAATAAGTCTTTCCCCTTCCCTAATGTTACCTGCGTTTGCAGCTGAAAGTTTTAATTAAAGTATCATAAGTATAGGTCAAACCCACAAGTCAGTTGTATTCTGAGGGGGTTTGGCATGGAGTTGTGAGCCACATTCTCTGTCATTAAGCAGATAAGTGTCTTCCCTTCCTGACCAATTTGCTAGCTGTTGGGCCTTCTGTTAGTTTCCTTCCCATTTCCTAGTCACAATTACTTCATTTGTAATTGAGGACTATAATAGTATCTAACTCATGAAGTTGTAAGGATTAAATGAAATAATGCATGCAAAGTGCACTTAATGAATATGCATGATTATTATAATATGATATATGTCTGTTGTAAGTCAATTCTTAATCTCTGAATATATTTCTTCATAGTTCATATTGCACACCAATTTTTCAAGCAAATGCTTTACCTTGCTTTTAGGACTCTAATGGGCAACCACCTCAGTCCAATCATCATACTAGACTTTGCTAATATGTATGTCTGTTTGTTTACCCTGTTTCTGTGTACCCTGTGTTGTTTACCCTGGACTTTCAAACCTTCACACATCCTTATGCCCCACCCTTCTTTCCTTCTCAGTAAAATCCCATTTCATAAACTCTTAAGGAGATAGAAACACTCGCCCTGGGAGCAACCTATTCTTCCGAGTGACATATTTAGGAAGCTTTCAACACCACCTGCCCTATACCCCTTCTGCCCTTTTGTTAAAACAGAAGATGTGTCTCAGTCACTGTTATGAACAACACCTCCCCTAGAGCTCTAGATTCCCACCCCTGCCTTCTTGCCAAGTGTTTTGCTGGTATGGACACTGCCTCCTCTCTCCTGCATCATTAGAAGCATTAAAGTATGCCTCTGTGTGAACCCTTCCCTATCAGCATTTAAACATTATCTAGGTTACCTCACCTTATAAAGAAAACAACAGCTCAAATAATCAGAAGCATTTCCTCTTACAGTTTTCTCCAGTTACCACCTTAATTTCTTTGCTCTGTCTCAGAACAAAACAAAACAGAATTTTATACAATCTTTGTCTCCACTTACTCTCAATCCAATTTCCCCTGAACATGCCCTGTCAGTCTTTCATATCTACCTCTCCACTAAAATGATTTCCTGAGGTCATCAACTACCTCTCTCATGTGGAATATGTAGTGTTTGTTGTCCTGAAAGCAGTATCACCCTCAGAGGACCATGCCCATCATGCTGGAAAATGTGCTTGTGTTTCTTGTGATGCACCACCTCTTAATTTGCCTACTACCCGACTTCTTGGTCTTTCTCCACTTTCCACCCTGATCCCTCCCCTTCTGCTGGACATCTGTCTAATTGCTTAAGTGTTTGAGGACTAAATCCTGAAGATTTCCTCTACCTACATCCTTTCTTCATTGATCTCACTCAGTGCCATTAGCAAAAATACTGCAAGCTGTTTTCTTCCCAATTTAAATCTCAGCCCTGGATGTGGACTAGATCTCTCCATTTCAGCTCTTTTTACCTAACATCTTGTTTTGTGAACCATCACCTGACTCTCTCCAAAAATATTAGTCCTCCTTTTTTGGTCATTCTTCTATCACTGAATTCAACTACCATTCAAACTAAAACTTAATCATATCCCCTGGTTTTTCTCTTTCCTTTTTGCTTCTTCCACATGCAAACCATCAGTTGTCTTGGTCCATTACAGCACCAATGTGTATCCACAAGCTTCTTCAATTCCCTACATCCTCTCTGTTACTCTTCCTGAGCCAACTCAATCCCAGGTCCCACTTGGACACTGCAATGGAATGGTCCTACTCTACATACTTCTCCAACCAGAAGTGACCCTTTAATCTGAAAATCAGAAAGCATTTCCTTGCAACATAAAACTTAGTATAGTGGCGTTAAACATCAATTAGCAAAAAAATGAAAAAAAAACAAAAACAAAAACAAAACATCATCCCATGATTGCTATTTCTCCTTCTCTGACTGTCTCATGCCTCTTCTCCTTATACACTGTGCTCCTCTCACATTGGCCTTCAGGTTATTCCACCTGCCTAACACCTACACACTCTCTTTCCTGTGCCTGGAAGGCTCTTCCTATATATTGTTGCATAGGAAAATGCTCTCTCTCTTCGAGGTGTCAGACCAACAGGAGCTTCTCTGATACACCATCTTCATTGCACTCCACCCTGCCTCATCAGTCTCTGTCATGTTGTTTTTCTTTTTCATTTCTCACTGCCTTTATCTGATATTTACTTTTAAATCATTTAAAGTAGCCCCCCCCCCATCTGTCATTTTACTTTCCCAACTTTCAGTTACCTGTGATTAACTACCATCTGAAACCATTAAAGGGAAGATTCCAGATATACTAAAAAAAATTCACAACTTTTAAATTGTGTGCCACTCTGAGCAACATGTTGAAATTGCACCATCGTGCTCCATCCCACCTGAAGCATGAGTCACTCTTTTGTCCAGTGTATATGCTATCCTCCCCCTAGTCATTCAGCAGCAATGCTCATTATCAGAGTCACTGTTAAGATACCACAGTGCTTGTGTTCAGTTAAACCTTATTTGAATTAATAACGCTCCCAAACACAAGAGTAGTGAAACTGCCATTTAAGATATGTCATAGAGAAATCATAGAGTGTTTCCTTTAAATGAAAAGGTAATATGATACAATAATATATTTTGAGGAAAATAAAGACAGAGATACAGAGACCATTTTACATAACTTTTATTGTAGTATATTGTTGAAACTATTCTACTTTTATTAATTATTTTTGTTAATTTTTTACTGTGTCTAATTTAAAAGTTCAACTTTATCATATGTACATATAGGAAAAAATCATTATATATATAATGTTTAAAGATATATACATTATATAAGATATACAACATATAATATATTATATATATATACATATATCTTGTTACTTGTTACTTTTCAAGGTCTCAGACATTCATTGGAGGTCTTATCACCAGTGGGTAAGTGGTGACTACTCTGTCTCCTTGGTTATTATCTCTTTCCTTACTAGATTATGAATCTCATGTTGCCTGACATTTTTTGGACCACCTCCAAATGTCCATCAACTTGTGAAGTATATGGAGTATATTCTAATTTAAAACATATCTTAGTTATCAAATGAATGAAAACTATTTAAAGGCTAACTTCCTGATAATATATGGACCTTCATATACCGAAGGGTCAAAGGATTTCCAGAGTTCAGATTAAAAACTCTCTATTGCACCTGCCAAGAGTATTTCAAACCACATCTGCCCTTCCTCTCTCCATCAAAGTGCCCAGTTAGGAGAGATGTGGACTTAAATCTCACCCCCTTTATTGGACAGTGTGAGACTGATCAAGTTCTTTAATCCTGTATGCTTCCATTCTCTCGAGAGTAAAATACCTATCTGAAATCCCACTGAAAAGGTTGATGATATAAAGTTTATTATGCTACTGGAGCTGGCACATAATAGGCTCTCAATAAATTGCATCTCTTTTCATCTTCTTTCAATGTAGATGATTTCAGCTTGCCCTTGCAAGGGGGTCAGAAAAAACAACTCTAATTAAAAAAAATTACAAAAACGTGTGAATGACTCTTAACCCTTTAGCCTTCCCAGAGGAAGCTTATTAACCTGAATGCATTACTAATTGGTTGAATTTCTGTTAGTTTAACAAAGTAAGGGGAAAAGTGCAGTCAGAGAAGGGAATATACCTTTGGGCTAGGATCCATAAGGGACTAACTGATAAACTTGCCAATGAACCTATGGGGTCACGTCTCAGTCAATACCTCTAACTTTTTCTGTTGCTGTCTCTCTGTGTGTGTTTTGTTTCTTCTCTTTGTCTATATCCGAACATACTATCTCCCTAAGCACTAGTTGTTTTTTTTTTTTTGTTTTTTTTTTTTTTTTACTAGTTGGTTTTGTAGACTGTCTCAGAAGGAAAGTTTCCACACGCATCCAGGCCAAAAAGATGAGGCTACTGTTGGTTTGTATGTAGTAGCTGCGTGGAGTGTAGGTCCTGTCTGTCTCTGAGAATTGTGTGCAGACACTGTCTATATATAGGTAATTATATGCACAGGTGTGCTTTCATGTGTGCCTATACACATTAAGTATTCTTGCTTGTCTGTCACACAGTTAGCCAACCGTCAGAAATTTCAATTCAAGACAAGCTCCTGTTGGCCTGGAAACTATGAAAAATGCATTTGAGAAAGCAAGTTTTTGATGACAATTGTCATTAACAACTTTATTTTCAAACACATTTCACGGTGCATTTCATGCCAGGGAGGGCTTCTTATCTTCTGAACTTTCAGCCTGCCAGACCCAGCAGAAAGGTGACAGCTTCCTTTGAACACAGGCATTGAGAGTAACCCCAGTGAATGGCAACGGCAAAGAGAAAATGCAAAACAGGGGTGGAAGAATGTCAAAGGCATCCCTGTTGCCTTTACAGGCACCTCCAATAGCCACTTGCTCCACTGTTTCCCCTTCCTGTTTGTCCCAATACAATTCCATAGAACAGAAAAGCTTACTTTAGATAGCACAGAGTACCTTCCAAATGGCCTCAGCTGCTGTGGTTGTCTATTTGTCTGATCAGAGCTTAATCCTCTTAATTACCTACTGTGCATTGTTCCCTCAGAAGTTATTACTCTGTACTGATTTATTTTTGAGTCTTGCTAATAGATAAAGGGTTTGTAGCCATAGTAAAGATGGTATTTGTTATTACTGTTGTTTTAAATAAGAGGAAAATTCAGGAAAAGATGTACTTGTATGAAAACACACAGAGTGTGTATCTCAATAATGCTCGTGTTAAAAAATAGCCTTTACTAAAAATAAAAAAAAAAAAAATAGCCTTTACTGGAAATCACTTCTCATGGAGTCATAGCTTCCAAGGAAGAAATGTAGGCATAAACAGGGGGGTTGGGGGGGAGACAAAAGCATAGACAAGAAAGTCTCTAAATATGTATTCTTTCAGCATCAGCTCATCAGATCCTTCTTAACACTTTATATTCTAATTTGAGACCTAAAGTTTTCATGTCCCATTGCTGTTACTTTTGATGACAGAAATTACCTTTTTAAAGTTCCATGAGCATCAAGAAAATGAGAATAAAAGTCTCAGACTGGAAGAAAACATTTGCAAAAGATATAGCTGATAATGCTTTACAAAATATACAGAGTACAAGGGAGAGGTGATAGGAAAAGGAAAGACAGTGAAATTAAATCTGACATGTTTCCTGTTTACATATATGAATATACCACAATGAATATCACCATCATGTACATCCACAAGAAATTAATTAAAAAAACAACTGAGTAAATGGCAGAAAGATTATTATAATAGAGGGAAGAAGGGGATGGGGGTAGGGAAAGGGAAGGAAAGGTACTGGGGACTGAATTAGAACAAGATATATTCCATGCTGTTATGATTATGTCAAAATGGATTCTTGTCATGTATAACTAAAAAGAGCAATTTTTAAAAAAGAAGAAGAAAAGTGAAAAATAAGAAACAAATGACCCCTTTGAAAACTCGACAAAAGATCAGACATCTAACTAAAGAGAATATAAAGATATCAAATATACATGAAACACACTCCATATCATACATTGCTAGGGAGCTTAAAATAAAATAATGACAAACCACTACACTTCTATTGCCCCTATTTGTAGAAAACATAATCTCCATAGTCATGTGCCACATAGTGATATTTTGATCAACAACTTGGATATACAATGGTGAGTCTACAAACTCGTAAAAGAGTTGAAAACTTCTTATCATCTAGTGACATAGTAGCTATCATAATGTTGTAGACCAACACATGACTCACATGCTTAAGGTGAAGCAGGTATAAACAAACCTACTACTTCCATTCATAGAAAGTATAGCACAAACAACTATGTGCAGTACAAAATACTTGATAGCAATGGTAAATGATCATGCTACTGCTTTACACAAGTTTTTAAAATAAGGATGACATTTAAGAAATGATATTTTCATCATTATTTTAGAGTGCATTCCTATATAAAATATATATATAAACTTTTTTAGATATATAAAATTTATGTGTATATATAAGATGTAAACATATATACACATATAAAGTGTGCTCTGTGTGTGTGTGTGTGTGTGTGTGTGTGTGTGTGTGTATAAAGTTAGCTGTAAAACAGCCTTGGGCAGGTCCTTTAGGATGTTTCCAGAAGCAGGCATTGCTCTCATAAGAGATGACAGCTCAGTGAGTGTTGTTGCCTCTGATAACCTTCTAGTGGGATAAGATGTAGAAGTGGAGGACAGTGATATTGATGATCTTGATGATGTGCAGGTCTAGGTATGCTAGTGTCTTGACTTTTAAGAGATAAATCTTAAAATACAAAAATAAAATTAAATAAATAAATTTAAACTTAAACAGTACTCAGCATAGTGTGTCATGCTTTACAGGTTTGTAACACAGGAGCAAAGAGCTATACCAAATCTCCTAGGGGTGAAGTGAGCAACATACAAGCTTAAGTGTATCCAGTGGATGCATTTCTCAGACTGTATCCTTATCATTAGATGATGCATAATTTTGTATAGAAGTCTCTCAAGATTCCACTAAAAATCTGTAAAAACTAATACAGTTAGTAAAGAGGCAGGACTCAAAATCAACCTACAAAAATCAGTAGTATTTCTATATATTAATAATGAACAATCTGAAGAAGAAATTTTAAAAAATTTACAATAAAAATAAATGTTTAGGAATAAATTTAACAAAAGAGGTGAATTATTTACATAATGAACACTACAAAAGATTTATGAAAGAAAATTGAAGAAAAGCCTTTCCTGTCCAAATGCCCTGGTGGACAGTGACCCAGACAGCATTTGAAAACTTCATATGGGAGGAATTTCAAGATGGTAGAAAAGAAGAGGTCACTTTCCTGGCTACTCTAGGGCCTGAAACTAAGAAAGCAGATAGGTAGCTTCTCAGCAATGTGGGTGAATATAAGGGGTGGGGGGTGTGGATTACTGGGAATTAACACTGGACATTCAAAGCAGATTAGGAACTCGGGAGGTTGGATATAATAAAGAAATCCCCAGTACCATTGCCACTGCCACCATCAATGGCACCAGCTGGAGATGTTCCCTGCAAACAAATTGAAGGGATGAGGGGATTAAAAAAACCCACATTTTTAGGAGGCCTGAGTCATGTCCGGGTACAGAGAGATCAGAGATCAAAGACATTGCCAGACTAACCTAAAAGGCATGCTGTACAATATCCTAGTGTAGGAAAGAAGTACCATCTCTCCTGGCTGCCTTTGGAGAATAGGAGACATTTTTGCAGCTGCAGCGTGGGGTCTGGAAGCTAAGGGAGCCAGTTCCTGGCAAACCCATGCTGGGCCCAAATATAGGCCTAACAAACACACACTGCATGACCTAGAGAATGCCTAAGTGACCAGGAGAAAATCAAATAAGGAGAGGGGATAACAGAGGGGAATACACATCATGTTAGCCCACCAGGCTCTCCCCTCCCACTTGAGTCCATTGGTATTCAGGGAGAGATGAGTCCAGCTGTGAATTTGAAAGCATGGGAGCATAAGTGATTGGGTTTGAAGGGACCAGGAAATGTGGGCTCCATGGGTAAGGGAGAAGATTAAGAATTGGCTCCTCCACGGAACAAATGGAAGCCAGGGGAGATCCCTGGGGTGCAATCTCCCAGCATGGACTGGCAACTAACGGGTCCTGGAGGTGTGATGACTTAAAATCTTCAGATCAATCACCATTCAACATAAAACCTGGAGCCTACTTAAGCCTAAACCTGGCCTCCAGCAGCTCCACCTATGGGATTTCCTTTCACACTCCAGTCACCCCACCCTGAGGGTGAAGCAGACACTACACTCTACCAACCCACCTAACACTGAGAAGGTAAGCCAAAAATATTTGAACTCTAATGGAAACAATTCTTTAACTTTTCACCCAGATTTTCCTGTTTGATCATGACCTGAATGGTTCATGGACACTTATACATATTTTTTTCCTTTTCTCTCATTCCCAACAATCTTTGAAGGTGGTTATTTTTCATGTATTTTGAGGACTAGAATATCTGATTAGTATATGTTGATTTTATTTTGTATTCTTTTATCTTTATTTTTTAATTTATATGTTAGCTATTTTCCCTCACTTATCTGTTTCCCTTGATTCTATTTCTCTTTTTTCTTCTGCTAATAGCCAAACTGTATTGTTCTCACTCTTCCCTTAATTCTTTTATTTCTATTTTATCTCCTCCTACCTCATAATCATCACACCCTACATTTTTTTCTGTTCTCTTCCTATTTACCATTCAAAATTATTAACCCCTTTTGCAAACTTACTGTTTTTCCTGGGGGCAATAACATCACATCATTTCTGTTTATTGGGACAATTGACATTATAGATGTTACAACAGGAACTATTTGTTTTTTTGCTGTATATTATTTGATTTGCTTGTTGTTAATATTTCTCTCCCCTTAAATGGTGAGGTACTGGGAAGCTTCAGCAACATTTTAAGTCCGCAGGGTAGAAACTCTACTCCCTCAGATCTTTACTGTTAAATAGATAGACACACAAACAGCATGAAAAAGCAAGGGAACAAATTGCCCCAAACAAACCAAAATACCTCAATAAACAGATAATTGACACCACAGTGGAAGAAATGTCAGAGAAGGAATTTAGAATGTTAATAGTTAAACAGATCTGTGAGGTAACAGAAGATGTAAAGAGTGAAATAAGAGAGAAAATACAAGAAGTGAAAGATCACCTCGCAAGAGATAAAGATTCTGAAAAAAAAATCAAGTAGAAATTTGAAGAAAATACAAATAAATTGAAAGATATTACATGCTTATGAATTAGAAGAATTATAGTTAAAACATCCATATTACCCAGTGATCTGCAGATTCAATGCAATCCCAATGAAAACATCAATAGGATTCTTCACAGAAATAGAAAAAAATCAATCCTAAAATTTGTCTATTAAAATATATACACCACACAAACACACACACACACACACACACACACAAACAAACACACACCCATATACACACATGACCCCAAACAGCCAAAGCTATCTTAAGGAAGAAAAAAAAACTTAAAAAAACTGAACACCAACAACAAAAATCTGGAGGCATCACACCACCTCACCACCTGACCTTAAAATATACTACAAAGATATGGTTACAAAAAATAGTATGATACTGTCATAAAACATACACATAAATTGACAGAACAGAATAGATAACACAAAAATAAATCCACACACTTATAGTCAACTGATGTTTGAAAAAGGGGTCAAAAATAACACAATGGAGAAAGAAAAGTCTCTTGAATAAACAGTGCTAGGAAAACTTAAGATCCAAATACAGAAGAGTAAAGCTAAACTCCTCCTCAAGATATACAGAAATACACTCAAAATGATTAATGATTTAAATGTAAAACTCAAAATGATAAAACTACTAGAACAAAATATAGGAACAATGTTCAGTAAAATTATTCTGTTCAAAGGATTTGGGGATGAGATCCCCAAAGTACAGGCAACAATGCAGAAAAAAACAAACAGTATTACATCAGAGGAAGAGCTTCTGCACAGCAAAGGAATGCAGAATGAAGTCAACCTACAGATTGGAAAAAATGTTTGCAAATCATGCATCTGATAAGTTAATATCCAAAATACATCAGCAACCCAAACAACTTAGTAGCACAAAAGAAAATAGTAGCACAAAAAGAAAATGACAAAATATCCACAAATAATCCAATTATTAAAAAGAAGCACAAAGTTTAAACAGCTTTCTCAATGACACAGCAAATTGGGAGAATTGACATTTAAAATCTGATTACTCCGACTTCACAACTTGACTGCTTTCATTGGAATGCTTGAATCTGAATAATATTTATTCCAGAATTGGAGAAAGGAAGGCTAGTTATCTTGCATTTCTGAAGGGGTTAACTTACCTTAACATGGTGATAATTGAAATAGAAGACGAATTGAACAATGACAGCTGCTAGGATATACTGGGTGTTTATCATGTGCTAAGTGCCTCATATGAATTAATTTATTTAGTCCATGTTGCATCCCTTGATATGGAGACCATCATTATCCTTGTTTGACAAGTGAGGGAATGGAAGCAAAGAAAGAATAACTTAAGTAAGGTTATTTAGTTCCCAAGTATCAGAAATAATAGATGTAGAGGGCAGTGAACAGGGTGGACACATAATGAATGGTAGCCATTATTATGAATAAACCAAGAGTGAATACCGCAGAGTGAACCAGTAAATGAATGGTGAAAGGGTAGGGAAGGACCAGCAAAAAACACAAGACTGGAAACTTACATAGAAAATGGTCACCCTATGCAGACAGTATTGGTGAAGGGACCCTGGCCTCCCTTGATTGACTATCTTCTAAAGAAAAGCATATATCAGAGATCTATGAGCAAAAGATCTGCTTCTATCCCTTCTATCCGATGTTGGCCTATACAAACAGCCTCTTGGCTCACCTCTGACAATGCCCTTCATCTCTGCCTTCCTTTGTTGAAAACAGAATTCAATGCAGGGCTTTCTGGTTTTCGTCTCGTTTTAGTCAGGTAAAAGTAACCCTGCTTTAGGATTAGAGATCACACGCTATTTTTCTCAAAAATGGTCTGAATGCTCTCATTTGGTGTACTTATCTGTCTATATCTATTGTTATGAACTGTGTATTGACAATATACTTTTAGTATTAACAGTATATTTTATATTAATCAAATGCTGGTTATTCAGATTTCAGAGGCAGTATAGGTAGAAGAAGAAAGTACTCGACATTAACATTATAATAGTACAATGAGAGTGTGGAGATGTCAAGGTGTACCTAACCCAGCTTCACAAATGCTGAATAGAATCTCTTTTGGATCTTGTTTTTTTTTCCCCCAATATTTTCATATGCATATGTTGTATTTATATTGTTTCATGTACTACTCCTCTTCTTGATTCATCAGTTTAGCCTACATGTTTTCAATCAACTGGCCATAAAGTCACTCCATATCTGATGTTTCACCCAGTTACTATGGGGATCAAACCTGAATTGTGCCCACTTCTCTGAGTTTTTCGATTTCTCCTAGAGTAAGTATATAATTTACAATTTCATCTCAACATAAACTTACAACTGTTCAGATTCTATCTCCTAGCTGAAAGGAATCACCCTTGCCTTGTCATGTAAGGTTGGGAGTGGCAGAGCATACAAAATATCAAATAGGTATCTTGATTTGATTAACCAGCTCACAGCTTGAAACTTCCTTGAATGGAAACATTCTGTCTTAGAGTTGGTTCAGCACTATCTCTTCTGCAGTTCTCACCTTTCATCAGACCCTTCATATTTGCTCTTTCCTTCAAGATTATCAGAAACCAAAATCATACCACCCACAGGAGGTGCTGGCTCGTGGTTGGAACCCAGAGAGATTTCCAAGGAGATTTGTTAGCAGAGCATAACTCATGAGAATCAGAGGGTCGTGTGTGTATGTGGTGGAGAGGGTCTTTTCTAATGAATTCCGTCTCTCTACCTTGTCTTCTGAGTTGTACATGTGTCTCACCTTTCTAAGGACAAGAAACATATGTGGGTGCTTTCTTCAAAATGAAAAATAGAAGTATGTTTTAATTTAAAACTACAAGGGAATGCATCTCTTAACACAGAACAATCTTGATACTCAGCAATATTGGTGAAAGAAAATGCAGAGGAAGCAAAACTAAATTCAATAGTTTTGATGCAATAGGATATATTTAGAATATGTCTATGTGAGGCAAGGTCTCTTTAAGTTCAAAATCAAATTTCTCCCACCTGCATTTTTTTTCTTATAACTGAGCTACAGTCACAGACTCAGATAATGAAGGCTTAATTTTGCTCACTGACTCGTATATCCCAGTATCATAAACCTGTCTCACTGCATGTACATGAAAGCAATTGGGCAAATCACGGCAATTACACTTGGCATTTAAAAAAAAAATCCACACAAAATACAAGAGGAAATTTCAAAAGCATAAGGTTAATATACCTCACTATCACCCAATGAACAGAGGTCCAAACTCCAAACAACAAATTGGTGTTTAAATGCTCATTTAGCAGACAATAGGAGGCAATGATTCAACACCCTTGGAAGAAGCCAGGTAGAAATGATTTTCAGTCAAAGGGGAATAATCTACATTCATAAGCCCACAGGTGATGAGCCACTCTACCACAGCTCCATCACAGGCGATGAGAACTGCTATTTTCAGCCACATTAATGCAGCTGTGTCAGTTTGTAGGTGAATCAGTCTTGCTTCATCAGACACATCAACAGCCAGAATCGGCACTGCCATTTTCCCTCTACTTAGACATATTTTCTTAATTGCCATCTTTAAATAGATACTTTCCTCCTGCATCTCCAAACCCATCCATCATGACTGGTAATGGCTCTGGAAATGACCACTGGAGGCATTTTCTCTTGACCCTTTCTCCTGACTCCCCCTCACCCACTCAACATCCTCCACAGAAACTGCTCCTTTTCTCTCCTCCCTTCAAGTTTTCAGCACTTCAAAGTTAGCTTGTCAAATTTGTATAAGCACAGAAGACCTTGTATAGCCCTCATAGGTGAGGAGATCTTTATTGTCATTTGAGCAGGGTTTTTTTTTTCTTTTTTATGTACTGTCCTACAAAATATGGTTCTTCAAGACAAAGCAATTGCTTTGTCTTTCTCAGTGCACCTCTTCTCTGCCCTTTCATGTCTCTTCTGCTACCCCTTGGCCTCTAGCAACCTCTTACCTTCCTTCAGAGAGAAGCAGGCATGCCTCAAGTCTTTCCAACATGCTTATGTCTTCTATGGGACCTTGGCAGCATGACAATGCTGACTCAAAGAATGATTAAGGATCTACTGGTCCTGTTGAGCCACAGCCTGCCACTACAAGTCTTCCAGTTACTAAAGAATTCCCAGTACATTCCCTAATTCTACAGTCTTCAGTTTCAACAAAAGAAGATTCAACATCTACCTGCACGTTTATTCTCAATCACCCTTCCCATCCACCTTTATTTTTTGCTTGTGATAAGGGAAAAAAGTGATCGTATATATTCACCTAAACTTCCAAAACCAACAGTTCAAAATAAAGGAAAAGAAAAATCAAACCAATATCCTTAAAAGCTGGAAGGCCTAAACTTTAAAGCATAACTGGAAAAGACTACTTATGTTGAAATTTGATACAGGATTTCTCTGTGTCTTCATTATTATTCCAAACAAAGGATAGACACTCTCTATTTACATACTATTATTCAGCTCATGTGAATGTGGACAAGCTTCTGAAATGATGGGCCACTTACACACATGCATACACACACACATACACACACATATGCACAACACAACATCATAATAGTTTAATCAGATTTTCAAAAGAGCTAACTTTTTAAAATTCAAATACAAAAATTCCTATGAAACAATGATTCATACCTATTTTTATCATGTATAATTTTAGCAATTTCGGGTGAGCAAGACTTTTCAAATATTTACAGGCAATCCTATGAGAGGATTTAAGATGGAGTACAGTTTGGGGAAGAGGTCTGATCAGAAAAAGAAATAAAGCATGCAAAGGCAAAAATGCCCACTCATCCTGGCACAATAAACAGTTTAGAACAAAAAATAAGAGATGATAACTCTTGACCTGGTGCCTTGCTTATAGACAATTTTTTTGAGTAAAGTTTATGAGATTTAATGAATTAATACTTTTACATTTTTAGGTCATCACATCCTGGCTCACTGCTATTTTTCAGAGAGTTTATCTAATGTTTGATGATAATCCACTTAATAAGCAAAAAGCCTTCTTCATAAATGGGTAAAAACAAAAGAACATACTGAAAGTGAGAGAAGATATATACAAAATGCCTTCAGGGTCTTTGGGATTCAACATTACCATTTCCTTTTCTGAGCAGACATACATAAGCAAACAACATGAACTACACGTCCAGTTTGAAAGCTAACCACCACTTTTTGTATGCAGTTCCTGGGTCTACTATAACAAACCACTACAAGCAGAGTGGATTAAAGCATCAGAAATGTATAGTCTCACAGTATTGGGGACCAGAAATCTGAATCAAGGTGTTAGTGGGCATTCCCTTCTTCCTGGTAAGCCCCCAGGGGAAGATCCTTCCCTGCCTCTTCTAGTTGCTGGTAGCCCCAGGCATTCTTCAGTAAGTGTCAAGAGAACTCTGATCTCTGCCTTCATCCTCACACAGCTTTCTTCCTTCAGTGTCTGTGTCTTCACATGGTATTCTCATCTTTCTATATGTGTTCATATTTCCCTCTTCATCTTGTTTTTTTATGATTACAGAACTTTTATTTGCAAAATAAAAAGTGTTAACAAACAATAAAATAAATCTGTTACTCTATACCATATGATAAATGAGAGAATGAACAATTGCAACAACAGATTTCCAACCATTTTCACTCTGAGTCAGATAGCAGGACTAATCAACCTGTTTTCCAGAAATATTCCATCATTAAACCTATAATTTACTCAATTTCCCACTGACCTTCATGTCAGGTGGTCTTTTCTTTTCAACGATATCAATAATTAGTTTAAATATAAATGAACTAGATATTGTAATTAAAAGGTATAAATGTTCAGCATATGTAAAAAGCAAGCAATAACTATATGGTCTATACAAATGTTACACTTTAAATATCAATACACTGATAAGTTAAAAAGAAAATATGGGAATGTAAGCATGAGAAATCTGAAGTACAACTATTAATAGAAAATACATATTTCCTTCTTTTAATAGGGATACCCATCATATTAAGATAAGTGACCTCATCTTAATTTGATCACAAGACCATTTTCAATGAAGGTCATATTCACAGGTAACAGAGGTTGGGTCTTCACTTTAACCTACCTTTTAGAGGAACATTTCAACCCATAATACCTTGTTAGTTTGAAATGTTCTAAGTTCAATGACATTAATATTAAACACATAAATTTGGGGTTGGATCTGTATTGCAGTGAAGTTGGTAATTAGGAGGTGAGGTCAATTAGCCATTTCAAGCAGAGTCCCTGGGGTGTAGGCACTTTGTAAGGGGCCAAGAAGGAGGCCACCACCTTGAGAGAATAGGGCCTCCACTCTGTTTGGGTCATAAAATCAATTTAATCAGCTCAACAAACGTAATCAGGCTGTGAAAGATTAATTCATGTCTACTTAACTGACAGAAGATAGATTTATAAACCAACATAACCATTACCAGTGAGGAATCTCCCTGACCAAGAGATGACAGTTCAAGCAAATGGGACATGCCCTGCTTCTGGGAATGTCCATTTGGGATAACAAACTGCTAGTTAGGGATTAATACACAAAGAGAAATACCCTTAAAAATACATTCAATTTATAGAGTATAACTCATTCTCTTTTATCACTTTCCTTTTTAAGAATGTTATAACTAAATAAGAAATTTGGTACTGTGTATACAGTAAGCAATTAATGCCTCCTGACCAGGTTAATGATGTCTAGAACCAGAGTCTCTCCCTGGTCTGTATCTGGGTTCTGGTGACCTTTTCCTATTCTGAGTTTCCTTTTTCTGGATTCCAAGCAGCACTTCTATTTGCATTTCTTTGCAATACAGGTGAATGTTATCCATCTCTTCCCCTGACAGACTATAAACCCTCTGTGAGATGCCCACACTGCATTCATTTGTCAATTCCTGGGTCCGGAAGGAGCTCCTGATGCAGAAAACATCTTTCACTGTATGCCCAAATTGAAGTAAGCCATTGTCTTCCTTATTCCTCCTTCATCTCTCTCCCTACTCTCTTTGATAGGGACACCTCTGTAGACTAAAATATCTGATCTAAAACAAAAATCAAGAACATTTGTCCTTTGTTTCTTCTTTTTCCTACCAAGAATGAGTCTTCATACACACCATCAACATGTAAATGTCTAACCTTCTGTCCATATTCTCTATCCTCTTTGCTTAAGTGGAAGAAGAAGAATTCCATGGTCCAACATTACATCCTAACATACCCATAGATGTGTCTGCCTGCTGGTTCCTGGGCCAGGCTGGGTGGAAAGGAGCATGCTTGAAAAAGCAAAGTAGAGCAATGAGAACACATAACCAGGCAAGCTGTCTACCACTGAGCTATATCCCCAGCCCACACTGCTTACATTTCTTGACAGGGAACTTAAGCAGACATATCTAAAAAGGCTTAATGCCTGTATCCATGGTGTCTAATCCACAGATAAATATTATGTTGGCCTTTCCCAAATAGTGAAAAATACACAAAGGAAAACACTGTATAGAATCTCATCAGTGTTAGAAAAACTAATACCCTGTCTTCTTGGTATTATCTACTGGGTTAGATTGAGTGTTCTGCTAAGAATTATTTGTACAGTATGAGCCAGCTCTAGTATCATCGTGTGACTTTTGTCCCCTTAGGATTCTCTGAGAAATGACATATCTGTTTCAAGACTCTGAAGTTCAAGATGTATATGATGTGTGCATATGAGATTTTAATGGAAGTAATTAAAATATTATAACTTTGAGGGGGATTGCTGGTGTTATTTCATCTGTTTGAGGATAAATTTAGCTTCATTGGATTGTGACAGCTCAAATCAAGAGTTTTATGAATATTACACTAGCATGAGCACTCTTTTCATCTTTTGGCTACCAATACATTATCTGCTAATATTTGTTCTATATTAATACAGACATCAAAGGACAGATAAATTCAACCACTGAGAGTTGGAAGCAGAGATGTGCAGAGTATGACTGAATAAGACTTGAAATTTATTTAAGCCCAAGCAGGAAAATCAATGAGTAAGGTAAATGTAGACCTGGGTAAAGAAAAGGGGCGTGGTGCTATGTGTGCTTTGGGTGGAGAGAGGCAAGGCAATAGAATAGTAGAAGGTAGATGTGGATTTGAGGTAATTTTAAAATTTATTGGATGAGGAGAGACAACTTTGGACCAGAAAGCTTCCATAAAATGCAAAAGGAGCCACAAATTTGTGACCTGGGTAAAAAGGCAAAGTAGAAGTTTTTAAAATAAGAATCACAAAATCCTAGGAAGAGAAGAGGTTTTCCATGTTATTCAGTATCCTTCCTTTATGTTTATCAATTGTTAAATGTGCCAATCTAGACATCCATCTAATTACCAAGAAGCTAAAGTTGGGATCTGTCCTAAACCCTGGGTTAAGGGGGAAAATCATGGTATCATCCCCAAGAATAATACATGTCCAATACACTATCAAGGAAAATATGCAAACACATGAAATAAAGAAAAAAAGGTTCATTCCTAAATACTAATGTAAGTGTGTGCAAGAGACAATATAGTCACAAAGTGGTCATAATAGTTATCCTTAGGGAGAGGGAATAAGAAAAACTCCACACAAGTGACAGTCCCTGAGCTTAGGCTTAAGAACAAACACCATTTACAAGAAAGACTAGATGAAAAATGTGAGTAGGCAGAGGGGACAGTGGGGCAAAAAGCCAGGCTGAACAGCCTCAGGGCCACAGGAACATTCATGCCAACACACTCTTCTACTCTTTCAACCACTCAGGTCTTCTGAGGAGGTTCCACCTTCCCCACCTGGCCTTTGAAGACCCAAGGACTTCAAGCTCTAAGTGAAGCCATTGTTCACTCCCTTATCACACCAGTAGTCCCTGGGCTTCCAGCCTCCAGGACCAACGTGTCAGTTACGCAGTTAGAGAGATTCTGTCGATCCCACATTCAAAAATCCTCCTCTTTGTGCCAGTTATGTGCTGAATTGTGTCTGAATTGTGTCTCCCCCCACCACACACACACACACACACACACACACACACACACAATAGTCCTCTGAATGTGACTGTATTTAGGCATGGGGGCAGTGTGAATACTAATGGGACAGAGAAAGAGGGACAAAGGTTAGTGGAAACTACTAAGTTACTTAGATTAGTTTAGGAAAGTAGCTCCAAAGTCATGCTGATATTTGGCCTAGATAAATGACAGATCCTGCTTGGAGGTAACATACAATTTTATAGAAGGGCCATCTGTTGAATGTTGATGTCAGAGAAAAAGCTAACAGCTCTGATAATGGACTAATAACTCCATTATATAAGACCCTGGAGAGTATTACTTGCCTAATTTTATTTCTGATATGCATATGATAACACAATCACAATCAGCTATATTACACTTATTTTCAGACAACAGACTTTTAAAATTTATTTTTGTATCACGCCAGTAAAGCATTTCCATTGTGAGATGTCCAGACACCATGAAAGTATACAAAATAAGAGAATCATTAAGGGTTTGGGACTATAGTTCAATGATAGAGTGTTGCCCAGCATGTGTAAGGCCCTGGGTTGAATCTGCAGCACCATCAAAAACAAAAGTCAAAAAAACATTGTGCGGTCCTGAGAGAAGTAGCCAACCTGTGAAGAGAATATGCAGAGTAACTCAGCAGGAGGCCTTCAGCATTCTCTAAGAAGGAACAAAGAAGTGGCCAAGGATATTGTTATTAATTTGTAGAAGGAAGGAGAGCCTTAAAGATGTACTCAGAGGCATTACAGACCACATACCAACAGAGAAAAATGTTTTTCTGCAATATACTTTCCCATGAACAAGAAAACTGGTCTCCAGAGAAAACAAAGGGCATAAGCTACTTAGCCTCCCAAACACCACATTTTCCTCAAGAGAAAATTCATGGAGACTTCCGCTCCTATGTTCCCATAGGGAAAACATTTTCATCAACTTCATAGCCTTGGAAACCCTGTTTGTCTTGTCAGAAGAGAGAGTGGGGTGGGAGAGATCTTGCAAAGTTGTGATCAGAATCTTGAAATGGTCTTGGGAAATTGAGTGGAACATAGGTCCTCCCCACTCACCGTCTGCCTGACATTTTAGCTCAGCAGAGATCACAGGAGAGGA
Source organism: Glaucomys volans (assembly GCA_020662805.1). NCBI lineage: Eukaryota > Metazoa > Chordata > Mammalia > Rodentia > Sciuridae > Glaucomys > Glaucomys volans. The sequence continues at coordinate 241,862 of JAJEJO010003602.1, read as the reverse complement.
ACAACAAAGTAGGGGCACTGATCAGAACTGTGAAGATGGAACCATGGGACCTTCAATGCTAAACACCAGAACCCAAGGACAAATTCTTGGCTCTTGTTCAATGACGCCTGGCTTGGTTCTCTTAGACACCACACACTTGGCTTCAATGGCTGCTTTTCCTAATTTTCCAATATGCTTAAATTAGGGTTGCTAGAGATTTATAGTAAGGTTGTGCAGGCTGCTAATTAAATGCTTCTTGCCACCCATTCCATACTAATTCATGCGAAATTAGGGCAAGGCTAGGGAGGACTGCTCCTATAGTCTCCCACTCTGACCCACCACTCTGCTCCTGTTGACACTTATTATTTAATCTGAAATCTTTTCCCCACCCAGCAGCCCTCCTCCTTCTCATCCTCTGAATAAAATATGGATCAGATGCTGCAAAATTGCTATTCTTAGGAGCAACAGATGCAAATAGGGTTGCTTTTTCAATTATTCGGCAACGGATCCAATGGTTCCAAGACAGAAGCTAATTAAAATCTAATTGAAATAAAATCATTTCCAATTCTGTTTCCCTACATCGACTGCCTGAGTGGAGGGTTTCTTGCTTTGTGGACAGAGCCTCTTCTGTCCTATTACTTCTTTCTGCTTTGTAAATAGCCTTTCGTGATTATATCACAGAACTTCTTGGCTCGTTGGAGGAAGGGGCACAGGCTAGGAGGAGAAAACACATGGGAAAACTACCAGGACGATGTTAAGAGTGAAAATGGCAGGCAAAAATGAAGGAATGAAAATGGTGAAAGAAAGAAATGAGAATAGGGGTCAGAGCTATAATCAGACAACTCAGGAGAAGGGACAGGAAGCAGGGAAGTCACAGGGTCTGGTGTATAAGGTGAGCCAGTGGCCTTGAGGCAGCATGAAGCTTGCATGTGTGGTGTTCTGGCCTCCCTGGGGTGCTTTTCAGATATGTCAAGTAGTAAATGACATTTAAAGATCAGGGCATTTTACTTAACTATGCAGATTTCTGGCTTTCCTTGAAATATTAGAAAAATCGACAGCCCCGTGCCTGCATTCCCATATGGCAGCAAAGGGCTGGGGCCAAGAAGCAGCTGAACCCTTGTTGAAATTGAAGGAGACAGTGCCCAGGCTTTCTAGCCCTCATGGAGCCCTTGTGTTCATTTGCATTCATTTTGGTTCCACAGGATCTTGAATTGTAAGTTTTGCCAGTGGGTGGAAATACCTTTAGAGTCAAAATGGACAGATTTGAAACTAGTCTCTGCTAATGATTTTTGGAGTATCTGGGGAAAGTATTTTCAGGTCCCTAAACCTAGTTTACCTGCATAAGAAAGAATGTGATAAAATTATTATCAAGGCATTGCTCAAATCAAAATTACCAAAAAGTCTTTAAACAGTAAGTTGTGAAACGTTATTCACATTTGTTTTTGGAATTTTATCTCTTTTCTGATTAACTTTGAGAATTCTCTTTGTGTAGAACAGTAGGAAATGCAGAGAACAATGGCAGGGGCTGGGGAATGCTGATTGGACAATGTTCCCAAGGGTGCTGAGAGCTCAACACAGCACGGCCCAGCAGATGCAGGGGGGGAGGTCGGTGACCTGCAGGGGGAGCTCTCACAGGGTGCCACTTCTTGTAGACTTGGTGATCTGAGGTATGGTCTCAGAAGTTAAGTGTCTTCACTGTTAAAGAGGGGGAAATAACACCTATTCCATAGGCTGTTTGAAAACGAAGGGCGAAAAGTGCTTATAAAATACCTGTCACAAGTAAGGGCTCCATAAGCTTCAGTGGTTAAATGACTCATTAACAAATGCTGTGTGCAATTATCCAAGACTTCATGCTGTGCTAAAGGGGAAAGTTTTTCTCTAAAGTCAAAATAACACATACTCTCTTCTTTTTAAAAATAAAATGAAAAGCCGGGTGTGGTGGCACACGCCTGTAATCCAAGCGACTTGGGAGGCTGAGTCAGGAGGATAGCGAGTTCAAAGCCAGCCTCAGCGACTTAGCGAGGCCCTAAGCAACTCAGTGAGACCCTGTCTCTAAATAAAATACAAAATAGGGCTGGGGATGTGGCTCAGTGGCCGAGTGTCCCTGAGTTCAATCCCTGGTTCAAAAAATAAAAATAAAAAAAAAAAAAAATGCATGTGTGTATAATTTACTTACCTAGCACTTATACAAACCCTCTGCCTCTCACTATATGGCATCACTAATTATTCCTTTCACCAACAAAGGAAATGGAAAAAGAAGTCCTTTGGGGAGCAAGAATGTAAATCTAAGTTGTGAATTTTAAGTATCTGGTGACAGTAGGGTTGGTTAGACAAATCTACAGCTGTGGCCTGTGTGAGGGGCTGCCTGCCCAGGGTGTTTCAACTGAGAAGTCTGTAAATACACTAATGTCTATTGGGTTTTATATCTTAAGAGGGCAAATTACATTATATATGAATTATATCTCAATAAAGTATATTTAAAACATAATTTAAAAATTTTAAAAAGATTTCTTCATAGCTGTTGATTGAAAACCTGCAAAAAATTTCCGAGGCTGGGTGAAGAGATTGAGTATAGGAGGAAAATTGTGCTCCTCAAAAATGCAATAAGCATTAAAAAGAGGAGGAGCGATATCTATATTAACAAGTTATAATAATTCCTTTTTATATAAAACAGTTCCAACCAAGACATGATATCATCTTAGCTAGATCCAGGTCAACCAACCTACATTATATTGAAAGAGTGCACTTTTTCAATTTCATCATAAAGAAAATGTTTAAGAAGACAACCTTCGAGAGCCATGAAAATGAAGTGGAAACTATAAGCACTAAAGCAACAAGCAACTACCACTCCTGTTCATGAACTTGACTTTATTCCCTCAGCTAGGGTTCTTCAGATATGTGATTTTCTGTACCCCACTCCCTGTTTTTTCCCCTCATCCTCTACCCAGGCTTCCCATGTAAGAAGTTAGAGCCTGTGACTGAGTTCCCTCCCACACTGTCCAACATTTCCCTCTAGTGAATTATTCTCCATTACTAATCCTTCCAAGAGGTTGCTAAGGATCACATTGATGAAATGATATCTGTCTTAACAGGATCCTGGGAAGCTGTCACTGCATTACTCAGTAGCCCTGGCCACAGTTATCCCTCTTTCCAGCAATATTCGCAGTAGCTTAAGGGCTAAATAAACTTGGTTTAAGGACCAAAGAAGGAAAGCAATTTGCCTCTGCTGCTGCTATTAACCATGGGGTTTAGGAAGGCAGAAGCCCTCTAGCCCTAAGGGAAAAATCCTGCTGATGCTAGAATTTAAGAAAGACTTGGAGTCAAGTGTTGGACAGTTCATTGATTTAATATTTGCTTGTCAAACTTTTTTTTTTCACACCTATGCACTGTTTTCAAATCCTTCCTATACAAGTAAAAATTATTCCCCTCAGCATATGGATTCAAAAGTTTTTGCCAATCCTGGACACAGGCAAAGGATCTGTGTGAACACACTGCCAGCACTTCCTATGAAAATGTAGAGGTACAGCTGTGCCCCATCTTACACGGTCTTCCTATGTCATATTAGGATGGATCTATTGTTCTACATCGAGGGTTACTGGCTCATAAATTCCTCCCCAAGGCAGGCCATAGGAACTAGAATTTCCCTTTCCCAAGGTGGGTCATAGAAACTCTAATTTGCCTTTCTATCTTCGAGCTGGTTATAAAGAAATTTTCTGACATAACTTATCTAATAGTACGTAATAAGACTTGTATCTGAGAAGGCATCCTGGCCCATACCCAGGAGGAAAGAATGTTAAAGATTCTGGATGGACCTCGCTGGGTCTTCCCACCCATACTGTGAGCATTAGATCATTTCCTTTTTGTCTAATCACATCTCATGAAGTTGTCTATACTTCCATCATGCCTATGCAACCAAGGCTCCATGAAAATCCAAAAGTACAGAGTCAGGAGAGCTCATGACAGCTGAACACATGGGGTCCCTAGAGGGTGATGCACACAGAGAGCGTATAACAAAGCTGTCCCTTCCCACTGTCTTGCCTTCTGCATCTCTTCGTCCGCATTCTTCGTAATATCCTTTGTGATAAACTGGTAAACATTTTCAGTGAGTCCTTGGAATGCCTCTATAAATAAGTTGAAACTGTGTAGGTAGTTGTGAGAACCCTGATTTACAGCAGGTTGATCAGAAGCACAAGTAAAACCACCTGGGGCTTGCAAATGGCATCTGAAAGGGGAAGTCCTGGGGACTGAACCCTCAAGTTGGGTGCTCTGATAATATATTCAGGTAAATATTGGTCAGCATTGAGTGGCATTGGAGGACATCCTGCTAGTGTCCTCTGCAGAACTAACCGCTTGCTGGTGGGCAAGACCGTTTGGGTCATAGAAGCCATTTGTGTTGATTGCTGCCCTATGAAAGCAAACAAAAGCCAGTTTGTTTTTCTTGCTCATCCTTCACCTTTTTTCATCGACATATGAGACATATCCTAAAATATTAGGTGAAGTTAAAACACTGAGAATGAGAAAAGTCAAATGTTGTACACATGGTCACCAGATGAAGACTGGTCCCTGGGTATATGGATTTTATAACTAGTCACTTTTAGGTGATTACTGGCTTTTAAAAGATTGTTAATCAGTTAATTTAAGACATTGCATTTCTTTGTAGAAATAATTTGGCAAGAACTATTTCCATCATTTTATACTTATACTGTTATTAGTTAGGGGTGGTCCAATCCTGGGAATCTGTTCCCAAAAAAGTTCTATTTTTGAGATTCTGAAGCAACAGAGCTAGAACAAGGTACTCTAGAAAACCTGACACATGCCCAAGAAGAATCTTTGATTAAAACATAGTTGACATTATTTTAGATGCATGTATGTATGTGTATGCAAATACAGTACTTATATCCACGACATTTGGAAAAGAGCCTGGCACACACGCAGAAAACAAACAAACAAAAGCAAATACACCAACTGATATCTGCTGAAGAATAAAAGAAAACTACTTTAGAAAAACACTCTGGTCTACAGAATGCTGACCACAGTTACTGAGATTTTAACAGAATATCTATATGTGTTAGAAAAATCTATAGTTTATGAAGGACAGAGGACCTGCTGTTGACCACATTGTACCTGACCACATCTATGCAGGCTTTGCTGAGCTGGTGTGATAGTTTTCAACAAAAGTGTCCAGGGAAGGAATAAAGAGGGGTGGTTCAGATAGCTGAAGACTAAATCTCATTGTATACACAGTTAAATGTATGATTTAACTAGTGACCAGAAAGCTTTCAGGTTCACATCTGGAATATTGGGAAGAGAATTCATTAATGGATTCATTTAATATATATTAATATTAATATAATAATTTAATATTTTTATTATATATATGTGTGTATATACATACATGTGTATATATATAGTTTCTACCACAGACTGAAAGATATATATGTATGTGTGTGTGTGTGTGCATATATATACAAGACTGAGTTGTCTTGGACACCATGCAGAGTGCAAGGTTTTATTCCACAGAGAATGAGAGGAGGGTAACATAATCATAATTAGGATTTGGAAAGATTTCAAAGCAAAATGCACTGTAGGTCAGAAAGACAAGAGACAAGATCAGTTTGGAGATTTTTGTAATGGATCCAGATGAGAAATGATGATCTAGAGGATAGATCAACTTGACAAATATTTTCTGTAAAGGACCTGCTAGTAAATGCTTAAACTTTGCAGGACATGTTCTCTGTTCCAACTGTTTAGCTACCAATTGAAGTTGGAAAGGAACAATAGAAAATATGTAAAAAAATAAATGAGCCATTCTGTGTCCCTATGGAATTATTTACAAAAATATGCTACCATGGACCAGATTTGGTCTGTGGGTCATGTTTTGCCAAACCTGCCCTAGACCATGGGATCATTCCTCCTGGGTCACTAAGTGCTGTATTACTCACTTGAGAACCCATATAGTTGGTTAATTGCTATCCACTTTAAGAGACAGAATGAAGGTAGGCAAATAAAGGGAATACATATTTTGTAAATCACTGTAGTTTGGAGAAGGAATAAAAGGCTTACAGTGGTGTAGATAACAAGTATGCACTCATTTTCACAAATACAATCCTCTTCAGTTCTTCCTTTCAGTGGTGTAGGACCATGCCATATGGGGAAGAACTACCAAGATTATTGCTGAGAAACAGAAAGTAGACAATTGTAATTTGTCTGTAAAATCACTACTTGTCATGATTCTGGTGGTCTTTGAGTTATGTTATGGTTTGTATGTGAGATGTCCTCAAGAAGCTCACATGTGAGACAATGCAGGAAGGTTCAGAGGAGAAATAATTGGGTTGTAAGAGTCTTAACCCAATCAGTCAAATAATCCCTGATGGGATTAACCAAAGTGGTAGGGTGTGGCTGGAAGAGATTGGAATTGGGGTGTGGCTTTGGGGTATATATTTTGTATCTGAAGAGTGGAGACTCTCTCTCTCTCTGCTTCCTGATGATGTGAGTTGTTTCCCTCTGCCATGTTCTTTTGCCATGATATTCTACCTCACCTCAAGTCCCGACTAGGACCTCTGAAACTGTGAACCCTCAAATAAACCTTTTCTCCTCTACAATTGTGCTGGCCAGATCCTTTTAGTCACAGCAGTGAAAAAGCTGACTAAAACAAGTCATCAAAGACTCAAATTTATTTGTGATATTTTTCTCCTAATAACTTTAGCACTGAAATTTCTGCATGTCGAGTAAACTCTGCATTGCCATTTGCCTTGTGCTCAGGCCACCTCAGTTATTCATCACTGACTAAGCAAACTCCTTCCAAAAACTTAAAGAGGTACAATTAAGGAAAGAATATGGAGTAAAGAACCATGTACTCAAACAGCGGAGGTGGCCCTGAATTCTCCCTCTGTCCTGACTCCCAGATTTCTGTTGACACCTAACAAATCATTCCTAAAACTTCTTATATCAATTCCAGAAAGATTTTCCTGTCTGTCATTCTGTCACTAGTAGTAAAAACTCACTTTCTCTTTCTTTAGTTCCTCCTTCCATTTCTCCCTCCACCCCCAAAAAAATTCCTTCCTCCCTTCCTCTCTTCTTCTCCTTTCTCCCTCTCCTCCCTCCCTTCTTTTTTTCCCCTTCCCTCCCTGCCTCTTCCCTTTTCTCTCACCTTTCCTTTATCCTTCCCTCCCTCTATTCCCCTATTTTTCTTTGTCCTTTTATTATTTTTCCACTTGACCTAGTATGATTTTATGTCCATTTAGCTACCTCATTTCCTGTTCAGTTTTCTATGTAATGACTGTGATACAACATGGGGCAACTGGACCCAGCCAAGCTACCTGGGTCCAACATACACACTTAACATTGACCTTTTCTGTATCATGCTTTAGCATGCTGAGAGCAATATCCCATTAAAAGTTTATTAGTGCCACAGAAATTAAAAGTTAATTAAAGAGAAGACCAGAACACATTCACATTAAACTTCCTAACACTTGTAGGAAGATTCATTCAGAGTTTCTTTTAGAGCTGTGGTTGACCAGGTCCTTCTTTCCAGGATTACAGTGCACTCTCTAGAATTATCTTAGAGAATGAGTTTTGCAACCGAGCATTTTTTTGCCTCAGTGTACTGAAGTGCGACCATTCAAAACAGAACCCTCAGCAAAAGCCGAACCTCCACACAGTGGGGCTGCTATCCTAAGTCTTTCCTGTTGCAGCCTGAAAACAACATTAAAATGGTTCCCAAGGTCCACTATTTAACTAAGCCAGGAGTTGGGAAATAAACTCAAAAGTGGTTAGGAAAGAAATATTTTAGCAGCTTGTAGGAAATACTTTTTACTTCTCCCTCATAAATATTTTCTTCTTAATAAATATTAGAAGGAAAAAATTTTTTAAAAATTCTACAATGGTAAAAACATCAGATCTAAGATAATATTTTTAATTCTACTACACACTGTTCACATTGGAAAAAATCTTAGGATTACAGTAGCTATAGCATCAATCTAGTCCAATCGCTTAGCATCTTCTCTAACTTGCTAAATGGTTTTATACTCATTGGGCAATATGTGAGTGTTGAGAACTTACTACATTTAGACACAATGTAAAAGGCTGGGGTTGAAAGAACAAAATTCCCAACACAGCTATTCTACTCTTATTTTGTCAAATTGTAGTGACAGGGAACTTCTTGTGTATATCACTCCTTGTTGGGACAGCTCTGTATGTCTGAGTTCTTATTTAAGCAAATCATTTAGCTTCCACTCATTGATCTTAATTCTGTCCCTTCCAATTCACACAGTATAACTTTTCTAATTATAAGTTTTTCCCCAAGTTGATCTCAGACTCCTTCTTGACAAATTACTTGACAGTAAAGATAGGATTTATAACGGAGTTCCCTAATGCCAGGAAAAGAACAAAGCATACCCTCCTTGAAGGGTTATAGATAATATGACCATGTAGAGAGCTGGATTATTCAACACTGTCCCTCAGAATCCGAGGTCAGCACAGAGGATAAGGTAGTGGTAGTGTGTGTCATGTTCAAGTATAGCATAGAAAGAGTGAAAAACAACAAAAAAACCCCTCCAGAACCATACAAATGTAATTCCATTATTTTATACATTTTTTGATTGGAATGCTTCCTTTGTTGGTCAGATGTATATCCACTGCATTAGAGTCAGAGGTACACGTTCCTATCAAGATGTCCTTGGTGTAGGACTTCAGGGGTCACATGCTAATTTGAACATAGTTAAAAAACAGTAAGAAAGTTCACATTTCTGAAACTGAATCTAATAGAATTCGAGGGTCCTATCTCCTTTTGATTATAATAAATTTCAGTGTTAGTGGATTCCAATACTTTTCTTCCTTATGCAAAATCTTTCTGGGTAAATACCTCTCTTGACTCCTTCAGGGAGAAGACAAAAGTCTGGAGGTCATAATTAGGTCCTAACAATGGGTTTTTCAATCTCTTTCAGGAATCCCAGCTATCACCAAAAATGCTGTCTTTTGCTAAGGTATTTGAGCCTGAAATTAAACTTGTGAAGTATAGTCTTTGGAGAATTCTGTTTCTTTTTTTCTTCCCCTTTTAGTATTGATTTTTCTCCTTTCATTTGTTGATGCTACTTCTTTTCTTGTTGCTAAGGATTTGTTAGAGCCACATCTGTACATGATTTCTTATTTATGTTTGTTTTGTACATAAGCACCAGATGCTTCAACTTGCAGCTCCTCAATCAGTCAAAGGAGACTGTGTAGTTTAGTAGTCAGGGACATTGCTCAGACAGAATGAGGAATCCACCCAATCCCAAGACAGGTTCATCGGAGTAGGGGCATCGGCAGTGGGTTTATCAAGTGGCTATTGTATGGAAAAGTAAAATGATGAACACTTACAGCACTAAGTACTAACAGCTGTGGGAATCAGGGATTAACTAAATTTTATAAAGAGGAAATTGAAAGAAAGTTTATAAATATTCCTATCTGAGATCATGTTTCTCAAGAGAAAGCGCTGATTCTGGGAATCCCATGAGAGCTATATTCATTTCTATAACAAATTATACTGCTATTTTACAGGTATGATGTCACCTGTAAGGAATGTCCTCCTTTTTGTGAACATGGTTTATACAGTTCTAGAAAGGTGATGGATGATGTTTTCTCTTGCAGCATATTATATATTCACATGTGCATGACTTCCCACTCACCTTGGAAATAGCAAAGTCATCCCTTAAGGCAAGTTCAAAGTCTGAGGTCTCTGTTTTGTGTAAGTGTGTAGAATACTTGGCATTTCCCAAGCCTGGATATCCCTGTGTGTGCTTGGGCTCCAGCCACAGCATCTCTGAGGAAATATGTGAGAATTATTTTCCCTATAATTTTTTGGTTGAGAACAGAGAAGAAAAGTGACTGGACCAGCTTAGGATATGGCTTGAGTTTTGTGAGTATGACACACTAAGGAGCCAAAATCTTTCCTGATTCAAGTGATAAGTAGTCAGTGAAATATTAGGAGAAACTTATATCCAAACTCTTGTCCTATCCTGCCTCTGATAAGCTGAGTGATTTGGGTAAATCACTTCACTTCTGTCTTACAATGTTACCCTGACACTTGGCCTTCCTTTTTTACAGAGTAACTGTAAAAACTAAATTAGATCATGACTACCAAAAAACTTTATGAAATCTAAAATGGAAGGCAGAGGCAGGAGTGTGACTTGGCAAAATTGGTGAAGATCCATAGCAGCTCCACTTGCCCTGTCCTTGTCTTGCCTAAAGAGGAGCTTGTAGTGTCAAGTAGTTCACAATGCTTTTATTGGCATAGTCTTTAATTCCCAATTTCAAGGTGTACAATATTACTTTCTCTATTTCATAGGCATGGAAACTGATGTTAAGAGAGGATGAAGAAGTTCTTCAGTTGCATTGTTGGTTATTAGGATAATTTAAGTGTTTAAGGATAAGACTCCATATGATCCAGCACTGTCGTATGAAGACAACTACAATCCATTCAGTTCACTCAGTTATTCATCTTATTAAGCACTGACTATATGTGATGACATTCTTTTAGAAACTGAAGAGATGCCAATAACTAAAACTAGCAAAGTTTTTCCATTGGGGAAGTTAATATTTCTTTCTTTCTTCTTCTTCTTCTTTTTGTTAATTTTTATTTTGGACAAGGATTGAAGCCAAGGGAACTTAACCATTAAGTCACATCTCCAGCCCTTTTTACGTTTTAATTTTGTGACAGTGTTTCCCAAATTGCTTAGGGCCTCACTAAATTGCTGAGGATGGCATCGATCTTGTGATCCTCCTGCCTCAGTTTCCAGAGTGGTTAGGATTACATGCCTGCACAGCCACACCTAGCTAGAAAGTTAATATTCTAAAGAAGGATATCGGATAATAATAAAATAAACATGGAATTAGGTAATATGTCATCTGATAAATGATATAAGTGAAGTGGGGTCTGGGGAATAGAGCAGGCCAGAATGGGTGAAAATGCCATTATTCTATCATGAGGAGATCCCCCCAAGTGAGAAAGCTACAAGGATGCAGAAACCTGACCAAAATTAAAGAGAAGTCATGCAAATGTCTTGAAGTACAAGATCCTCAAGAGAGACACCAGGAAGTATATAGTAAATGCACAGCTATTAAGCAGAAGAGAGGGAATGAATTCCAGAACTAGAAGGAAGCAGGGTGGTCACAGCAGGTTGGCTGTCTGAGGGAGGGTGAATAGGAGAAAACAAGGTCATTTGCCCTGGGGAAATTGATTGTGTCAGTATTTCTTGACTTAGGATACAGGCAGATTTTGTTCTGAATCATCTGGTAAGTGTCACATAGATCTCTGAAGTTCTTTGCTGCTTTCATTCTATCAAAGGAAATATCAACTCTCTCCTATCCTAAAAATTTGAACCTGTGTATGTTAGAAATTTCCCTAACTGCTTATATTTCTAACCTAAGAGTGAGGCTAGTAGGATAAACTTCTATCCCAAGTAGGAAGTTCCAACTGATTATGTGGATTTTATCTAAAATCTTATACTTATCTCTCCTTCTAAGTGAAATAATCCTCCAAAGAGTCATACACATTACTAAGCAAAGTCTAAAATCCCTATAGGAAACCTCTTCTCTCCATCAGGATTTGCATCTCATGCAAGGAAAATAAGCCCTCCTACCCCGAGTGGTGATGGATCACTGTCCCCACCTCATCCCATTGCACCAATCAGGTGCCACTTAACATGTTCCCCAGCCATCTTGAGAAATTAGATCAATCCCCCTTTGCCCATTAAAAGGCTCATAAACAGTTGCAGCATCGAATTAGTGCTGGTAGATTTCTCCAGCTTGGAACATGTTAAAGTGCACAGTTGGGTAAGGAGAATCAATTAGGGCCAGATAGGGTGTTAGAAGTTAAACCATTTGTTTACCTTATGATTCTGTACTGTGGAAAGTGTGTGTGAGTGTGTGTGTGCATGGGTGTGTTTACATTTCAGTTCACATTTAAAATCACTCATGTGTATAGTTTATATAGTGCAATCCATGATTGGAGTGGAAGCTACCCACGGAGTGAGAGATTATTGTGTGAAAAGACAGAAAAGGCTTGGATTTGTATGTTGGTAATTTGTAATTAAGCTTATTGTAGCTCTCCCACCTCCTAAACCTCTGTCAACTGAGCTTAAATTCAGATGGGAAACTAGCAATTATTCAGCAAATAGACCATGCATTCAATAACCATAACCCAGATAAAAACAGCAGACCTGGCTATTTGCCTCTTCTCCCAAATTTATCAGAGTACTGACAACTCCCCAACATCTTTCTACCTTTAACATCTTTTCTAAATATAGGAGCACCTCCCCAAAAAAGTAATAAAGGAGATAACACAGTAGAGATTCCCATGGGGGATTCCCAGGCCTCCCCAGTAATCGTTAAGGAGAATTCAGGGAGCTCTGTCCATTTCAATGAGGAAGAAAATTACATCTCTATTTTCACTAACCTCTAGTTGAAATGTATCATAAGCCTCATTTGTGACAATAGGGAACCAATAACAGTAATATCAGTGGTGTCTGTGACTTTTCACCCAGAGAAATCAGTTATTTTCATATTATACTTGTTGCCAATATCTTGAAATATCCTTTCACTCAATACTTCTTCAAACTTGTTAGTTGATAGACTCACTACTATATTTAATTTAATGCATTAATCACAATCACATCACCTTTAAAAGATTTCAATAACTTCATTTTAATACAATTAATTTTTTTTAGTAATCCTATGTACATGTCTAAATGTTCTAGAGGGTCATGGTGCTGTCATTCTAAGAGGCTGTTCTCAAAGACATCCCCATGACTTGCTCTTCATGATATGTAGAAGTCTACTAATATAAGAATCCCTTTTTTAGTATGATATTCTTTTCTTGCATATAATTTGCAGAACACAGGAAATTAACTCATAATATAAAAAGAAAATTAGAACACAACTAGCAACAAAATAGTTATTATTCTGAGTACTCTTCTAAATATCTACTTAAAATCTCATTTAGCTTTCAAATTGTTTGAGTGACTACTAATATCCTCCCCATTTTATGGTTGAGAACATGGAGATTCCAAAGAGTTAGTGCCTTGAGCCCAGTCACATTCAACTAGATCATTTCTGAACTCAAGTCAACCAGAGTATTACTCTTTCACCCTGGGGAACATGATACGAAAAGATGGGTGAAGGTATCCAGACCAGTGAGAGAGTTCAAGACATGCCACCCCAGGATATGCCACTTTAGTACACTGGTTATTTTGAATTAAAAGCACTTAAAAATCAGGAATTGCAAGAAGGACTCTGACCTTTCCCTTCCTTCCTGAAAGCAGGACAGGACAGTCCCAAGTGAAAGATGGCTTCTCTGCACAAAAGGAAAGAATTGCTCTCATCACAGGGGAAGGGGCTTGACTCCCAGAAAAATCTATTCAAAGAGCCCCTGTTTAAAAAATGGAGGAGGGAGGGGGTGGGGGGAGGTGGTCCTTATCTTCACACATATGTTTACTTACTCTTCCAAAATTGCCTTTCTTACTCAATCTAGTGTAAAAAACACTTTTTTTTAATTTAGTGAGGATTCCCATGTATATGTAGAAATTACAAAATTAAAGATGTATGTTTTTCTTCTGTTAATCTATGTCAATCCCTATACTAGCAGTTTTCAAAGTATGATCTGCAGATCATCAGGACTTCCTGAGAATTTTTCAGAGGACTTAGGAGGCCAAACCTGTTCTTTGAATAATTAAAAGACATTATTTATCTTTTTCATTGTGTTAAAATTTGCAACCAATGTGCTAAAGCAATAGTGGATAAAACTTCTGACACCTGAGCATGAATCAAAGCAGCAGCCTCCAACTAAACTAGTAGTCATTGAATACCAGTTTATACCATCGCTGTTAGAAAGATAAAGGGGGAAAAAAGGCCCATCTCATTTAAGAATGTCTTTAAAAAGCAGCAAAAATAATTTTAGTATATCTTGACCCTTCACACATTTTTTGAACATTTTGTGTAGCAAAATAGGAAGCATACATGCAGTGTTCCTGCATACAAGTATATTATAGTTGTCCAGAAGTTGGGATTGACAAGCTGTGGCCTGGGGCCACATCTGGCATGCCACAGCTGCTTTTGTATGGCCCTTGAATTAAGGTCTTCATGTTGTCATTATTGTTTTGGTTTTGGTTTTGTTTTCTTTATACAGTACTGGGGATGGAGCCCAGGGTCCCACACATGCGAGGCATGTGCTCAATCACTAAGCTCTATCTCCTGCCCCTTTAAAAAATGTTTTTAAAGGATTATAAAAAAGGAAAAAAAATTATGACTGAAATCCTATGTAGTCTACAAAACCTAAAATATTTCCTCCTTGGCCTTTACAGAAAAGAAAAATTGACAGCACGATAATAGTATATGTGTGATCATTTGAATTGGGAGCAGAAATATCTGTGTTTTTCATAATACACTATTTTTCCGTGAATGAATTCAGACAAACCACAGATATTCAGAATTGGTATCTCACAGACAGTGTTTCACAATGAATGAAGTGTCATTTCCAGGAAAACAATTGGTACTATTTGTTGGCAGTGATAAAATTTGAGCTTCATGAGCAAAATAAGAATTTTGAAAAACTTAAATTCTTCATCATGAGCTTGACAGCATCCCAATATTTAAAGACTTTTCAAATGAGAGTGGTAGTGTTAATAAATTTTATTTTTATGTGACATAATGAAATGTGCCAATATTTGGAAGGTCTACATAACCCTCTGAATCAATATTTTCCAAATAACTACTGTGTGATTTTATAAAACTGGACCTGGTAAAATATCCCTTCAAAATGCAAGGTAGACCAGTAGATGAATATGGAGGTGAAATTTACATAGCATAAAATTCACTCTTTTTAACAGTTTAGTGTTTTAGTGGACATAGTGATGGTTGCACAACTATCACCATAATTTATTTATAACACTACTATCCCCCCTACAAAGGAAACCCATTTCCTTTAAAACGACTCCCATTACTACTACCAGTCTTAGGCAGCCACTAATCTACTTTTCATCTTTATAGATTTGCCTTCTTTGGACAATCTGTATAAATATAATTACCAAGTATATGCACTTCTGTGACTGACTCCTTTCATTTATTACAGTATTTCTCAGGCTTTTCCATGCTTTATTATGGATTGCTATTACAGTTCTTTTTATTGCCTGTATAAGATATGGAAAACCTAACAAACCTGTTTTTTCTACTCTTATATCCTTTGCTTCTGGTGACCAAAATGTGTAGGGACCTGTGAAAGAAATTAAAATCAAAGGACATTGCACACTGAGGCATTCCTAAAATACTAGACAGAGAAGACACAGAGAGACCGTTAAGTCTTAGTCACATGTACCTCAGAGAACTTTTGACCCTGTGCAGATGTACATATGTTTCCCAGCATGTATTAAAAGCTCAGCAGGACAAAACTCGCTCTGTCCTTAGTTTATGTGCTGAGAGCTATGGTTTTCATTAGTGTGGAACATTCCAATCCTATAGCTAACTCTCAGGGTCATCTAGCCCCTTACACTTTTCCTTTCCCAGGAATTTTTTTGTTGTTATCCTTGCCCCCTCCCTGTGAACTGCTTTATGAATATTCTTTAAATCACCCAATCCCTTTCTTGCAAAACATCTTGCCATCCTGCCTGCACAATCTAAATTCTTGACAAATACTGATTTTGTTCCCTTCCCAATGTGAAGTTTTTGCCTTTCAAATGGTGGAAATCTGTAAGACCCTGGAACATACAATCAAGTCTGCTTGAATCTGTTTGTGTGTTTTTTTCTGAACTGCAACTCTGATCATCTCAAATAAACACTTCGTTTTTTAATCAGTTTGTGCCTGAGTATCTCTCATAAAAGTTAACTGAATTTCCCCACATACCAAGCAATTCTCTAGTGGATAACAGCTGAGTTACCTATAATTTAACTGAAATCTGATATTATTCACCTAAAGTCAGTGTTAGATTCTACAGGTAATGGCTCAATACCACAAGACTGCTCCCACCTCAGATCCAATCCCAAGTACTGTATAGTCTGGTCCAGCTGACCAGCTACAAAGACAGAGTTCCCAAGAACCCTGCCTTGGGGCTGATAATTTGCTAGGATGGCTGGCAGACTTAGAGAAACACTTTACTGTTGTCAGTGTATCACAAACAAGATTTTAAAGGATACCAATAAACAGTCAAATGAAGAAATATGTAGAATGAGATTCAGAAAGTTCCCAAGTGCAAGAGTTTCTACCTCCCGGAGGTGAGGAGTACCACCCTGGTTACCATGATGATGTGTGCTTGTGCATCAACCCAGAAGCTCTCCAAACCCTGTACTTTTGGATTTTTATGAAGGCATCATTGAATAGGCAGGATTGATTAAATCACTGACCACTGGTGATCAATTCAACATTCAGTCCCTCTGCACGCACCCAGGTGAGGTTGAGGGAAATTGGGGGAAAAGTGGGACTGAAAGTTTGAAGACTGAACTTATTTGGTCAGTTTCTTCAAAGCCAGCCAGCTAAATAAACACTGCTGGGAATGAGCTAAGGGCAATGGGAATGACCCATCTGAAAGGGTAGGAACTTCCACCTAGAATAGTGATATGATGTTCTTGAAAAGCCCCTTCCAGCCCAGAAAAGAAAAAAAATCTTGTAGAACTTTTGGTTGGAAGAATATTGGCTGTGCTATCAGAAATCCTTATCCAAGTCCAGACGGACAGAGTCGTTAGTCTGAGCTTGATTTTTTCAAACACAATATGAGGGTTATGAATTTCTCCCATGTTAATTGAAGAAACACTTCTACAAGTGTTTTTAAATGCAAAATTCTATTAATACAAGTTACTGTTAATAAATCTAAAAGCACATTCCGATATCTAATTCATATCTAATTCAATGGGCCCTTATCAGTATTTCATAAACTAATAGGAATGAATCTTGACCATTCAGGGTAATGCAACATAGAAATGCAAAAGATTTTAAGTAGCATTGTTAATACATATAGGCAGAAATTAGAAGAACTTTCTATATCCTCTTCATTTTCCGAGCCAAGAATACATTGATTAAATTAAACATTGAGGCTTTCTCTTTTCTCTCTTTCTCTAATGGGCTGGATTTCTCTATGAAATATGAGTATTTACTCTCTTCATTTCATTTTACAATTTGCTTAGAACCACAAAGAATAAAAGCATGAAATAATGCAGCTGGAAATTTTGTGATTTAAAATAATAGTGCTATGATGTTCTTGACAAATGAAAACACATATCATCTTTGGAAAATGGTAGATTGAAGGAAGGAATTACGTGGATAAAAGTCAATTATAGCCACAAAACAACAAGCATACCTTGTCTGCTCTGCTGACTTTCATGACCCTAGAAGAAGTACTGAGGACTGGAGGTAACAGTTTTTCAAAGGTGAGACTCCTCATAGGAAAGATTTAGACCACCAAGTCTTAAATGCTAGTAATTGTATTGGAAGAAAACCTTCAACTTATTTCAGTTGCCTGGACAGTGCAGAGGAAGAGAATCGATTTCTATGTTAACTAGATCCCAGACCATACACAGCTGTAGAGGTTAGATATGATACCCTGCAGCATATTTTTTAGTAATGAAGAGGCAAATGTGGACTTTGGAAATGAGAGAAATCTTCTCTACCCAAGAGGGTCCAGAGCAGTATCTGCTTCCTACAGAAGAGGTAGACCAGAGTCTGGATGAGCCTGAATGTGATCACTACAGTACCTGCATACATGATCAGGCAAAGCTTTCTGGAAATTGCACGTGAGAATCTAATGTCAAAGGTCAGCAAGAGGTTAACTTTTTGTAAGTGATCAGGAGGACAAAGAACATAAACACTATCATACCCTTAATGATACTTTATATTTCAGAGACAATTTTCAACATTATGTTTCCAGTATTTCACCTCATTTTTAATTTCATAAAGGTTTGCTGTTTCTAACATGCCTATTTATTTCCACCATTTCCTCAGTCATACTATGGGGTCATTTATCTGTAAATATGTTAGCTTCTAACATTAATACTAAACCTTTCATTTTCTGTTTTCCATTCATTAAAAAGGAGGGCAAGTGAATGAAACCAATCACTGACATAATTAAATGCACAAACACTGCTGTACAAAGATCCACAGCTGAAACAAGAATGTTGGCCCACAGACAACACTTCATGAGATCCCCCAAAAGGTTAATTAATCAACTGTAGTAGGAAGGGCTGATTTAGCATATGGAAGCAGTTTAGAAGAGTCAAGATATAATTATGCAAGTAAATATTATTTCTAAAACTGAGTGCATGGATGGCAAAGATTCCTTATAGGGATTGTCTATCAATGCTATCCTATTTCAGAGAATTTGCTAACTTGCAGGCAGCCACAGGATTCCACACGTGCCTGAGTATGACTCAGAACCGAGGCTTGGAGGACGAGTTTTCCTCTCAAAACCTAAGTTATGGTAAATATCCATTGGTTTGTGTCCCACTTGCCTTATTCAGTAACTGATTTTTAAACAGAACAATATTTGATGTGACTTTTTTTCAAAGGGTGTTTTTAAGTCATTTTATAGAGGGAAAATACGATAACCTTATTAAATTACCCGCCCTTGTAGACTGGGTAAGGTAACAGGCCTGTCCCCTGAAGGCCTGTATTGAGACATGATGCATGGAGAAAGCCATTGCAATCTGCTGTGTCCAGCTTCAAGGTGAGTGTGACAAGAAGAAAACTTTCCCTTTCAAATCCCCTGGAGGAAAGCTGACTCAAACTGGAGAGACGGAGACAGTAGGAAAGACAAAGCTTGGGGATAATGTTAGCTTTCCAGAGTTAATTGTAATAAAAAAGCAAACTGAACTGCTGGGGACATTTAAACAACTGGGATTCATGTTATGTCCTTAACAGTTAGCCATCACAGTCCCTCTCAAAAGATTTCATAATCATTCCCCCATCAACTTTCAAATATGACACAAAATGTTATCATGCAATCAAATGTGCTCAGTAAGTATTTGCTTACTTCTTTCAGATAGGAGGAAGCATTTTTTTTCCCCTCTAACATAAAAAAGACTCAGAATCCAAAGGGAGCTGGAGAAAATGTAACTAATATGCTGTACATACTAATGTACAACCTGCCAGAACTTTTGTACATTTTTTCATTTACCATATCTCACTTAATCCTGACATTAGTCCTCTGAGTTCAATATTTTCATATCTTTTTATGAATAAAGAAATTAAATGATAAATTATTAAATAACATAATTCATGTAAGATAAATTTAACAGTTTATGAACACTGGACCCTCAGGATCTCAAAGGTCTTACTTGAGAAAATGGGATATAATATAAATATAATATAATATAAATATAATATAAAGACAGTGATTTTTAGGACAAAGTCCTGGCTTTCAATCTGGGTTTTCTCAGATATCAAATGAGTCACTTCTGAATCTCAAGTTCCTTGGCTGTAAATTGGGGAAATAATGCATATGTATTAAATTGGTATTGAGTTTTCAAAATGACAATGTATTAATAAATATATGCCTATACGCATAAGTACAAATCAGTGCATACCCACATACATATGCTTAACATTTGCATGTATATGTACCACTGTGTTTGGCATAAAATAGGAGATACACTAATTAAAACTTTTATTAATTTTACTCTCTTTAAGCTTACTAAATTGCTTTTTAACCCTCCCTTATCTACATTCCCATTATCTTTGAGGGATACATTCCAAGACCTCCAGTGGATGCCTGAAACTACAGATAATATCAAACCCTATATATACTATGTTTTCCCCATATATGCCTATGACAAAGTTCAATTTATAAATTAGGCACAGGAAGAGATTAACTACAATAATTATTGATTAAATAAAATAATTATAATAATATAAAATAGAGTAATTATAAAAATATGCTATGGTGTTCTATGTTAATTATGCATATATGTACATAAGTAATATTATCCTGAAATTGTACATCTGTTATGCAAATGTGTTCTCTCTCTCCAAATTTTATTGCACTATAGTTGCCTACTTTCTTGTGAAAATGTGAGATAATACAATGCATACATAATAAGATGAAATGAAGTGAACGACTAAGCACTGATCATACACTGTGGCCCTAACTTTTACAGCTTAAGGTGCTACAGAAAAACAAGCAAAAATCCATTCCACCATTTCATGGATAGAAGAGTCCCTCTCACTACTCATCTTAGAAATCTTAGCATACAATTTTTTCCTGTCATGAGTAAGTCAAGAACTTTCACTGTTTCACTTTAAGGACACACTCTTGGTTCCTGTTTAGCATATCCGAATTGCCAGCAACACCGCCATTGCTCTGTGAGGCCATTATTAAGTGTGATAAGGGTTACTTGAACATAAGCACTGTGATACTGTAACAATGGGTCTGATAATCAAGGCAGCTACTCAGCAACTAACAGGCACATACAGCATGGTATGCTGGACAAAGGGATGATATGAATCCCTGAACAGGATGAAGTGGAACTTGCAAAATTACACCACACTACTCAGAACACCATGCAATTTAAAACTTATGAATTGTTTATTTCTAGAATTTTCTGTTGTATATTTTCCAAACACAGGGTAATCAAGGGTAACTGAAACTGGATAAGGAAGGATTGAAGGATCCTATTGGACATTACCACTTGTTCAGCCTTTTGTGTTTTTTTTTTTTTCCCTTACATCACTTAAGTTAAATTATATTTTTCTGTATATACTCAATATGGTTTATCCATCATTTACCATTCATATGTTTGCCAGTTTTGCACATTAAAGGCAAAGGCAGGAAAGAATCCAGAACAATCCAGAGTTTGAACAGCTAGTAAGGGAGCATTGTGATTCCAGAACCATGCATTTTAGAGATATCTTTTCTGTCATGTTATTACTTTTAGTAATTAGCATTTTTCCAAAACACCCTAAGATTTTTATCACTTGTGCATGCAAGCTGTTTGTTTATATTTGCACCCCAGATGGGAACCACCAAGGTTTGGGTAATCTGGGCTCATCATCTGTTTCTAGTGTGGCTTTGTTTTAAAATATCCCAAAGTATCTGAATTTCCTACCAAGAAAAGTAGTATAGAAAATTTCATACAGATTCACACAGGGCAAGACTGGAGATGATCTTGAAGATTATGACTTCTAAATTTTCATTTATTGGAAAAACACACACACACAAGAGAGATGAAATGGCTTCTCATAAGTCAAACTGCTATATTCAGGACACTTTCAGGAATAAAGAAAGACCAAGTCTAGGGTTCTTTCCCTCACTGTATATTGGAGTATCCTAGGTAGGACAGTGACAGTTAAAAAAGACAGTCTGCTAGGGAGAATATTTTGGACATGGAGATACCTTAACTTCAAAGCAAGTTAATAAGATTTTAATGGGGCCCAATTCCTAGACCATAGTAGCCTTCACTTGCCACATCCCTAAGAGTTATAGAAAAAAGCTCCTGGCAGCTAAATTCTTCCCTAATGCTTTTCTTTTGGGATTAAAATATCTCAAATCCTTAGACACAAGTGTGACCTAAAGTTTCTAGACTATTCTTTCATAAAAGAAGATTATAAATCATAAAGCTAAACCTTTATGCAAAACCTTATCTTGGAAGGTTACACTAAGATATTTCTTTGAGGTTCAGAAAATATTTTCTCTAGTATTGCTTTTACTATTTTCAGGATGACTCCCAGAGTACGATGTGTGCACTGCTGTTGTTGGGCTGACGGTGGAGGCAGAATCAATAGTGCTTTACAGAATAGTCACTATGGTCAGATTCTGACTACATGCAGTTATACTGCATGGAGCATTACTTGCCTATGATGTATTTGCTGCAGAGAATCCTGAACCTACTCAGCTCACTCTGTCCTTTTATGATGACAAGAAATATAGTTACATGAATTAACACACATAAAAGGAAACAGAACAAGTAAACATATTCAGTTGAAAAGAATGGAAGGTAAGGATGGAGAATATGGCATGGTGTATATTCACACCTTTCCTGGTACAGGGCTTTTAAGTCAAGAGAGAAGGATTGGGTTAAATGAATCTTTGATGAAAACTTGAATTAGGCTCTGGCACAGGCCATGAGTTCTGAGACCGAGGTGGTAAAATGTGATACAACGTCTGTCTTTCCCATCTTCTCCAGTTTTTTTCTGAGTGCACAGAATGGGGTTGGTAACCTGAGTTCCTGGTCAATTGCCAGCAGGGCATAGCTGTGCCCAGAGGAAAAACATGAAGACAGGAGAAACTGTCAACTGATGAGTTAATGAAATAATAGAATAAACAAGAAGGAGAGGATCAGACTGCACCCAGAGCAGGTGTGCTACAGTCACGGGGTGACTCATAGGAACCTAGATGCCCATGTGGCTCTATCAAAATGGCTCCAGTAGAAGGTTTCAATATATCCACTGGCTGGAAGGCCTGTATCAAAATGCACAATATAACTAATGGAATTAAGGCCAGCTTCTCTGAACTAAACAACAACAACGAACCCAAGTTTGATTAATGAATTGGCCTGAGCTATTTTCACATTTTAAGCACCATTCATCTTTTGTTTACATCCTTCTGTTGAACACATCCTGTTCTGGTGGTTTCATTGTATACTTGCCCTCAAAGCAGAGACATGAACCTAACTCGTCTATTCCATGATTTTTCTCCATCAGTGCCTTCCATGTCCCCTTCATGCCCCTTCATTCCCTCATGTCACTCATGACCCCATCATTTTGTTCCTGGTGTCACCATCACATTGCCATCGGGTTCACCTTGTGTCCCAAACATATTCCTCTCATTCCCCATCAAATCTCCATCATGCTCCTCATGCCACCATCGTGTCTAGATCCTCAGTCAGCCTCTCTGTTCTTCCACTGATTCACAAGCCATGTGAGTCCATTCCCTTCCCCACTACCCAGATGATCTATCCTTTCTTCCACTTCCCCTTTCCTTGTTTACCTCTATATCCCTAATTTTTTGTTTTCAGTGTTCAAAACTTGGAGAGATTTATATCTCCCAGGTTTAAGCCTCCTGATAATCAGGCATTTCTAATGCCTGGATTGTATTTATTGACAAAGAGATGTGAGAACTCAGTGCCTCCTAGGTATTCAATAACATTTTTGAATTGGTTGACTGACTGAAAGCTTCACATATTTTGAACTGCAGAACTTTGTAAGTCACAGCAGCCCAAAATGGCAGGACATCAAGAGGCAGTAAGTTTTCTGCCAGACAGACACAGGTGAGCTTACAGCTCAGGCAGAAATATTGTAAAGCACATCAAAGAATCAGAAACTGTCTTGCAGCAATTGTGGTGTCATGGAAACAGCACTGGATTTAGAGACGCATGATGTGTTTAAGACTCAAATCTGTCACTGTGTAACTTCAGTCAAATTACATAACATCTCTGAGCCTCAGTTTCCTGATCTATAAAATAGAAGCAATTATATATAGGCTTCCTTTTCACCAGGTCTGAGTAGTGCTTTGAATTATCATATAGAAACACTTTAACTACAAAATAGTAGGTAAAGACCGAGTATGAAAAATCCTCTGCCATCAGTCATCTATACATACTAGAGTCTAATTGAAATTGCAAGTAGGAATTCAATAAATTCGAATAAAACGACAGCCATGAAACAGAATAGGGAAGTGTTCTTCAATGTACAAAAAGACAAACAACAACAGCAGCAACAACAAGAAAAGATAAAATCGTGAGTGACAAAGAAAGGATCTCATTTGAAAATGATTCTTTGGTCATCCCCAATGTTTTCTTTTCTGTATAGGACTCTTTGATAATCTTCCCTAGAATAGTTAAACAGAACAACATAGGGAAGGAAGCCTTCAGAGCAGTGGTATGAAGGGGTAAGTTTCCAAGTCTTAAGTGAGGGAAGAGAAGCTGAGGTGGCTAAAGAAGGTGTGGAGAACTGTCAGATGAGCCCAAGCTTGGTCAGTTGTGAGCCTTCCTGTCATGAGTCAGCATTTCAGGTTTTGATTTCCTGAAACTAGCATTGTGATTCTTTTTTAAGAATCTTTTTAAAAACATTATTCTTTGTGATTCTGAAAATGAGAGGTGTTTTGGTTTGTTTGTTTTTATTTGTTTTTTCGGGGGGGGGGAAGGTAGAGAAGTAAAGGATAGAATTCTAAACATGATGGGCCTATTGAAAACACCCCTTTCATAGGAATTTTTACTATCTTACAGAGTTCAACATCAAAAAAAAAAAGAAAGAAAGAAAAATACATACACACACGTATATGTATATACACACACACATCTATATATACATGCATAGTCATGTGCTGCTTAATGACTGAAATACATTCTGATGAATGCATCATTAGGTGGTTTCATCACTGTGTGAACACAGGAGTGTACCAAACCTAGACAGTGTAGTCAATCACTCAACGTGGCCTCTTGATGAAATCAAGAGATACAGTAAACAAGAGATGTATGAGGCTGCTGCCAGCACAACACAACATACTGTATTACAGTAAACTTTGCCCCATAAATACAAGTACATTCTATAATAACACTGAAAAGCAGAGTATTGTGTATATATATATATTTATATATATATGTATATGTAACACAATTGATCCTTATTGAGTATTATGCACTGTGTGTGCTATGCTTTTATATGACTGGCAGCACAGTAGGTTTGTCTATACCAGCATTGCTGTAAGCATGTAACAAGTTGTGCTGACATTAGGACCACTATGATGATGGCATTAGGCAATAAGAATTTTTCTGCTCTTTTGTATGTTATGTGATCACTATCATATGTTGTTCATCAATCCTGAAATGTCATTAGGCAGCATGTGACTATATATACACATATGTTCATGTGAATATATGTATGTATTTCTCCTTATGCACTGAATTTAGTAACAAGTAAATAGCAGAGTTGTAACTATCAAATATGGCTTGTTCATCATTCTCCCATAAGCATTTTTCAATTCAAAAGGAATATTTTTGAAAACTGTACAAAGAGGAAAGTGTATTTTTTCATTTCTGCTTAGGAAGCATTTTTGCAAACACTATAAAAAAATCCATGAAGAATGTTTACTACGTTTGAACAAATAAGAGACTGAATCATATGCTCAACCCAGCAGAGGAAATACAGCTCCTGGGCAGCCACCCTCACTTCTAGTTCCTTCCATTAGCATTTAAACAGCAGAACATTTTCATGGTGTCTCTGAAGCTGCTAGAACTCAGCTTATTGTTGAAAATCCAGCAATGTTGTGAAATGCTTGTAACACCAGTTTAGTTGCTAATGTGGCCTCTATAGATTCAAAACTAGCAGTAAGCAGATTGGGGAGTCCCAAAGACCAAGGCCAAAAGGAGAGTAATCATCTGAGAACATGGCCAGCTGTAATTACGATGCAGCTCCAAACCTATACATGAATGATTATAGCTCAGTAGCCAATTTCAGTGGTTTTATTATTATTAGGAAAAACTCATAGATAATGTAGAAGGAAATGGCAGGTCATCTGGCCCCTGAGAGTACTTTATTCAGTTGAGCAGTAAATGTTTCTACCACTTCCTGAGAGAGGCAATTCCACGATCTAATAATGGCCATTGCCAGGAATCTGTTTATTCCTGGTGGTCAGCTGACATTTATTTCTTCATATTTCACTTCATCCTGTTACTCTTAGAAATTCCAACTCCTTAGATTCTTAATCTAAGCACTGGCCATACTTTTCCCCTCAATAAGAAAAAGCAACCTAAAAATGATAGCACATAAAAAGCATGAATTCATCTTAATGAGATCTTAAATTACTGTGACTATTTCCACATCCTTGCACATAGAGTAACTTTTGATTCTTACCTTATGTGGTCAATGTACAAAAGGGTATAAATTGTTTTATTCATGAGGAAACTGAGGCAGAAAAAGGTTAAGTCATTTGTCCATATAAATTCCTTGTGAAGCTAGGAATTCTGCAAAACCAGAGGGGATGTGATAAAGTTCACCCCTAAATCATCAAATGCTACTTCTGATCATATTAAGCTACAGATATACCTTTACTCTGTTACCTAAGCAGCAAGGCAGGTGGCTCTTCTGAATCACTGTGTTGATAAAAGATTCCTGGTTGGGCATCTGCAGGTCTTACTACTTTTTTGCCAATTTTTTACTTTTTCAACTCGAGTTGTACCCAAAGAACGGATGAATAACTTAGGGACAATTGTGAATTGTGAAATCCTTATTTTCTGTGTTATTTTGGATACATTACTTCTTGTTTTCTGTGGATTTTCCTTTGTAGTGAAGTTTAGTTTCCACTAACAATGATAATAATGATGAATGCTTGCACAACACTTTAGATTACACAAAGGACTTTAAAAAGCTTTCTTACAAGCTACCGATTCCACTCTGTGAGGTACATGGAGTCACAGTTGACTTCATTACTCTCAATTCAGAGATGAGTATGTAAAACAAGATTCAGGGACTTTAAACACCTTTTCTGAGGTCGCAAAGCTCTGAACCTGACTCTGTATATTTTGATTTCAAATCCCTTGTCCTTTCCACATTATGCTTCAGCTCATTTGTATTCAGTGATCAACTTCTAAAGGTGTGAGAAGCAGCCAAGAGGACAGTGCTGAAAGCAACAAGCCCAGTTGCAGACATTTCCTTAACACAACGCCTGCCACATCTCCTTCACTTCCCCTTGCTGAGGTTTAAACCCCTCGTGGTTTAAAAGTTCTGTTATAATTGTTGATAATTTTGGTTCAGTTAGAGGATAATCTCAAAAAGCTACAGAGAAGCAAAGTCTCCAAGTCTTTCCAACCACATAATTCAGCAATAATCTGAATTGCTTTGTGCACAGTGCCATGTTGCAGCCAGTTTTATTTTACATCTGACATCTTGATGGTTATGGAAATGGACTGATGTTGGGAAGTGTACTGCTGGAAGAGAACTCAATTCATTAAAATGACAAGACGCTTCCTCTGTCATAGACTCAGAATCTCAGGCACCAAGATGCAGTAGACAGAAAGTGCTGAGAACAAAGGCGATCCGACTGGTGACTGTAGATTAGCTAGAATAGGAACCTCACCAAGATAAATAGAAGTTACTTTCATTGAGGATGAAATAAAATGGTTGTTTTGTTTTGGGACTGTGAAAGATGATATAAAGTTAAACCCTCTGCCAGCAGAGCTTCAGGAAAAGCAGACTGTCAGACACATTTAATTGATTTCTTTATGGAAGTAGTTGAAAATAGAGCATGCCATGAATCCACTACGATTTTCTAACATTTTAGACTGGGCATCCAGGAAGATAGGATGGAGAGACCCACGAAGCTGAGGGGTTACTCATTTCTGGGACAGGGATGGAAGCCCAGTTAATGATGCTAGCTCAGGAAAGTAGAACTAACTCTTGCCCCTAACTCTCCAGTCCTCTGATCCTCTACCCGCTTCTCTGCTAAGCACAATGGTCCTCATGACACTCTAACTCCATGTAAGGGTACTTGATTTAATAGTGCTGTCAAGGCATTTGGAGTTCCCTAAATGAAAGGTAGTTGAAAAGCTCAAAATGGTGTTACTATCTAGGTTAATAAGCATTTAGTTGCCCAGCGTAGTGGATAAGGTCATATAGAAAACAGCATCAGTGTGCATGTAGATAAGTGACAAAGGAGTTCTCTTGGGGCTCCATGTTCTGGCCGCACTTCTTTATTAATAATAGATGCAGTAATGCCTTGATATTCTTTAGTGAAAGATTCTCTGAGAGTGCAAAGTGCCTTTCTAGCATTAAATTATTAAGCCTCTCCACTATTGATGAAAATGGGGAGGAGGCGTTATTTTATCAGTTTCACACATGGAGAAACTGAGGCATCAAGAAATGTCTTTCTCAATTTCTCACATTTGGGCAATGAGGCCAGAAATAGTGGAAGGAAGGACATTTTTAGCCCATGAGATCATGCTTGGCTTCTAATAGTTTCCAGTGCTGACATGATATTATGGTTTCCCCATAAGGTGGACCCCAAAAGCTCATATGTGAACCAATGAAAAAAAATTCAGAAGCAAAATTACTAAATTATGATAAGTGTGGCCTAGTCAGTGGATTGATCCACTGCTATGGATTAACTAGGTGGCAACTGTAGGCAAGTCGGATGTGGCTGGAGGAAATAGGTCACTGGGGGCATGCCTTTTTGGTTTATATTTGTCCCTGAGGAGTAGAGCTCTGTATTTGCTAAATGGTTGCCATGTCCTGATCTTCTTCCCTCCACCATAACATTCTGCCATGATGTTCTGCCTCACTTTGGGCCCAGAGCTATGAAGTCAGTCAGTCATAAACTGAACATCTGAAACCATGAGCCAAATAAGCTTTTTTCTCCTCCGTGTTGACTCGTCAGATATTTTGGATACAGCAATACAATAGCTGACTAAAATGTATGATTTTAAAAAGATAATAAATAAGGACATGTTATATGAAGTTGAGGTCATAGACCACATTAACTTCGGTAAAAGAAAACTATATGAATTATCAGATGATTTGTACCCTAAATCTTCATAAGTCTTGGTGGCACTGTGTGGATTTTGAACAGCTACTCAACTTTGCTATGTATCAATGTAAACATCATTTAAATAATTGAAAAGAAAATTGTTTCCTACCTTCTTTGGTTCTCATGGGAATGACAGAATAGTCCTCATGAAGTGTAAAGCCCAGTCTAAGATTTTGTTCTAGGTTGTGAGAAAGAAAACTTTTATATCAAATTTCTGTTACAGAAGACATGCTAAAAGGCCAATGCTTCTCTCAGAATCTAGGATCATGGCTTGGCAACCTGGAGATGATGAAAGAGGATATGGATGGTCCTTTGACACATCTGGACCAGGATCATCAGACCATATGATACTACAGGAAGAATAGGCTTCTATTGCCTGGTGTGGATTGGCTGCCTTGTCTTTGTGAAGTGTTTCATTTTGAGGGTAAATGGGCATGTGTGCCTACTTGATCTCAAATTCACCTGCAAAATAGGTGGAAGAGTATGCTTCTGTGGATTCTACAGTAAGCATGAACCCTTTTAAAGAAGGACAAATAAGTCAGAGACCATAGATGAATTAGAATTCCAAAATGAGCTGGGGATATAGCTCAGTTGGTAAAGTGCTTGTCTTGGAAGCACAAGGCCCTGGGTTCAATCCCCAGCACCACCAAAACAAAAAACAAACAAAAAAAAGAATTCCAAAATGATTGGAAAGCGGTTACTTCCTGATCACCTGAAGAAAACTCTAGCTCAGAAAAAGAGAAAGCTGGGGCTCAGAATACGAGCTGAGAGAAAAACAAAAGTATAACAGGGTACCCATCCCCACTATTCCCAAGCTAAGTGCTTGGCAGGACAAATGGAGGAGTTATATCAGACTGACTTCTTTCCTCAAGAGTACATATGCTAAGAAAGAAGGAACACTCAGGGCCTGATCCAGAGCTGCCAAAGAAGTGAATAAATGCTGAATGTCCATTTAGGTGTCAGACCCAAGAGTGAAGAGTTGATGCTTCCACCTCCCCCAACACCAAAGTGCCCAGGGAAGAGGAAGAGGACTTGGAGGGAACATTTGGGTTACATATACTGGGTGAAAGCAGCACATAATCATCTTCACACATTATGGGGGTAAATAGATAAATATAGGTTGCATCTGAAAAAAATTACCCACAACCTGTGAGGAATGACACTAAATTGATAAAAAGAAAGTGGTGGGGGTTGGAGATGTGGCTCAGTGGTAGTTCACTTGCTCAGTGATGCATAAGGCCCTGAGTTCAATACCTAGTACCACAGAAAAAGGGGGTGGATAATATGTTGTTTTATTCACCTTTTTCATTGTTCTTGGTTGTGAGAAAGAAAACTTTTATGTGACCAAAAGACCTGACAAGAACAATTTTAGAGGAGACCTGACAAGAACAATTTTGGGGCTCATGGTTTCAGAGATCTCAGCCAATAGATGGCTGACTCCATTGCTTGGGGCCTGTGGTGAGACAGAACATCATGGCAGAAATGTGTGGTGGAGGAAGGCAGCTGGGAGCATAGCAGAGAGAGATTCCCCTCACCATGGAGAAAATATATACTCCAAAGGTATACCCCAATGACCCACCACCTCCAACCACATCCTACCTGCCTATAGTTACCACCCAGCAAATCCTTATCACTGGATTAATGCTGCTTAGGTTAAGCCTCTCACAATGCTCTTATTTTGCCTCCAAATTTCCTTGCATTGTCTCATACATGAGATTTTGGGGGACACCTCATATCTAAACCATCACATGGATCTTTCTTAAGACAACTTGATAATATGAGTTTAACAATACCATCTCCATAATGGGAAATACAAGAAATTCCATAGCAACATCTGTACTCCTCATTTGATACAATCTACTACCTCACATTGTTAATGATATTATATGAAATGTTTTCTCAACTAAATTCTTAAAGGATAGTTTTAGCAAATTCTGTGCACCTCTTGATGTATTCCAAGTATACTTTGTGCAAAGTAGGCCTTTGGTAATTTGGTAGGTACTTCAAGTTCAGAAACATATTAGGTTGCATTGGCAGCTCTGAGCACAGGTGTATTTATCACCCTTCTTATAGTCATTTGCAAAAAATGATACAAAATGATGATATGTGTTTGAGGAAAACATATTTTTAAATCCATGTAGAAATTATAACTATTACTGTATCTGGCACTGATTAGGATTAATAATAACATTTATAGTCTCTCTTTTATAAGCTGTGACACTAATATATGTTAGATCTTTTTAACTACATGACATTATTTTGGCAACTACATCCAAGATATTTGAATTCCATTTTAAAGGTAAGAAAGGTGACATTGGGGGAATTGAAGTAATTTGCTAAGGGACAAAGAACTAATAGGTCCAGGGAGTCAGTTTGATCCTATGCCTTTATAAACTCTTTCCAACAAATGTGAGATTATGGCCTCAAAACTGCCAATCCACTTATCATTTTATTTACTCATACATCAGAATGGCTATTATAAAAAAAGGAGAAAAAAAGATAAAAGTGTTGGCCAGTGTATAGAGGAAAGGGACCCCTCACATATTGTTTGCAGAACTGTAAAGTAGTATAGCCATTAGAGAAAACATCATTCCTTAAATATTAAATATAGAACTCCCATGTGATCCAGCAGTACCATAACTGGGTATTCAAAGCAACTAAATTCAGTATGTTGAATAAATGTCTACCTCCTACTGTTCATAATAGATAAACATGCAGAATCAGTCTAAATGTCCATGAAGGAATAAATGGATAAAGAAAATGTGGTACACATACACAATGAAATATTAGTGAACCTAAAAAAGAAGGAAATCCTCTCATTTGGGATAAAATGGGTGAACTTAGGGCACATTGTGCGGAGTAAAACAGCATAGGCAGAGAAAGATGAGTAGTACATGATCTCACGTATATGTGGGATCTAAAAAAGTTAAAGAAACAGAGAATTGAATGGTGGTTAGCAGGAGCAAGAGGAATGGGGATGGTTGGAGGATTGTTGATCAAATGATACAAAATTTCAGTTACAATAAACCAGAGGGATCCCTTGTGCCGCATGATGACTATGGTTAATAACAATGTAAGTTGTTCTTGAAAATTGCAGAGAATAGATTTTAAGTGTTCTCTCCACACACACACAAAAATGATAACTGAGGTAATGCATATGTAAATTAGCTCAATTTAGTCATTGAACAATGCACACATATTTCAAAACAACATATTGTGCAAGATAAATATGTATAATTTCCATTTGTCAATTAAAATAATGTCATTTTAAAAACTATATTATTTACCTATTTGTTACATCCATTGCTTAGTGTCTGTCTCTCTCTGTGGGAACAGCACCAGGAAGGTGGGGCACCTGCTCTGTTTGTTCATCTCCTGCACAGTGCCTGGCTCAGGTCATACACCCATTTTCTGTGTTAACTCTGAGGCTCTTCTTGCATTTGCCTTGGCTCTGCAGAACACTCCAGAAGACTAACTATTTCCTGTTCTTCATAGGTTTGTCATCAATGTATGTGTACTCTTATTTTGCTTTTCTATTGTTAAACAAAATTTGCTTCACTCAAGATGGTATTATCAACAACCTTGACCAAGCCTGTTTATGGCTGAATTTTCCTGATTTCCAAATTCAGTCCCATCCACACTGAAAGGTCTTCCTAGAACTTCCTGCCCGCTTCCCACTTTGCTTTTCCTCAATGGCACTAATTACTTTCTAACATATTATGTCATTTTAAATTATTTATCTGTTTTCTTCAAGGGTACAGCTTTCATCAGTTTGTTTGCTCCTAGAACGTTGCCTACCACACTGTTTGTACTGGAAAATTATTTAAGAGGATGAACCAAAGGAAACATACTTTTCACCTTTAAAGATATTCAAAAGACTATAACCTGTACTCTAAAAGAATATTAAGACAGGAGTTGTTTTTTCCTAAGTATTCTGCCTGTGTCATTAAATTCACCTCCGGAAACGTGACTGTTTTCTAAGAGACCAGATGCATTGAGCTGCTTCAGATCTGGCATGTTCTTAGACTAATCACAAGTCTAAAGGCTTCTGTGTACATAATCATTTGATGAGACCCTCCCCACCTGGTGAGCTGTGAGGTTACAACAGGACGTCACTCTACAAGGTGCCAGTTTGCGTATCTCATAACTGGTAGGGTACAGGCTTACATTTTAACCGCTGGATCCTTAACAAGTCCTGAGGCCAGGCACTGTGTTCATTCCTAGTTTATAGGAACAATTCAGTCTGCTGTTAGCCAGATGCAAAAGATAAGAGATTGCTGATATTTCTGACTTTAGAAAATTATCTTATCTGCTTTTCTTAGGTGTTGAATTTGTTTCTGTAGGATGATGATGGAGTGAATAAAGGAACCTATGAATAGGACTTTGCATTCCTATGAACCTATGAATAGGACTTCGCTACCATCTCAATTACTCAATTGTAATTGTCCTCTTTTTGTCCTGCCTTCTTGCTCTCTAGCATCACTCAGTACCATTAGTTACATCTTAGGATGAAAGTGTCTGTTCAAAAAAAAAAATAAAAAAGCACCACTAACTAGGAAATTCCTGTGGCCAGCACTGCAACTACAACCTATCCCACATCCCACATCTTGTTTCCTTCTAATATCTGTAGGCTGTCCTAAAACCCAACCTCCACAATGGGGAATTTGTTCATAATATCACATCCTATTTGTTGTCTTACGAAATTTGAGAATTTCTTTCAGGTCGAGGCTCTTATTCTGTCATAAAGAGGTTCCGTTCTCCTTCCAGGAGTGGCCAAAAGTCCACCAAAGGATTCCCATGATCATTTTGCAAGCTGGCCTGAATTTGGGTTTCATGAAAATTCCATTTGAATGAATTTGTAATTCTGCTTAGTGTTCTCTTTTTTTTCATCAATGCTTCTATACATTCAAATTAAAAGTTAAGCATACTAGTAGATTTGAATAATGTTTGGGAGTCAGGTGACATGTTTGCTTTCAAGTGAAACATTTTCATTTAGGTCTAGGTCCAAGGGCCCCTGCACGTGTTGTAGATATGCCTCACCTCCACCACCCCAGTGCTTCAGGATCCTTATTGCACCCTATTCCCCAAAGAGAATGCACTAGACTGCATTTCCACCTTTACTACCTGGGATGACAATCATTCATTCAGGGGACAAAGCAGTCCTTGTCACCCAATAGAGTGGTAGAGAGGTATGGCACTGTGAAAAGGAAGGGAAATATTTGGTACTAAGACCCAAGTGAAAGGGAAGAGGGAAGAACACAGAAGAGGAATAGGGAGAGAAAGACACTACAAAGGAAGCCAACAGAAGCTGTAGAAAGCTGACATAGTGGTATACATCTGTAATCTCTGTGCCATGCAAGGCTGAGGCCAAGCTCAAAGTCTGCCCAGGCAATTTAGCAAGCCTCCATCTTAAAATTCAAAAGTAAAAAGGGCTGGAGATGTAGCTCAGTGGTAGAGCACTCCTGGGTTCAATTCCTAGTACCCCTGCAAAAAAAAAAAAAAAAAAAAAAGTTAAATAAAAAAGAAAGATCAAGAATTAACCTGGATGCTGGGGTGAACAAATGCAGGAAGGTGAAAAAAAGGAAGGTAGTATTAGTTTTTAAAAAAGCTATTAAAAAAATCACAAAGAAATGTGAAAAGAGTTGAAGAGTGATTAAAGCAAATAAAAATATAAGAAAGTAAAATGAAAATGTATGAGAGGATTGAAATACAATCAAAACATCAGTAATGTTCGTCAGTATATTTGCTTAAAAACATAAAAAGTTGCTCTGATATAGCAAATTTACCTCTCTTCCTGGGCCCTGGGGTGTTTTAAAAATCAGTAACTAAAGAAATAACTAATTACCCTGTCACACTGGATCAAGTGTCTGCTTTCACACTTGCCCTCGGTTAAGTTTCCTGCTATTCTCCATTAAAAGAGAGATGTGTCCTTGCAGGATACAGGTCCCCCTCCTACATCTCTATCTATATTTAATAACTGCAATCAATTATATCCTTCTTTTCTCTTCATGACATTTTGTCAATCATAACTGGTATGGGTATTTTCACTATTATTATTATTATCATTATTATTTTCAGTGATAAACTATCAGAGCCTAGCTGGGTTGATAGAAAATCTATGTGGATCCTGGCTGTCAAACTGGCATTTCTGATTACTTTGAAGAAACCCGCACAGAGTTGACAGAAAATAATCATTGAAATTATCCAAAGGAGTAATTAAGGAACAATCTTTTCTCTCACTCTATCTCCCCCCACCCCATTCTCAATTTTTCTAAAGAAACTTTTTTCTTTGTACTTTGACCTCAAATTCTTTGGGAATATTCTCAGAAGGAATACCTGATTTTTCTTAGGAAATAGTCTGTCCATGTTCTTGCTTCTGAGTCTCAGGAGAAAACAAAGTTGTTATCACTGATCAGAACAGACAGGTAAAACCACCAAGAGATGGGTCTTGGTAAGGCAACATGGGACTAAAAGAGACCTAAAAATGAAGCCTTAAGGTGGGTTAATGGAAAAACTGCTTTATGATCTGTTTTCAGGAGAGCAGCCTGGTGCTAACAGAGCTCTGGAGCGCAGGAGTGTACTAGAAATTAAGGATGTTCACTTTGAGCAAGTCAAAGTGTAAACAAAGATTTAGAAATATAGGTACAGCTCAACCCAACTAAAAAGGCCTTTATTAATCAGCACAAAGCCCATTTCCCACTTCAGCAACTCCCAGATATGATATAAGATAAATGCCAGCCCAAGTAAATGTTTAAAGAGTAGTCTCAGATCCTAATGGAGTTTAAGATTTTCTGGAATATAATCAATAAAAACTTTAAAGCATGCCAGGTATTATATTTGAATATACCTAAAGAAAAGGAAATATACATTTTGAAGTCCATGAAATGTTCCATTTTTGCACAAATTACTATTGCTTTATGAAAAGTAGAAAATACAAGTTATTCATGCTATATTGAGATACATTCTTTTGAACTCATCTTTTCCTTTGCTAGACTGAAAAGTGAAATAGTTTTGCATTTAAACCCTGTTTTTATTGCCTTAATCAAGTCACTTCTGAGTCTGAATTCTCTTTTCTAAACAATGTAAATAAGAATATCTAAGATGCGATTTCATAATTAAGTCACTAATTATACAACATTATAAGTGCTCAAAAAATAATAGTTACCATTTGTTCACCCATCCATCCATCCATCCATCCATCCATCCATCCATCCATCTACCCATCAATTTACTTTTCTAATTAGTATCTGTTAAAGTTCTCTTCTGTGTCATCCTTTGGGCAGTGTAATGCTTTACCAAAACAACAGTTTGGGTTCCTCTTTTTTTCTTTTTTTTTTTACTATCAGGCACCAAAAGTCATAATGACATATGTATCACGGTATTGCAACCTGGTTGTCAATAAATAATGGTTGGAATTTACACTCAAGAGCACAGATGGGATCTACTTTAACAAATACAATTTGAGATATGATAGAGTTTCAAGTACTTTGCATAAGTTTCTTTCAAATTTAAAATATAAAAATGCAAGCCACAGTTCTTTCAGATCCTGAGAGGACACTGTTTTCAGGATTCTCACAACTGCCCAAGTTCAAACTAAGTCCAATGCAAGGAAGAAAAACAAAACAAAACAAAGCGAAAAAACACTGGTTTTGTGGAAGTTGTAATCAATAGTTCTTGATAATCACTTCTTCCCTATAAATCTTAAGCCCAGCAGGTCCTCCTGGAGAGGAAGCTCATGCACTCATGCCTCACAGACGGTGGAGCATTTCCAGGGCACACATATTGTCTTTCAAAGCAACCAATGAAGTATCCTAGCAACTCCTCTGAGCAACCCCTTTAAGATCCTAGTTCAGGGCTGTCTCGTTCTGGCTCTTTAACACTGTCAATCAGGGCTACACAGAAAACATCATTACTCAGAATTTCACCTTGCAAATAAATAGCTCTGAACAGCAGCCAGAAGCAGTGGAATCTCTCAAAGACATTATCTGGAAATAGTCGGTGGATGGCACCTCAAGTCCCATTAATCATCCTCATGCTTACAGTTCTTCTTAATGGCTTTTATGGTTTAATCCTTCGAACACCAACAAAAAGTGTGATTTTTTCCTGGCTTATTCTATTAAACAGAAATCAATATTTAATATAAATGTTCTGGCAGTAGGGTACTTGGAAAGGCCAGGAATGAGCTGCTACCCCAGCTTTATCTCTCCCTCTCCAGAATGGAATGTGGAGATTGAAGATTAAAAGAAAGGGTAAATATGCTGGGTACCTTCAAGGAATTAGGACACAGCAGCTTCAGGGAGGGAGGGCACATGTGCCACCAACTAGCATGGTAAGGGGAAAGGGATGTGGTTTTTGCTTTTCAAGGTAGGTAGGGGCTGGAGGTAACCACAGACTGTTAGAGGAAGCAAAATAAAATGATGTTTTAATATTCTCTAGGAAGTGATTTTAAATAAGGAAATGGGACTGGCAATGATCATCCTCGTGGGAGAAAAGCAGAAACTTTGCCTCAAAATTCTCTCATGATCATGAGCAAGTGAAAGCTAGTCTATCCACCAATCAGTTCTCAGCATGCCAAGAAGCACGGTAGCCTTTTAAAAGTGATGTATGTCCACAAAGTGAGAACCAGCA
The DNA here is from genome assembly GCA_020662805.1 of Glaucomys volans. Classification (NCBI taxonomy): domain Eukaryota; kingdom Metazoa; phylum Chordata; class Mammalia; order Rodentia; family Sciuridae; genus Glaucomys; species Glaucomys volans. The sequence continues at coordinate 204,786 of JAJEJO010003602.1, read as the reverse complement.
GCCACATTCTTCAGAGATGGATGTGCAAAATGTGAGATCCGTCTTTTCAACCTGCAGGGAAGGTTTGAATTGATCGGTTCTGAAATTCATGGTCAGCATTTTTGATGGCAGTTAATGACAGGAACTAAGATGGCCAGTTTAAAAAGACCCAAAAAACCCCCACAAAACAAACAAACAAACAAAAAAAAAAACTAAACTCTTAGAACAGAGCCTTCACTGAAAAGGAACCCTTCTAAAATGATGATGTAACATTCAGTTGGGATAAGGGTAAAGGAAACTGAGGCCCTAAGAGCATAAATAATTAAATCACAGTATCAAATAAAGACTTTGGCAGTCCAACAAGTAGCACTGGGCACCCTAGCTTTGCTACAATTAATCCTGTTAACCCAGGTTTTCCTCTGGCTTCTCAGTGCTTTATTCCTTATGTGTAGAAAAGGACAACAATGGATGCCTTGCTTACTTTTTGACCTTGTCCTCAGAGTTCTTACTAGATACAATGCAAGAGATTACAAACCAGGAACTCCGATTGCAGAGCCTCTCTCAGCTGGAGATGGCAGTCCTGCAGAAAGCTGGCTGAACTGTGGATGTGGTTCACTTTCTTCCCTACACTCAAGGAAAATCTGCCAGGATCTTCACAAATACTTTACTAGAGCAACAAAAACTCTTACTAAGTATAGACGTATGATCATAGGAATGTCATCCAGAAATTTCTAATTCTAATTGCATCTTACTTTATTGATGTTTCTGACAATATGAATAGCGACATTAACTCATGAACCATTTCACTGACTGGAAGTAAGTTGTTTTCAGATGATGGTTGTTGTGATGGTTAATCTTTCTGTCAACATGAGTCATGGTATGCCAGACATTTGGTTAGACATCATTCTGTGAGGATGCTGTTGAATGAAATTAACAATAGCCTTGATAGATTGAGTAAAAAAAAAATGCCCTCACTAGTATGGGTGGGACTCATCCAATTCCAATTCCTGAAGCCTGAGTTGAAGAAAAAGGTTGAAGAAGGGAGAATTTCCTTTCTCTGCCATTCTGCCTGCAACCTAAAACATTGGTGTTCTACTGCCTTCAGACTCAGGCTTGAACTATACCAACAGCTCTCCTGAATCTCCTGAATGCAGATCTTGGGGACTTCTCAGCCTCTATAATCATGTAAGCCAATTCTTCCATATTATATACATATATATACATATGTGTATGTATATATATGTGTGTGTTATGTGTATATGTACATATATGTGTCTGTATATGCATACATAAACATTTGTATAAAGAAACAAACCAATAGATCTCTTGCTATAGAGAAATATAGATTGGAATTATATAGATACAACTATAGCTTGATATATGTTTCTATCAGTGTATTTGGAGTAAAAAAGAGAAAGAGAAAGAAAAAGTAGAAAGACCATCTATTGGTTCACTTTCTCTGGAAAACTTTAACTTATACAGCTGCAAAAGAAATGCTGACCATAATCTTCAGATCTGGAATGCACAAGCATACAGTGCTGATATCATGACAATTACAGCATAGATCATGATTAAAATTCAAGGATCTGTGCATTGAGTGCTTCACATTCCATTTTGCATACTCTGGTTAAAAAGTGAGCTCATCAAAGGCTCAGAGGTGAATTGAGTGGACCTTGCACTAGTCTGAAATCATTACTGGATATAGGTGACAAAAGTATCTGAATAATATTTTTCAACAGGGCCCACTTCACATGGCTCAGTGGTAGAAATGAAATTATCGCAAGTTATTTTTTCAGAGCCAAAGACTAAAACAAAATAGAAGAAATCACTGATTGTGTTTAATTCCTATTCCACAGACACTTATGGAGCATTTACTATATGAAATCCATTGCACTTGGCACTTAGATAGAAAAGACATACAAAATATCATGTCTTGTATGTATGTGTGTATCTGTTTTTATGTGTATCTAATAATATACAAAATATTGGTAGTGAAAATATGGATAGTGTGCAGCCAGCACTATAAAGTCCTGGATAATTCTAAAGACAAATGAGGTAGAAACTGGATGAATGAACAAACTAAAAGCCACACTGACCTTCCCCACCTCATAGCTTTTCAGAAATCAACAAGTGTAAGAGAGGCAGAATTTTCAGAACTTCTGTGCATTTCAAAAACAAGATGAGGTGCTATTAAAAAGGAAGATTTAAAATAGAAGTCAGACTTTCCAAGTTATTAGTAGCAGCCCATGATCCAAATTACATTTTGCAAGAATTCAAGTGGGAGCGATACTGGGAAAGTGAGCTTCTCCTTCCAGAGCGACACATTTGTGATAAAAATATGATGGGTGAGAATAACAAACTTCAGTGTGAAGTTACACTGAATAGTTATTAAAACTCTTGTACTGAGAAACTATAAAGTTAGCCCCAGGTAACTGTGATCCTCAGAAAGAACACAATGAATTAACCCTAAAACTACTCCAGTCCAGGGGTAATGATTAGCTTGGGTTTGAACTGTATTTGCAATAACACTGGGATATATTCTACAAGCCTATTTCACTCATAGGCCATTTTGGGAAAACAAATATATAAAAAATATATATATTGAACCACCATATTTTCTTTATGGTAACTTGGCTATTTCAAGTACTTTACTTCACAGAAATTCCAATTCACAAAAAGAAAAAGTGAGGCTTCAGGGACATTCGATTACACCTTTTCCACCAACCTGTAGAACTATAATCCAGCTCCACTCTATCACGAACCTCCAATATCTTCTATCTGCCCTTACTTCCAAGTCCTTTCTCTGATCATTGCATTATTCCTTTTCATCCTTTTATTGTTTAACTTTCCTCTCATCTAACTCTTTGTTTTTTTTTTCCAATTTGTAAAGTCAGTAAGAACATGAAATTAAATAATTAAAACCTGTGTTCTTATATACTTTGGCCGCATAAACCACACAGGCTCTTTTTTGATCATCTATAACTACTTTTAAAACCCTTACAATCTAAGTGCATCTGTGCCTATATATCACTCCTAGATTGTAAACCCAGTGAGCCTTATCTTTTGATTAACTTAGTATCTTATTTTTTACCCTATTAAAGTATTACGAAGATATTCAATGATCAGAAAGAAGTCTTAGTTGATTATGACAATAATTGAGACACAGTGATTAATTTGAATTAAGCAGCTACTATATAGATACTCCAAACAGAATTCAGAGCACTGTGTTTCCACATTTCCCCTTCAGCCCTAGGTAAGACCATGGAATGAAAACCATTGTTAGCACATTTTACAAAAGAAGTCAATTAAAATGTATGAAATAAAGTGAAAACCCAAAAGGAAATGTGATTTGGGAAATGAACTGGTTAGCATTTACAGTAATTACTAGAGATTACTACCAAATTACTAACCAAATTACCCGCAGAATGGTCATATTATTCTACTCCTTATAATAATGTTGCATACCAATTTCAAGTAATTGTACATAATTCCCTTGACTGATTCGAGATAGTCATTTGAAACTGATCTCCTACCAGGGTCTCAATACTTCCTCCCCTACCTTGGAAATGGAGTTTGATGTTGCCTTAACCTACTCTTTCCCCTCACCATCCATCCCCAGCCTTTTGCCACTTTGGGCCAGAATAATAACAGAGTGGAACACAAAGGCTCAACATTTTGTTGTTATAAGTCCAACCTTATAACTGTGACACTAGTTCACATGGCACAATTTGAGAAGGGCAGAGGCAAGCTGTCCTCATCCCTCTGGGATCATGACTGTAAACACCACCATTTACACTTCAGTTAGGATGAAGTGCTAGAAAGTAATTGACCTGACCCACTTACACTTGAGAGAGGAAGAGACTTCTAGTCCTGAAAAAAAATCTTCTAAATGGAATTGGGTCCTGGGCTTCAAGATGTTTATTAGGGATAAGAAAGGGGGGAAAAAAAAGGAAGCAGGACCTTCTGGTAGAAAACAAAGTCAGGCTGCACTGCAGGCCTCACAGGTTGGCAGGTCCAGCAGGAGACCTGGGGCAATGATGCCTGTCATGGTGCTCACCATGAGGCAAGGTGACCTGAGTTAGAAACCTCTGAGCTTCCCAGAAAGGGGTGGGGAAGAAACCAGAAAGGAGGCAGCTCCACTGTAACAGAAGTATGCTGAGGGAAGTGAGGACTGTAGCCTGTGCTGACCACGCTCCCTCATTTAGACAGAGATCTGGGCAAAGGCACATTTCTTACCATGATCAGGCAAGGGCCACTTCCAATAAATGTCTACTCTATGGTTTAGGCCCAGACTTTGTACAGAAGAGCTGGGAAAGATCCCAAATGCAAAAAAAAAAAAAAAAAAAAGGCTATCTTCAGAAAACCAGAAATGGCACAACTAGCTCTATCATAAAGGATACACCAGTGATTGCAAAACTGTTGTTGTCTTTTCAAATCAGCCTAAACTGAATTTTCAAATTAGCAGCCCCAACTGTGACTGCGCAGTTGCTTGCATTTGCAGTGCTGAAAAGTTGTGTTCACAGATAAGAGAGAACCATCTAACATAAGGCTACCACATTTCCCCCTTCTCCAAATCTGGGAAATGTGGCTGATTAGCATATTTAGCATACATTTGCATTCTGTGTTCAATAGCCCCTAACTCTAATTATGTAAAATAAGATAAATTAGTACATTTCACTGCCATTGCATTCTAGCCCTGTGGTTAGGGGCTAAGGAGACTTTAACCCAACTTTTTTTCTCCTCCTTATGGGACTAAAGTCACTTGGTATTTAAGCTGGGACATTAAAAGAAACAACAACCCTAACTGTGGAGGGAGAGAAAGGGCAAGAATAAATAATCACCAATGATATCTAGAAATAAGATCTAGGATTTTCTTATCTAAGAAGTAGATTTAAAATGCCAACTTAATCAAACAGTAAATAAAAGATGAATTGTGTAAGTATTTTGGTAAATAAGTACAAGTCAAAGTACCTTTAAGCAATACAAAAAGTAGTATAAAACTAAATCTAGTACATCAACATCTAGCAATATGCAAATTCCAACAAGAAAAGAAAATGATCGGTTTACAAATTGCAAGTGGGTCTGAACAGCAATAGGGACCTTGACGGGAGACAGACAATGGCCAGGGGAAGGTTATCTTATATTCCAGTCCTCCATGTTTATCGCATTGATATTATTCCAGGTGATCTTCATATCCCACTGGAGGTATACTTCATATTGCTAGATCATTCTGGAAACCAGACACTCACTATTTTGTCCTTCTTCATCATCCCTCACTAACTCCCCTGTCTCACTCCTTTTCCTCATTTGACTAATATTTATTTTTTTCTATTTTCTATTTTATTTGTTCTTTTAGTTATACATTACAATATAATTTATTTTGATATAATTATATGCATGGAATACATCTTATTCTAATTAGACCACATTCTTATGGATATAAATGATGGTGGGAGTCACTATGATGTATTTGTATAAGTACATAGAGAAATTATGTCTGATTAATTCCACTCTATTTCCTCTCCCAATCCTTCTCTTCCCTTCATTCCCCTTTGTCTAATCTACTGAATATCAATTCTTTGTTTCTCCCCCTTTATTGTGGGTTAGCTCCACATATCAGCAAAACATTCAACCTTTCATTTTTTGGGACTGGCTTATTTTATTTAGCATAATAGTCTCCAGATCTATTCATGTACTTGCAAATGTCATAAAGACTTTCTTCTTTATGGCTAAGTAATACTCTGCTGGCTGTGTATATATACCACATTTTATTTATTGATTCATCTGTTAAAGTTTGGTTCTATAGTTTAACTATTATGAATTAAACTGCTATAAACATTGATGTGGCTGTGTCACTGTAGTATGCTAATTTTAAATCTTTTGGATATATACCAAAGAGTGGGATAGTTCTGTCAAATGGTGGCTCCATTTCTAGTTTTATGAGGAATCTACATACTCATTTCCAGAGTGGTTGTACCAATTTGAAGTTCCACCAGTAATGTATGGGTGTACCTGTTTTCCTCACATTCTTGCCCACATTCACTATTACTTTTATTCTCACTTTTCTGAAGAAGAAATATGAATGGTCAACAAACACAAGAAAAACTATTCAACATCTCTAGCAATTAGAGAAATTAAAATTAAAACGACACTGAGATTTCATATAACTCCAGCCAGAATGGCAATTATGAAGAATACGAACATTTGACTAATTTTCATAAAGCACTTTCTATGGGTTAAGAAGCCTCCTGGGATTGAGAACATGAAGATGCACAAGGAATACAGACCCAGCTTGCTAGAAAGCCACACGGTAAACTGACTGAGGATATGACTACAACACAATAAGCATCATAAGAGAGGCAAGTGGGAATTTTGCTTGAGAATGGGTGGCAAACCCAGGATGATGGACTATGAGAGGTTTCCATGAGGAGAGGATGCTTCATTGGGCTCAAATTGGAAGAGTAAAAAATTTCTCTGGATAAAGAAATGAACAAATAGATTTCACACAGTGGGAACTAGTCATATTGACATTTTTATCCAGGTGATTAAAGTCCAGTGAAGGGATCCGAAAATAAATAATATGCTTATGGGAATTAAAAGAAACAAACTCACTCTAGCTGTGATGTTGGGAAACAGTTCACAGTGAACTTACCTGTGAATGCCAGGATGGTCAGGTTTGAGGGCAAAGGGACTTCAGAGGAAGAACCTGAACAACAATCGCATGCCAAGAGACTGCATTATGCCTTATGCAAGAAATGAATAGACTGGTTCAATGGAAGCCATACAAAGGGAGAGGCAAAATAGAGAGTGAGTTATCTAAGAAAAATATTTTACACGTGATGGAGGTCAAGTTCATTTTATTAAATGGAGAAGAAGAAACAATCATATTAAATAGTTATTGAGGTCAGACAGCATGCTGGGCATACATGTTTGGTTAGTCTTCATGGAAAACATAGACAGCTGAATTAGGAAATTACCAGAGAGAAAGTACAGGATGAGTGAGCATTGCAGATGGCTGCTGTGGAAGCCTACCAATGTTACAGGTGTGAAGGAATACATTTCCCAGCCAGGCTGATTCCACTGGGAATAAAAGTAAAGGACTATTCAAATGGTATTTTGAAGATGGTCTTAGAAAACATGACTTGACAGAGGTTGGGGTGATACACAAAAACATTACTAAAGTCATGAGTCAGAGTAAGTAGGAAAATCACAACAGGAAAATTAGGATGATGGAGGGAAGGTAAGAGCAGTAGAAACTGGCATTTATTATGTGCTGATGATAGTTTTAGTAGTTACTATCAATTTTATATCCTTTAGTTCAATTAGTCCTTATAAAAACTCTAAGGAAAAAAATCTTTCTTGCAGATGATAAAATTTTCAAATCAGGGAGATTTTGCATGCTGCCCAGGTGCACAGGACTAGTAAATTGGAGAGTCAAAACTGAATCCTCAATCTACTGCAGTTTAAATTCTACAGCCACTCTTCAATATTCCTCACATGTTCTGATGCGAAACATAATGTGTTTGGACTTAGATATGGTGAGTTTGAGATGATAGTGGAACATCCAACAGGAAATATCTAGTGAGCAGTTATACTTAATAGGATCACAGATTTATAGACCTGAAAGGCATCTTAAAAATTATATAATCATAGAACCAAAGTTATAAAAAGAGATTAAAGCTGGGGTTTTCCATTTGGGAGAAATTCATATGCTAGGAAGTGAATGAAATCAGCATATGAGAGGAAATATTTATTAGAAGGCTAATGACTGTCCTTTGGATGTACCCACCTTTCAGGTCAGGGAGAAGGAAAGAGCTCACTAATGGTATAGGGCAAAGGTTTCCTGAAAAGTGAAGAAGATGAGGTGCCTCCCATGTCAGAAAGGCAGATGAAAAACAGGTGGGTAGTCAATGATGCTGAATGTCTTCAAAAAGTCAAAGAAAATGAGGCAGTTGTTTATGGCTGTTCATAGATTTAGAGGCTGTATTAACTGCCTTGGAGAGATCTTGCCAAGGAAATAAAATAATATAAGGAGTCAAATTCTGGGTGAGAATGATTGCTTGTGTGTCATTAATTAGACTAGTTCTTGGAAAATAAAACATAAGGTTCCAATGTTGACCAGAATTAAAGGTCTACAATGCTTACCATTAATTTGGTAATGATGGGAGAAATGCAGGTGTATTACTACATTTTTTCTACTAAAACATATAGGTGGATATGCACAAAGGTGCTATTTAACAGAACTGAGGATTGCTCATATTCATGGCACAACAGCATTCAAACTGGATTCTAATAAGACTGTTCGCAAAGGGATAAAGAATTAGTCACATAAAGCTATACCTGACTAAGGAGTGATGAAAGTACACAGGAGTCAGAGTTGCATCTGAGCTCTACAGTTGTAGCTGTGACATTCACCATGTGCAGTAGATAGCATCCATCAGGAACATAAACTACCCCTTTTCTGCCAGCTCCCCCTTCCACCATATAAATTAACTTACCAATGAGCCACAAATGCACCCCACCACTAAATGTCATGTATCTCCATGAGAGCCATGGCATAAGATCTCTTCCTAAATGGACTGTGACATTATCTGCACAGCACCGTGGTGGAGACCACTTGCAAGAGATGTCTAAAATGTGGGGAACTGGTAAGGTCTGCATTTCACTGGGCTGTAAAACACAATATGGGTATCTGCTAGAAAAGCACCAGAGTGTTCAATAACCTAAAACCACATCTTTCTAATTACCATTCTCTTTGGGTGACTGAGTTAATTTCTACCCATAGTTAAACATGCTGTTTATACTGCTTTAGTTGGGGGTCAAGAGGTACAGAAAGAAAATACAATTCCCTAATAATATCATCTGCTTCACATAATATCACTGTTACTTTGTGCATGACATGTAGGACTGGGCTATACAGAAAATTAAGTTGTATGGGGAGGTATAAATATTTTCTCAAATATTAAAATTTAGTTTTAATTGTCTTTGGGATGCAGTTAAAATATATAATTTCAACTAATATATGCAATGAAGAATTTTTTTTCCCTTTGGACCTAAAATATAGAAATTTGGTTGCCTTAAAAATTTTGGAAGCATTAAATTCAAAACAATTTTCACCTGTGGAAGAATATAAAACAGAAGAGCGGGTAACCTGAGAAATATACTTGTGCCATACCTAACACTTCCTGCACCCTTATTCTTCATTCGGACACCCCAGAGTTGACAACTTACTTGTTTCTCATGTGTCCTTCTACAAATTTCTTTTGTTTTGTTTTGTTTTGTTTTGTTTTGTTTGTGGTACTGGGAACTGGCCCCAGGGCCTTGTGTTAGCCCAATACTCTAACACTGAGCTACATCCCCAACTCTCCTTCCAGAATTTTCACATGCACATGAACACAAATTTCCTTTCCCTTATTTACACAAATACAATTATAGCATGTGCAGTGCTTTGAACCAGCTTTTCCCATCTTGAAATATGTCTTATATAAATCTTTCCATAATAGGTATTTAGATATATCACATTCCTGTAAGGACTACAGAGCAATCCATTTTATGGATTACCATAATTTACATAACCAGCTCTATATTGACATGCCTTTTCATAATTATTTTATTATGTATGAACATTATTTAACATTTTTGTGTTATAATCAACATTGTCCAATTATTTGTTGCAATATGAGAACCCTCCACAAATTTATGAACTTAAATAACAACTATAATATCATAGTCATTTATAAAATTTTCTGGAATTATACAGGAAATATATGAAACTGTTAAGTGTGAATAGTGGGCATAAGGAGTCAGTAATATGAACAGAGAAGGGATGACTTACCTCTGCTCCATAATGTCTGAAGCCTTGGCTGGAAAGACTCAAATGACTAGAGACTAGAAAAGTAACAAGTCCTACAGGATCCAAGATGGTGTCCTCATTGACTTGTCAGAATTTGGCAGGGAGGACAGGAAGATCTATTCCATCTGGAGTCTCTGTAGTTTGGTTGTCTCTGGGTAACCAGACTGTTTTCTAGGTTGGTGGTTCCTCCAGGTGAATTCCCAAAGCCAATTAGGCTGAAACTGCACCACCTTTTCTTGCCTAACCTCAGTCATGCAGTGTTAGTTCTACCACATACTACTGGTTATAATCAAGCCATAAGATCAGACCAGGTTCACAAAAAGAGGAAATGCTGGAGGCATAGTGGCAAGGTCAGCTCACAGAGGAGCAAATGGGATGGGATATATTGATACAACTTCTTGGGAAATGCAATCTGCCACAAGTGACTTCAAAATATGTGTCTCCACCTTTGTCCTTAGTAAAACCCTTCCTACCATCATAAGTGCACCAGCAGATAAGGTGGTTTCCTTACTCCTCACATGTGTATCCCAGAATGTTGTCAAGCCCTCCTTGGAGAAAACAGAAGTGCAACATGTTAGAAAGGTCATTATCCCTCCAAGGTGAGTAGACATGGATTCCTGTCACTGTATCGCTTGAGACCATATACATCAGTAAAAGAACGGTATTGATCTAAATTAGGTCCAAGGCCCTTCTCAAGTATAAAATTCTATAATTAGAAGACCCTATCTATGTATTTCAGCTTCCAATTTCTTGAACTACAAAGAAGGGGTACAGAGTACAAAGGCTATAAGCAGTTCCAGTTTTCTGATCATTTTGTCTTTGCTCCAAAGATGTGACTTGACTAAATACAGAGAATGGCAAATATTATAGTTTGGATTTTTAATGTTCCCTGAAAAGCTCATGTATCAATGCAGAAATGTTCAGAGGTAAAATGATTATAGTATGATAGTTGCAACCAAACCAATGGATTAATCCATTTGGCACCTTAATAATTTGAACAGATTAATGGGTGGTGTCTGTAGGTAGGTGGAGCATGGTTGGAGGAAATACATAACTGGGGCATGTCCTTGGGGATTATATTTTGTCCTTGACCTATCTCTCTCTCTCTCTCTCTCTTCTGGTTGCCAAGAATGGAGCAATGCTCCTTCATCACATCCTTCTGCTGCAATGTGTTGCCTCACCTTGAGCCCAGAGCAATGCAGTTCATTGACAATGGAATGAACCTCTGAAACCAAGAGTCTGAAATAAACCTTTTCTCCTCTAAGTTGTTTTTGTCAGGTATTTTGGTCACAGGGATGAAAAACTAACTAATACAGAAATTGGCAGCAAGAAATGGAGTTATTGCTGTGACTATACCTGACCATGTGGTTCAAAATCCTTTGAAACTGATTTGCAGGAGGAGTTTGTGGAAGTTTTCATGTGCAGGAGAGAGAATTCTTAGAATTTTATAAGCAGAGCCTAGTGGGTAATTCTAGTAGGAGCCTGGAAGACTAGAAGGCTCATAGGAATGGTCATAGTAAATACTGCACTTATGAGGTTTCAGAGGAGAAAAAGAATCCTATTGGGAATTGGACCAAAGGCCATTCATGTTACATTCTGGTTAATAGATTGTCTATGACTTGAGACTTTCTATAAGGCTGAATTTAAAAGTTAAAGACTAATTAATCTGATGAGAAAGTTTTAAGGCATCACAGAATTCAGACAGAAGCATGAAAATCACAGAAGTTTTTAGCCAGATTTACTGTGATAACTGGGAGCAGAAAGCAGAGCAAAAAGATTTTTTAAATTCCTCTGTTTGATCAGAAAAGAGGTGGAGAAGTTTGGGGGCCAGGAAGGCATGGTTGCTAAAGAGACTACTGACATTAATGGAAAGCAAAGTTCTTTGCACAGATACTAGGAAAGATACCTTGAGGACATCTCAGGAATCACTAAGAACACATATATGATAGGATCAAGGGTATAAAAGTGAAAATTCCTTTTAGAGGATACAATGTGGTGCCCTTGCACAGAGGTGCTTAGGAAGTTCTAGCCTCAGGATTCATTTCACCTTGCTCAACCCTCAGAGGGTTCCACAGCCATGGACAAGGGCATCTGATTACTACTTGAGATGGATGCAGACCTCAGCATTCTTCTTGTGGTGCTGGTTCTGCAGGTATTTGTTTTGGATGTGAGATTTCTGCCAAAAGTTCATATGTGAGACAATGCAAGAAGGTTCAGAGGAAAAAATTGGGATGTCAGAGTCTTAACCCAATCAGTAAATTAATCTCCTGATAGTGACTGAGTTGTAACTAAAGTGGTAGCTGTGGCTAGGGACCTGACTTTGGGGTATATATTTACATCTGGCAAGTGGAGACCTCTGCTTCCTTATCATTATGTGAGCTGCTTTCCCTTACTATACTCTTCCACCATGATGTTCTGCCTTACCTTGAGACCTGAGGAATGGAGTCAGGCTTCTATGCACTAAGACTTCTGAAATTCTGAGCCCTCAAAAAACTTTTTCTCCTCTACAATTGTTCTGGTTGCATCTTTTAGTCACAGCAGCAGAAAAAGCTGACTAAAACAGCAGGAATGCAGAATGCTGGAGTTAAGATGTCACAGAGGCTTCTGCCAAGATTTAAAGAAAGGTTTTGGAGGCCAGGCAAAGTGTAGTGGGGTCAGAATCCTTATAGCCATTCCTTTAAAGGGTGATGTGTGAAGCTGTGAAGGTGAAGCCAAAACTGAATGGAAATCCCAAGGATTAATAGATGCCAGAACATAGAATATCTGCTAAGGAAAATTGCTAGCTACAGAGAGAGACAGCCTAAAACAGAGACCTGGCAAGGACAGAGGGGTGAGGCTGAATAAGCACTTGGGAGATTACATCATGTGGACATGTACTCCAAATGCCTGATATGGAGCTGAAGGATTTGTTTGCCAACCTGGATATTGGTCTTGTTTTTGTCCCATCCCCTCTTTACTATGCCCCTATTCCTCCCTTTTGGAATGTCAGTATTGTTACTCTGTGCCATTGTATACTGGATATATATTTGTTTTTGATCTTTATAGGGGCTCAGAGCCAAAAATTTGCCTTGAGCCTCAGTAAAGACTTTACACTTGAACTTTGGGTAATGCTGAAACTGTTAAGACTGTGGGGACCTTTAGAAATGGATTGGATACATTCTGCATTGCGAGATATACATGAGTGTTTGGGGACCAAGGGAGGAAAACTATGGTTTGGATTTCTAATATCCACTAAAAATTTCATGTGTTAATGCAACAATGTTAAGAGGTTAACTTATTAGATTATGAGAGCTGTAACCTCAGAAGTGGATTAATCCTTTAGATGATTAATAAATTGAATGGGTGGTAACTGTAGGCAGGTGCACATGGCTGGAGGAAGTAAATCACTGTGGGCATGCCATGGGGGATTATATTTTGTCCTTGGCCTCTTCGTCTCTCTCCCTTCCCCCCTCTCTTTCTCTCTCTCTTGGATGCCATGACCTGAACAGCTTTCCTCAAGTAAATTGTTCTGCCATGATGTTTTGCCTCTCTTCAGCCCAAGAGCAATGGATTTGGCTGACCATGAACTTCTCCTCTGAAACTAAGAGTCCAAAATGAACTTTTTCTCCTCTAAGGGTTCTTGTCATATATTCTGGTCACAGTGATGAAAAGAAGGAGAATACAACAATGCATATGACACAATATAAGAGTGATCCTAACCCTACCCACTATCATCAGTATAAGATGAAGAGAGTAGTCACATTTCTAAACTTGTCAATGAGGATAATGAACCCATTCTGGGAGTAACCAAGAGACAAAACTGAGGTTCTAAAAATTTCATTTTAAAGTTTAATCACTTTTCCTTTTCTTTTTAGAGCAAGGGATTGAGGAATGGAAGAAGTAGGTGGGATTGGTGTGATAAGAAATGCTTCCTAAATAAAAAAGAGTGTTGCAAACATAAGGGATTGCTATTTTAAAGAGTCCCTGTTCACACATGAGCTCCTCTGCCATATTTTCTACTACGTTTAGCTTTGTTACTTACTCTGCCTAACTTGTGTCATGTAAAGTGTATTTCCAATCCCAGAGATAATTGCTTGCATGGATTTATATTTATCAACTCAAAACCAGGCCAGCAGCCAGGCTCATAGTAGTCTAGGTCTCCTTTCTTGCAAAGCAGGATAGAATGCCTCTTTCCATTTAAGAACATTTAGCCTTTGAATAGTACTGTTGAAAAAAAATTACTGGCAAAGAGAGAGGATGGATAGAGGGAAAAAGAAGAAACAAGGAATAATTAGGCTTTAGGAGCTAATGTGCCCAAAAGTAGACAGGTGACTAAATATCTGATTCTTGTAGTCACTCGGGACTGTGTAGAGAGTCCCCATGCCACAGCATTCAGGCAGATGGGAGACATCTCAGGCTTCTCCTTATTTTCCAGGCCCAGTGCATATTTATTATTTATATCAGACTGACTGGAATGGATAATATTCTCCAGAGATCTGGGGCCCTGTGTCATTTCAGATGTGTGACAAATAGAAGGAAGTGCACTCGTGTCTTCCACATGTTCCATGATGGATGGACAGTAAGAAGAAACAAGAACTCATCTGAACAGTACTTACTTTTCATTTATTTCACTTTCTTCCCCATACATCTGCTGTCCTTGCAAAGTAGAAGAAGGGAGAGGAAATGTCATTCCTCTGGAGATGCTACAAAAGGTTATTTGCTTCCGGAGGAGTCTGTCTTAAATAAATGAAAGTTGTCCATATTGTTCATTTGTTTGTTTTGTGTTTTGTTTTGTTTTTTTTTTTGAGTCCTTCTCAGTCATTCCATAAATCATAGAAAATCACCTTACCATTCCCCAAACTTGTAGGAATCTCTTGCTGCTGTGCAAACACGTAAGAATGGGCCAAGGCAAACATCTCTAATGTCTTCTTTCGAACCAAAATGCATTTTAATAATTTAAAGCTGCAGCTCTTTCAGTCACTTGATAAATTATTCACAAATTTTACAAGAAAAAAAAGAAAAGAAAAAAATCTGTTCCCTTTACAAGTTCTGGAACATTAAGTCATGTCAGAATAGATGAAAAGGACAAATCAACCCTAAACTCTCTTAGAAATCATACATTTTCCTTCTTTATCTGAGAGCACTGCCACAGCATATAGGGTATCAGGCAACTGAAGATGGCTTCACATGACTTGGGCCCAGGCACAAAGGAAGGAAGACATTGTAAGAATGAGATGTGGCTTTCAATGTGTACATACAAAGCATCTTTGCCTCATGATAGCAACTGTACCATTTCAAAAAGATCCTCAAGGAGAGGCAAATGAAGAAAGTCTAAGGACAACTCATATAAACTCTGGGGCAAAGCAGGTAATTACAGTAATGCTGGCTCTCATTGTTCCCATGAAAGCCCCCTCACATCCTCCTACTGAGCATGGGCAAAGACGCACACTGCACAAGTGTCCATCAAGCATAAACTGCAGCTGCTTAACAATCAGGAGCTTCTGACCCCATGGAATGGAAGCTCTTCACCTAGGAGAGATTTTTTAATCCTGAATGATACCCTTGCCTCCCTGATCCCAACATGTTCACCTTGCAGCTGAGGATCTTGGAATCTTTGCAAGCATCTCCCATCTTGTTAGAAAAATTAACCACTGAAAGTTTAAAATGACAGGCATCAAGAAACAGAGAAGAACTATTATATTTTCCTTCTAGATATTTTGTACTAGAGATGTCTCCTTCCTATGACCATGGCCACTTTATTACTACCATTAACATAAATATTTTTGTCATCAATATTTTTTCTCTACTGACTCCTTGGTTTCTTTCTATTCTGCTAGAACTGGGGTAGGGGGGCAATCTTGAAGGATAACTCACTAGGATGACACATTTCAATGAGGTTGGGAGTGAGGTTTATGTGAATAAATACTGCCTGTACCAGCCTAACACAGAGCTGGTACACAGGGGATATCCATGAGTGCTTGCTTCTTAAGGAAATGAATGAATAGAAATTGCAGTCCTAAGTCAAAGATTTTATTTGTTCTGTGTAAAACAGACATAAGATACATAGATGCCCACCATTTTAAAAGACAGAAAGAGACTTAAGTTTTAAATTTAGCAGCAAAATCTGAAATAAGTTCATATTTTAAGCAAAGGATTTTGGATTATCATCAACAAAGACAAGTTTTTATCTTTGAGGAGCTTTTGTAATTCTCTTCTACCTTCTACCCTCCTCTTCTTTTTAAAAGTCCCCAATGTCTACTTTCAGAGCATTCTGGGGTGAGGATTATTCCTGGAGGGATCTGAGTGTTGGCTAAAATATCTTATCTTCCTCTCTAAAGAAGTTCTATGAAGCTAGAACCATCTCTGCAGACAACACCTTTCCTCACCACCCAAATCTCATGCTCACCTTCCAGGAGTCAAGTTACAAAAGAGTCCATCTTTTAGAAATCCGTGGTTCTTTTAAGTTTAATTCATCAAGCATTATGCAGGCCTCCACATCAGTTTTTGGAGATCAGAGGAATGAAGAAGCAGAAGAGAAAAAAAATGTAGAGTTTCTAGAGTGTGCTATTTACTTATTTATATGTACAGTGTTTTACTCTACAACATTTAAAGGGGGTTGCAAGGATGCATACAAAAGAGCAAGATAAATTAAAAATAAGACAAAAAAAATGACCTGAAGATAAGAAATACAAAAGGTAGAGTTGGAACTGGGTGATCTCAATAGCATTAACATCCTTCACATCTCCACCTTTCCCTACAATATGCAGGCATACTCTTGTCTATGTCCCACTGGGTGGAGGCATGCAATTTCTAAGCAACATCCAATGTTCAGTCTTATGAGAAATCAGCACACAGAATTCAGAACATTTAGACAAAGCAGGTAAGGTGGTTTGGAGTGATCATTGGTGAATTTGGGGGAAGTACAGATTACAATGAAAGTTTGCTCAATTAATAAATGAATAAACAACTGAATGAACAAATAAAGAAATATTTGAGCAAAGTTCTGCCCCCTCTAATTTGATTTAAATACTATCTTCATCATGTTTATTATCTAGGTCAGTCAACTGCACGAAAGAAATTCTCTTTCACTTCAATGCTCACCTGTAAGCACATCCTCTTTGCCCCTCCATCCCCTACAGCATAATTCCTGCTGGAATGGACTGCAGTGCCCTCCTCTTGCCCTCCATCCCCTAAAGCCTCCACCCCAGTTGCAATGGACTGCAGTGCCCCCCTCCTGCCTGAGATGCTTACTTCCACTTGTGTTCTGATTCCACCCTTCCTTCCTCTATAGGATTTGCTCAATTAATTAAACTCTACCAGCTTCTCTTCCTCTGGATCTTTTCCAACAGCATTGTGAAGTTCTATGTCAAAGCAAAGCTAAAATATGAATGTTCAAGACATTCTGCTCCATCCTGTCTTAAAACTAGGAGCTATTCACCAGCATCATCATCCAGAAAGGTATTTCACTGTGTTGACTAGTACTGATCTAAAAAGACACTGGAGAGATGAAGAAGTCAAAACAAGGTGAATCATCAGTGCGAAAGGCAGAATGTCCCACCTGGAAGAGTAAAATCAATCCTAAAAGTGTGTAGAGAAGGCTAGAAAGTCAAGAATTCATTCCAATCAGATTAGAAAAAAGTTCAGGATGATAGAGGAGGTAAAGGAAAGCTATTTGGGGTGGGAAAGATGATGGGCATATTAAATATTGAGAGAAATACAAGAAAAATAATATTAAGATACTTTAAGGTGTATTATAAACACAGAGACCCTTTCTGATTCTCAAAAGTAAATATTCAGCTGCCTTCCAATGATATTCATTATTGATCTTTGCAGGGCTGCTATTTTTTTATTTGAATGGAGTATACTGAAGAAGCAGGCATAAGCTAGAAGCAAGAAAACCTGGCTTTGTTTGGTTTCACTCAGATGTTGGCATTCCTGAAAACAAAACAAAAGCCCTTCCTAGAGCTGACATAATATATCTCTCTTTTCCCCAAATTCTATAATGGTGGTCCCCATCCACTGCATATAATTCCTCACTTCCAACACCCACATCACCTCTCTTCTATCAACCTTTCACCCTCACTTATCAGTTCTTCTTAAGATCACCAACCCTCTCAGCTAATTATACTGGCTACATTTAGATCCTTAATTCCTTTTTAAAAAATTTTTTTAGTTGTAAATGGATGCAATATATTTTTATGTATTTATTTTTATGTGGTGTTGAGGATCGAACCCAGTGCCTCACATGTGTGAAGCAAGTGCTCTACCACTAAGCTAGAGCCCCAGACTAGATCCTTAATTCTTATAGTACTGAATCATTTGGTTATTCCCCTGGACAAGATCTATAAAACCCCATGCACTAACCTTTCTAGTGTGGCTCACATCTCATCCTTAGGAAACACAGACCTTCAGCCCAGGCTGCGGGGAGTGCCATTGCTCCCCAGTGCTGCTCCATTCTCTACTGCCTCTTGGCCATTGGCAAGTCTACTATGTTCTAGCTTTGCTCCCTGGGATGGAATCATCAAGCTCTGTGAATTGCCTCCTCGTTTTCCCATTTGGTATTGGGGTAGAAAAGAAGCATTCTCCACAACAATCTCTTTTGTAGGTGAGAAGTGAGTATTTAGTGAGATTTTTAAACCAGGTTTAGTCAACTGCTTTGCAAGTCATTGCCAGCATTCCAGCACCTTGTTTTGGAATATGGAAGTAATTAACTCTCACTATTTGTGGGGAAGGGGGGATCTCAGTCAAAACTGAAAGAGAATCCTATTGTAAACCATGATTTCCAAAGATGGTATGCTCCACCTCTTCTCTGGTGTCACGTACTCCAAGTGAGGCTAGCGGTCATGACATTCTCCCACTTATCCAGACTATAGACTTGTTTCTTTGTCTGTCAAATTAACCAGTTGACTTCCAAATGGTTAAGACCTCTTCTTGTTACCGACACACAAACACACATATACCATGCCACAGTTCACTCCCCACTCCTACTCCTGTATTTAAACTTCTGCCTCTTTCCTCCTCTAAAGAGCCCCATGTGTTGTAAGAATTGCCATTGTTTACTATCTCTGCTCTTTTAGCTTTTACCTGGTCTTCAGCCTACTTGAATTTAATTTCCGTCTTATCCTTGACTGACATGCCTCACTAATGCCATCAGTTACTTTGGTATTAGACCTAAAGGATCTTTGATCAGTCATTATGCTTGATTGACCAGCAAGCATTTGGGTCTTTGAACAATTTTCTTCTCCTGAAAGTCTTTCTTGGGCTTATTATATTTAGAGTCTTGCTTTCCTATTAATTTTCTCACTGATCCTTACTTCTTTTTATTCAAGTTCTAGCCACTAACTATCAAAGATTTCCAAAGGTCTATCCAGTTCTTTCTCCTGTCTTAATTTTTTCTTTCTCTTCCACAGATCCAATCCCTGCCCAGGACACTGGTTTCCCATACTACATAAAAATCCACAACTTGCTTCTGAGCAGTTGATCTGTCTGTCTTGAATTTCTTTTAACAATTTTTAACTCCAAGAAAATTTAAAAAATCCATGTCCAAAGTAAGATCATGATGGGCTCATGTGCTCCTCCAATTGGTCTTAGTACTGTACTTTCTATTCCAAATAATGTCCCACTATCCATTTAGTTAGACCTGTGAAAAACTGGGTGTTCTCCTTAACATCTCTCTTCTCTAACATTCAGCCTATCATCTAGTGTTTTTTATTTTATTTTCAATGAAAATCTGTGTGTCTTTCTCTATCTCCACCCACTACTCCAGTCTAAGACACCCTATCTCATCTGAACAATTATTGAATTACATCCCTAAGCATCCCTAAGTACACAAGCTTCCTCATATTAATTTATCTACACTACAACCAAAATGATCTTTATGCAAACAAACATCCATGCCATCATTCTCCCTACACACCACTCCCACTTGTATCTGCTATTGGTTTAATAAAATGAAGGTCCTGAATGTGCCATAGCAGGCCAGGCATTGTGTCCATGATGTGTGACCTATAGATACACTGACTTGCTTTTCTCCTTCTGATCCCAGGGCCTTTGCACATTCTGTTCCTTCTGTATGAAGCCTTCCCTATCCAAATTAACTCATTCAGTTTTACATTTGGAGAAACTTGTTCTGCCATTTCTAACCAGACCAAGTCCTCCCCTCAAATCCTTCTCCCCTACTACAGGCAATAGTAGTTAGTTCTCCATTCCATTCCCTACTGTCCTTGTAATCTCATTGGTTTATGTGATTCTTTAAAGTCTATCTCTAGTTTTTGCTCCATATTATAGTCACAGTGAGTAACAAAGTGCTTGATATTCAGGGGAAGCTGAATAAATGGTTAAATAATTAAAACTCACCAGGACAAACTACCAATGAACAACACAGTCTTCTTGAAATAAATAAATGATTGGGAAAAATTAGATTCTCTTGAGCCTCGGTTTCTTAAATTATGCAAGGAGAAAGTAACTATCAGAGATCTGTTTTAAGGATTAAATTAAATAACATAATCAACTAGCTGTTCATGTAACAAATTTTCAATAAAGGTTAGATTTCCTTATCCATGCAAAATATTTACACACTATAACACAGATAAAGGTGGTAAAGTAGAATTAACCACAGCTCAAAATAAGGGCAACACATTTAGGATGCAGATTTCCTACTACTATGATTGTCACTCTGGATGCTACATTTTCCCTAGGAAAGTCCAAAGTCCCTGAGCATCCTCAGTTTTTTACCTTGTCTGTTTTTCTGTGAAAACAGAAGAGTCATCAGAAGCAATGAAAGAGAAAAGATAAAGAGACATGAAAGAATAAGAAATGACAGTTTCTAAGAATGGCAAGTAGATTATTCAAATGCATCTTGATTTACAAATGACAGATGTGTTCCTGAAAAATATGTGTAAACTGAATCATACTTTGAATTCACAAGAGAATCTTGGTATTTAAAGGAAGCCTCTATTGAATCCTTTTAGAAAAAGAACCACCAACAGGATAACTAACCTCTCCTGCTTGAGTTTGTATCTTGAGTATTATGTAATCCCTTTTCTCTCCAGTCTGGGATAAATTTATGTATGGCTTATGCAAATGAAATGCTTTTAAATGTTAATTTCTGATGGAGAACCATCAACAGGGAGACCAACTCAGAGGAAGCATTCAGTAAACCAAAGCTCAGGATCCAAATATCTATGGATTATAGGCACTTGGAGCTTTCCTGACCTTCCCTTAGAGTTCTGAGAGTCAACATTCTTCACTGCAAACCGAGACTGAATGAGCTAAGGGCACTCACTCAAAAGTCACAAAAGAAGTTGTTATCCTAGCAGGGATCAGGCTCAAGAAGTCAGGCTTGAGAATGAGTTAGTTAATAGCTCAATTAGTTTGGAGGAAGTAAAAATGAAGAGCTTCTTCCTGAGGGCTTTTGTGAGTAAGACACTCAGTGTGAAGTGTCTGGCACTTGGTGGGTGTGCCCTGGTGTTATTTCTGTGACTCAGCTATTTAGCTGCTTGAATTAACTGGGAACCAAGGGACAGAGACCAGAAAGCCAGCAAATGCTGTGCCCTGGGACAGTCAGGAGGAAGGAGAAATTTAGAAAAAAATAACAGATGTTTCATTCAGGTAAAAAATGAAACTAGTGTGCTCAAAGACTGTCTTTATGTGGCCAGTGAACAGGAGATCTTCAGATAATATTTATGCTATAAAATGATAGCTAGCTGAGATCCACAACTGCACTGAGTAGTTATTATGTCCCTTTTATTTATCAAATTTTTGAATTCCTTGCGAAGCCTGACATTACTGTCATGACACGTGGCTTCTAAAAGGTAAGAGCCAGTGGTAGAAAAAAAAACAGGCTAGGAAGCACACTGGGTCATGGGTGTGACCTGCCACCTCCAGCAGAGCACCCCTGTGCAAGCCCCTACTCAATCCTCTCTGAGACAGAGTTCTAAACCATCACATGAGCTCTGATACATCATCTCGCTTTAGGAATTTGAGGAATTTCTGGTAAGAGGCACTGAGGCTCAGCACAAATGGACATTCTCTCAAAGTGAATTATGACTACTCAATTTTGAAAAAAGAAAATTAAGCAAAGAGGGAAAGGATAAACTGGGACCTTGAGGGCAGTGCATCACTGCTCTCCCAGCCAAGACAAATGATGCAACACTGCAGCAGCAAGACAGGGAACGTCCTTGCCAATGTTCCTTTCCAACCTCTCCACTCACTGCTATTCAATCTCCTCTCTCTAACATAGCAGGGGAAAACAGTGTGTGTGTGTTTTCACTGGCAATAGTTGATAAAAAGTGGTGTTAAACTGCAGTTCAAACATTTGTCTTTGATAGATGTTCCCCTCCATTTGAAATAAGAAAGTACCTATGTGGCGTCCAGAAAACGTACTATCTTCTAACACTTTAATGTCAGTATATAATACTAGGTGACTACCTCAGGGACTGGCATTGCCTAGTGGATCTTGGAAGTTTTGCATTGGGCTTGCTTGCAAATACATTGAGCTTAAAGCACCAGGGAGAGAGGAAAAGAGAGAGAAGACAGACCCTCACTCAGCTAGAAGGAACTTGGACACACTTTTTGAGCTCAGCAGTTTTCTATTTGCCCATTTAGGACAGACTGTTCATTCATTTGGCCATTAATACAGCACAAACACCAAACAGAGAAGGATGCATTTCTATCTAATCCAGTGGCAGATGCCATGAATTGCCCGGCACTCATCCACACCCAGCTTTCCTACTGCAACAAATTGTAAAATAATAATAAAAAATCTAAATAACAACGGCAGCAGTTAAATTATTTCTCCATCCCAATTGATTCTTTAGATGGAATGTCATCTTGACAGATCTATTTTGATCAAGTTGTCTAATTGAATAGAGTTCTCATTGCTCTTGAATTTGTGACCTCAGACTGCTGTGAAATAAATGCAATTTGGGGAATTATTTCCAAACAACAACTGCTACTCCTCTGGTTTTTTGAAATTGTTGGTGAACCACCTACTGACTAAGCCATTAAGACTAGGTGTTTTGTTTGGATTCTAGACTAATGGTTCTATAAATCCAAAAACAGGGAACACTGCAGAGGACTGCCTAAGGGATGCACTTATGGGTAGGAGACACCCAGAAGGTTGCCGGTCAGGCTCCTGGGACCTGACCTAGTTAGCATTCTAGTCCCCAGGGCAATCTGAGTGGTGGTAGTTAGAACTGTGTGTGAAAAACTTGTCTGAAGAAGCCCCTTCAGTGGTGGCAAATTTCTTTGGATATGGGTATTGCTCTGAACTTAAATCTTAGACTAAACTTATTCAAATGCTCAACAAGACAAAATATTTTGGAGACCCAAGAAGGTTGGTAAATGGATGGAGTTGGAGAATAAGCGAAACAAGCCAAACCCCAAAAACTAAACGCCAATTGTGCCAATTGTGTTCTCAGATATGCAGATGCTAGTTTACAATAGGCAGAGGTGGGGTAGGGTGAGGCTAGGGAAGAATAGAGTTAACTTAGGTAGAGGAGAGTGAAGAAGGGGAAGAGACATGGGGGTAGGAAGGATAGTAAAGCAAAACAGACATTATTACATGTACATATATGACTGCATGACCGATGTGATCTTACAATATGTACAATCAGAAAAATGAGAAATGAGACTCCATTTAAGTATGTTTTATCAAAATGCATAAATGCATTCTAATGCCATGTATAACTAATTACAACAAATAAATTTTTTAAAAGAGAGCTCAATAAATACTCAGAAATACAGCATTCCTGCTTATATCCCTTCATCTTTAAAATTTTTGCTATTTCTTCGGGAGACATTTATTGAGTTGAGGTACCAAACGTTGTGTGAGCTCACTCCCTTTGTTTAAACATACCACTGGAGGTGCTGACAAACCATACCCGTGTTATAATTACTGAGCCTCAGAGACATCCTGTAACTTGTTCAGTGTCCTTTAAGGATCAAGAGGCAGAACTGGAATTGGAAAGATACTCTGACTCTAGAGCCCAGAGAATAACCACCATGTTATGTAATTAAATCTCAGAGATATGATGACCAATGGGACATACTTACCTTCATGATGAAAAGTTAGGAGATTGATGTTACTTACACTTCAGTAAAAATAGGTTAATATAGTTATGTAGTTATGTAAAAACAAAACAAGCAAGCAAAAAAACATGGGCTTTTGGGCTGAACTTCCTATTTATAAATTCTATCTATAAATTCAACACTTTCTCACACTATAAACTTGAATAAGTTATCCAATGTTTCCAAGCCTCATTTTTTACATCTGTATACTGGGAGTAATATCAGGATTGTTTGGGGAATTAAATGGACTAATAAATGTAAAGACAGAGGTCACTGCCTGGTTGTAGAGACAATGTTTAATAAATGAGAACCTTAATTTAATTAGCGATGCATGTCTAAGCATTCATAGCCTTCAACAATTTCTCAAATGTGCACATTTCCAAAACTACAAGGAAACATTCAGTCCATAAGCATGAGCCCTCTATTTTGGAAAGAATTTTTGAAATGAGGTCTGAAACATGACTTTTCTATACCATGGTTCTCTTCTTTCTTCTTTCTGCTGTCTATCTACATTCTTGTTCCTCTGCCCCTACCAGGATGGGGGCACCTTGCATTAATGTATTAATCCATGGCTCAAATATGACTCATGGCAGGAATGCAAAGGAATATTCTGCCTGTGTAGCTAGCTAGGACCCGTGGGGCAGATTCTCATTAGAATGCTTTATAATAATATCAATCAGTATTAAAAATGTATGTTCTAGTCAATTTTTAAAACATCTTAAATAAATCTTTAAATAAAGCTATTTTGTTTTATCTTCAGGGCTCTGTGAACAATCAGCCCTAAGGGGCTCTTCTTCCCCCAAGTACAGCCCCAAATGTGCTTTCTACAAAAGCCAGACTTAGTATATGGCCTTCTGGGGGGCCTTCATGCTGGTGAAGTCAAGCCTTTGGAGTAATGTTGATTCTTTGTTTGGTGGGCAGTACATTACCAGGGGGAAAGAATATTATTCCATTAGGCTCATTTGCCATTCAGAGTTGCTCACAAGAAACTGCAAGTTAATGCACCCCCTTGAAGAGCAAATACTATTCTTTTAATGCCATTGGAAAGGTCAGTGAGTCTACAGGAAAGGAAAGGAGGGCAATGCCCTTGTTACAGAGCTGTGAAAACTCTGAAGGAAGCAAAAATGGAACTAGATATTTCCAGAAAGGAGCATGCTGCCTCTTTTAGAAATATGCCTTTTGGTTGGCAACAATTGCTTTCTTCTGTATTCCTAGCAATAACTCATTGGTGGAAGCTCAAATGCCTACTGGGGCCAGAGTAAGACTTGTTTGGTGCAGTACAATAAAGAGTAGAGGGAATTGAAACAAAATGTAGAGTGCAGGATGGCAGAAGACATTCATATTTATTTCGGCAAAAACAACATCAACAATTCTCTCCAAGTGCAGTCAAATGTGGCTGCTTCCTGGAAATGAAAATAATTTCCTATCTTCCTAGAACACTGCAACAGTCTCTACAAACCAGTGTTCCTGCTTCTAACTCTCACCCCTCTGGTATAGCTTATGAATTGCTATCCATTTTTATTTTAAATACTGCTATCTGTTGCTCTTACTGGCTCCCGAAAGAGGTGGGCAGTTCCTTTTGCAGTATGACCCCTACATAGGTTTTTGAGTCCAATCTCCTACCACTTTAGCCAGAAAAAGTTGTTTCCCATTCTTCAGCTTACTTTATGTTTTTGTGTTTGTATGCTTTTCCTTATGCTATTACCTTTTCCTGGAATGTGCTTCTGTCCCCCGTGTTCTTTGTATGCTTCAACAAATTCAACTTCTTCTAAATGTGACTTCATCAACACAACTTCCCCAAATAGCCTCTTCCCTTGACCATGCTCTGGGTCTAGCAGAAGAAACCACCTGCTCATCCATGCTCCAATCTCTTTTTGAACATTCCTCTGTACAGTACCCACATGCTGTAGCCCAGGCTGTAGCTTATAAGGTTACTACTCACATCAAACTGTGACATCTGATGCTCCTGAATAGGGAAAATTAATATTGTCAAAATGACCAAACTATCAAAAGCATCATACAAATTTAATGCAATTCCTATTAAAATCCCAATGATGTTCTTCATAGAACTAGAAAAAACAATCATGAAATTCATTTGAAAAAATAAGAGACCCAGAATAGCTAAAGCAATCCTTAGCAAAAAAAAAAGTGAAGCAGGAGGCATCACAACACCAGACCTTAAACTATACTACAGAGCTATAGTAATGAAAACCGGATGGAACTGGCACCAAAACAGACATGTAGACCAATGGTACAGAATGGAAGACACAGAGACAAACTCACATAAATATCTCATACTAGACAAAGATGCCAAACGCATTCAGTAGAGAAAAGATAGCCTATTCAAAAAAATGGTGCTGGGAAAAATGGAAAGCCATGTAACAAAATGAAATTAAACCCTTATCACTCACTCTGCATGAAAGTCAACTCACTGTGGATCAAAGACTTAGGCACTAGAACAGAGATCCTGCAACTACTAGAAGAAAAAGTAGGCCCAAATCTTCATCATGTCAGCCTAGGAACTGACTTCCTTAAAAAGACCTCTAAAGTGCAAGAAGTTATATCAAGAATCAATAAATGGGATGGAGTCAAACAAAAAAGCTTCTTTTCAGCAAAAGAAACAATCAATAATGTAAAGAGAGAGCCTACAGAATGGAAGAAAATCTTTGCCACATGCACCTCAGATGAAACGTTAATCTCTAAAATATGCAAAGAACTCAAAAATTTAACACCAAGAAAACAAATAACTTAATCAATAAATGGGCTAAGGAACTGAACAGACACTTCACAGAAGATAAACAATTGATCAGCAAATACATGAAAAAAATGTTCAACATCTCTAGCAATTTGAGAAATGCAAATCAAAACTACTCTAAGATTTCACCTTACTCCAATCAGAATGGCAATTATCAAGAATACAAGCTACAACAAATGTTGGTGAGGATGTGGGGAAATAGGTACACTCATACATTGCTGGTGGCAATACAAAATGGTGCAAACTTGTGGAAAGCAGTATGAAGATTCCTCAGAAAACATGGAATGGGACCAACATTTGACCCAGATATCCCACTCCTCAGTTTATACCCAAAGAACTTAAAATCAATTAATATTGTCAAAATGACCAAACTATCAAAAGCATTATACAAATTTAATGCAATTCCTATTAAAATTCCAATGATGTTCTTCATAGAACTAGAAAAAGCAATCATGAAATTCATTTGAAAAAATGAATGTGTACTTCAGTGACACAGCCACATCAATGCTTATAGCAGCTCAATTCACCATAGCTAAAATATGGAACCAAATTAGATTCCCTTCAACCAATGAATGCATGGATAAAGAAAATGTGGTGTGTGTGTGTATGTATATACGTATATATACATACACATATGTACATACATATATATACATATATATGATGGAATATTACTCAGTTTTAAAGAAAAATGAAATTATGGCATTTGTTGGTAAATGGATGGTGTAAGAGAATATCAACCTGAGTGAAATAAGCCAGACCCCCAAAATCAAAGGCCAAATGTTTCCTCTGATATGTGGAAGCTAATTCACAATAACAGGAAAGATAGGGAAGAATAGAATTACTTGATATTAGGTAGAGGGGAGTGAAGGGAGGGTAAGGTGTATAGGGGTACGAATGATAGTAGAGTGAAACAGACATAATTACCTCGTGTACACATATGACTCCATGATCGATGTGATCCTACAATATGTAAATCATAAAAATGAGAGATTATACTCCATTTGTGAATGATCTATCAAAATATATAAATGCATTCTACTGTCATATACAATTAATTAGAACAAATAAAAAAAATAACTAAAAACAGAGGACCAAGATATAGCCAACAGATATGTGAAAAAAGAATCAACACCACTAAGCATCAAGGAAATGCAAATAAAAATAACAATGAAATATTACCTCATTCCAGTTACAATAGTTATTAAAAAAGGACAAAAGATAAGTGCTGGCAAAGACATGGAGAAAAGGGAACCCTGACACATTGTTGGTGAAAAAGTAAATTAGTAATCATTATGGAAAACATTATGGAGGTTCCTCAAAAAATTAAATGCAGAATTGCCATATGATTCAGCAATCCTGCTACTGGGTATATATGCAAAGGAAATGAAATCAACATGATGAAAAGATATCCGTACACTTATTTTTATTGCTGTACTATTCACAATAGCCAAGATATAAACAAACCTAAGAGTCCATCAGGAAATGAACAGATTGACAAAGATGGTACATATACACAATGGAATACTACCCATCTATAAAAAGAAAAGAAATCCTGTCATTTGTGTTAAGGTGAATGAACCTGAAAAACATTATGTTAGGTGAAATAAGTCAAGCACAGAAAGACAAACACCACATGATCTCTTTCAAATGAAAAATCTAAAAAAATGTCATCCTCATAGAAGCAAAGAGTAGAACAGTGGTTACCAGAGGCTGTGGAGAGGAATGGGAGGACTGGTCATGGGTACAATGTCACAGCTAGAAAGGAGGACAGAGTTCTGGTGTTCTCTAGTACAATAAGGTGACCATAGATAACAATAATGTATGGTATATTTCAAATCTAGAAGAGAGGTTTTTGAATATTCTCATCATAAAGAAAAGGTGACTATTTAAAGTGGTAGAAATGTTAATTACCCTGACCTGATCATTACACAATGTATACATGGATTGAAACATCACATTGTACCCTAGAAATACATACAATTATTATGTGTTTCAATCATAAATTTAAAGAGGAGAAAAGAGAAATATGTAGTCTTTTGGAGATTACTTGTCTTCTAATTGTACTTGAAAGAGATTAAACAGGTACACTTTCTGGGGGGAAAAAAAAACAAAAAAACTGTGACACCTGGGCATATGGAGGTCTTGTGGAATCCTCTCTAGTTTCCCACACCTAGCACACTGGCAGACCCATGGTAGACAGCTGGGATATGTTGAATGAGCCAATGGAAAAAACAATGAATTAAATGAGTTCCAAAAATACTGTGTTCTAAGAGGCTATTTTGTAGCTTTGTCTTTGGAAATCATCTGCAGTCAGGGATTCAGTTCAGAAACAACTGTTTCTAAAATGAAGCCAATGGTTACTGTCACCAATACTGGTATAGATATAGATATAGATATAGGAATATATATATATATCTAGGAAGCAAAACAAAAATACCAGGGGAATAAAAGCAAGAGGACTTTTAGAAAGAGAATGATTTCTTATCAATCAGGTATGGCCTGCCAAGTAACCAAAAGATTGACAAATATGTTATGAAAAAAACAAATGACATCAAGCTCTTTGCCATATAAAATGTAAGTACTTCTCTCTCTCTCTCTCTCTCTCTCTCTCTCTCTCTCTCTCACACACACACACACACACACACACACACTCTTACTCTCTCTCTCTCACACACACACACACACACACACACACACTCACACAAAACTGGAAGCCAGCAGTCCCATATTTGGGTTGTCCCTGCCACCAATTAGCTGTTTAACTTTGAGCAAGTCATTCAATCTCTCTGGACCCCTATACAAACATGAACTTAAATTTAAAAACAAAACCAATATAGCAATTCTAAGTTTCTTTCTTGTTCCACAAATCTATGTTTCTAAACCCTCTAGGTTCTTCCCTGTAAGCATTCTTGTGCTATTCAGGCTATGTGCCCTACATTTAGGATACTAAGACTGGAACCCTTGGTTGACAATAGTCCCACCAGTCCTTACCAGTCTGTGACTTCCATTTATTGTAACATGGATATAAGGTGCTGCTTGATATTAAAGAACAATTTTTTGAAGTATTTTTTAAAGAATTGATATTTAGACACAATAAAATTGGATTTGATTTTGCACATTTATATTAATAAGTGAACATAAAAGAGTCTCTTAGACCAGATTCTCCTGGATTATCTAGACATTGCATTTGGGGGATCACAGCTAAAAATATTCTGCCTCAGAACATATGTACTTGAAATGTAGGACCCAGTGAGGCTAGCTTAAGGAATCTGAACCATAAGAGTTTCCTGCCACAGAAATCACGGGTGCGCCAAGTCCTGTCAACCCATTACATCACTGTTCTGGTGTTCCTTCTCAATGGTTCTTCTTCAAATGAAGAACAAGCCTACTCCAGAGACAGAAATGGCCACACAGAATACTTGCCATTCACACATGGCACAGATGTAGGGGAAACACAATTTCAGCTGCAGCCCTCAAGTGACAACTGTTTCTCCATGTGGCTGATGGGTATGCTTTTCAATATGTCACATACTTATCAAAAAAAAAAAAAAGAAAAAAGACAAGAAAACTAGTCTACTGGTATGTCCATCATTACAGATGGAAGCCCAGACCTCAAATGTTGAATGTATTAGATACAGGTCAAAACACTTAAATGTGTTCTGTAAGTCCAAAAGTAGAAGTGGTCCAAAAGTAGAAGCAACAGAGGAGACCATTTCCACAGAATTTCTTATGAGAGAAATGCCTGAGACTAGAAACACCACTGCATTATGTGGGCCAAGGTTTGCTGGAGATGGCAGCACACCTACAACCCAACTGGAGAGTCAGTGACAAGCAAGATCGGCAATGCTTCTAGTGCAGCCATATGCCATTGCTTAAATACAATCTGCCAGAAACACCTGCCAGCTGACCACTGAGTCAGATTTCAGTCCCTGCAGAAGAGTGAGAGGGTGACGGCACCAGAGGACATGCTTCACAGGGCATTTCTTCCAAGTGTCAGCTTCTCACATCAGTGTCAGACAATGTCACTCCAAGCAGGAAAGCATTTGGGGCCCAGAAAATGCCAAGAAAATGGCAGCCATTGGGCAGGGCAATCACCAGCCTCCTCTTGTTAATGTATGCAGTGGATGTGGCATTTCTGACAATATTGCTTCTGCCTCACTTGCCATTTAATGTTAAGAGGCTTCTAGAGTCTACTGCATTTAAAGAGTAATGACTGTTTTCAGGGTAAATGCTCTGTTAAATAACCCTGGATTATTGTGTCGTGTTATTACATTTATAAAATGGCATTTCAAAAAATAATAATTGTTTTAGAGTTAATTGATGTTTTTAACCATCACTGTGTGGAGAATTTTTTATTCAGCAGACAGGGAGTGAGCAGGGGAGAAAGAGATTTCCATCGGGAGAGTCGGCACTGAAAATAGAAACCATTCCTGCATGTGAAATCCTGGTACTGAAGGCCCTCCTCCTCTGAGCAGTGCTTTCAATAAGCTCTTTTCACTGCAATTAAAGCAACCACAGGACAAAGGTAAATCTCAGCCATATTCCCGAATGCAGTCTGCAGGCGTTGGGATTGGCAGTGGTACAAGGGAGCACTGGGGGACTTGGCACGGATTCCCTGGCCATTATCACCCCACGTGGGCAAGCCTGGCCCCTTAGCAGCCTGAAGCAATGGCAGGGACCTGCAGCTCTGCAGAGCAGTGACTTTTCAGATGTGAAGTTAATTACACGGCCGAGAGTCTCAGAATCTCATAGTGCCAGAGGCAGAGTTGAATGCAGGGATATTAGAGAGTAAATCTTGGAAATTCCAAAATATCCATGTTGGGAGGGTATGGACAGTGCATAACCCTGAACCACACCCCTGTGTGGTCGGGATGATGTCACTTTCTTCTTTTTATCAAAATTCTTCGATCTTTCTCCTCAAGCTTATCCACAGGGAAGTACCTCCTATCATGTAAAAAATTATCTCTTCATCACTTGATTTTCTTTACAAAATAGAGACTGCATATTATTTTTAAGATATAAAACTGCACACACAAAAGAGTCATTTTTCACTATCATGGAGCTTGATGGAGAACATATTTCTTTATAGTTGCAATTCATTGCTATTTCCACTATATGTACTACTGTCCAATATCTTCATACAGGACTATTGCAGCTTCATGCCAGTAACAAGATAACAGCAGTAAGTGGACAAAACACCCAGATGAAACTGGGGAAACTAAGTTGTTGAAATGTAAAGGTAGAAAAACTGATGAAGATGATTTAGTGCAAACCCCTAATTTTAAAGATGAGGATCAACCAAAAATGCTAAATAACTATTCAACATCATACTTGTGGATATTAGAGCTACAGTAAGAAATCACATCTTCTTACCACAAACTTATCATATTTCACCCTAGTAGTGTTCTACCATTCTATGTAAAAGTCTGCTTGGAAACCATATCCACTTTCTCCCTTGCTATCAATCACCAATGGTTAAAGTGCAGCTTCTCTTTTGCAGAAGAATTACAAGGGGATTTTGACTAATTCCACAGGTAGAAATCAGTCATTTGGGCAACAAATACATACCCCAGGTTCTCGAACTTTTAAATAACTAGTAAATGAATCCTCCATTCCGTGAAATAGAATAGCCACATAAATAATCATTACATGATGCAGAGAAAAACAGAGCAAAAGTAAATTGGACTCTATTAGCTTCCAAACAAAGTGCAAGTGGCAAAGGCCCTGATTTACACATAGCCATCAAAATATACCTGAGGAGAGTTTTCCTGATTGCTTTGGTCACACTCCTAAGAGTATGTGCATTGATACAATATGCAAAAGAAAGTCAAACACAGAGACCAGTAGGCACCATCTGAAAACAGAGATATCAGGGAACTCTCCAGTTACACAATGTGCTGTGGGTTTTGGCACCACATACACCATGGTGGGCCCCCTCAAATCTGTCTCACATTCCATGGTCTCTTTTGTCACAAGGACATCCAAATAGCATAATAGGTCTCAATGACTATTTGCACAAATTCTTCCTCTTTGTCTACTTAGTTTCTAAAAGTGGCGATTTCAGAGACTCTAACTTTGCATATTAAATACAAAATATATTATAGACCTGTTGAGCAGGAAATTCCAAGAGTTGGAATTGTTCTCCCTCTCTTCCAGGATCCTATAGTATATTAGACTCAGAATGTATAGTTTTGAGAGTATTTGGTGAGTTTCCCCTGGGTTCCTCTTCTGGACATAGTAAATGGAGAAGGTAGAGCTTAATCACCTTAAAAATTAGGAAATAATTGAGATAAATGAGGTGGAACCTGGGAATTAAGCTCTGAGGATCTTTGGAATACATGGAAGCTTCAGCAACCTATACAGAGTTGTGGGATAACATGGGATCTTTTGCACACAGAAGAAATAAAGTCTTCCAAATATCCAATAAAAAAGAAAGAAAAGACAAATAAACAGCTAAGACTGCAGGGCTCTCAAATGTAATATTAAAATTCTGACCTTATATTTCATAAGCTAGGAATTTTATGATGGTAAAATATCATAAGAAAAATATTTATATAATATAGTAAGGAATGAACTCAGCAGGTGACCAAGATAGTTTTAGATGAAGATAAAGCTGTTTTATGTGGACTAATATATATGTATAAACCTCCAGGACATAATGAACTCCTTCCCACTTCACCTCTTGGTTATGAGATCAGAGAGGCATAATTAATAATTAACTTCAACAATGACACTATCATCAATATCATGAATATGAAATGTATATTCTTATGAAACCCTTTATAAAACCAGTTAAATAAACACGTGGAAACCTGTAATCTACATGTCTTTAAAGAAAATGAAAGACTAAAATGGATTATAAAAATAACATTTCAAAGACAATGGTTTGGTTGTATTAGTATTTTCAGGTACTGCCAAGGTTGGGGGGGCCTTATCTGACCACTCTTTAAATACTATGATTGTGTCATCCTAAATCTAGTGATGCCAATATTTCCCATCATACTACTGTCTGAAGTGCTTATCTATCTCTAAAATCTCCCTCTCTTCTTTTTTTCCTCTCCTCCTTTTAATCTTTCTTTTCCTTCTAATTCATTTCAAATAACTTCCAGTATATTTATCATTCGTAAGTCTGAAGTAAAGAAAACAATTTCAAGTAACACTGAGAGAGTGAAGATAAAAATTGAGAAAAGAAGGGTTCTTTTGATTTGTGTGATGAATATTTACATACTAGTGGCAGACCAGTTGCTGATCAAAATAGGACTGGATTCTCTACCAAGAGATCTCAGCCCACATCACTCCATCATCCATGTGCTACTGCCAGAATCATCTGCTAACACATGGTGATTTTATTTCAAATCTTTCAGTATCTCCCCAAAGAATACAAAATTGATGGCAGATCCTCCAAAGAGTCTTCAGAAAACAAATGAGCAAATTAGCAGACAACTTCTACCTTACACCAAATACAAGTCAGGGTCTATATGATACTTTCATATTCATTATCTTCACTGAACTTAGAATAATGTTTAAAAGAGGTATTGGTGCAGTTAAAGATGCCCAAAGATACAATCTGGGGACTCTTATACATAACTTTTAAAATATTTAGGATGACACAAACATCCTGCCTAGTTTTCTTATATTATTTTAAAGTGAAACACAAACAAATCACAGACTGTCATAATTGCATTGATTGAAATTGATACACAGAAACACTATGAGATTTTATGTATTTGCATTAGCAAAAGTAACTTGAAATCAATGATTTGAAGAGAAATTACTCAGGAAATCTTAATGACTTATTATAGTAAAAACACTTATAAGAGAGCAACCATTAATGGAGGACGATTACTGGAAAGTTAAATGTATTATTCAGGAAATCAATTAACTAGTATTTAATCACTGATAATTATGATCGGTTAGTAAACATTGGTACACATTGCTTACAAATATCACTTATGATTGTGTTTCATCAGGAAACAAAATGGCTAATGTGATGTCATGGAAGGTGATGTGATGCATTTCATATTCCTCCCTTCTTTCCCTGTGAATTTTTATTGTGTAAAGTCAGAGACCATTAATGCAGACAGGTGCACTGAGGTTATCCCACCCCTCTTCCATTGCAAGGCAGATTCTCAAGACTCAGGGTGGTACTCTGGTCTGCCTATGGTTGCACAGCTCATTCAGTACCATCTTGGGACTAGAATCAAAAGTTCCTGGTTTCTAGGGCAGCCTTTTTCTGATCATGGTTTCTCTTGAAATAACCCGCAACTCAGAGAAGACACCAAAGGGCATACACCCTCTTTCCTTTACTTTTTTCGGAGCAAGGGAAAATCCATGCCTGCTTTAGAAAGTCCCGAGGCCAAAGCCATTTGCTAAGCTCCAAGAGAGGTGAGTCACCTACCACACCCAACTGACTCCTCCCTTCTCTGCCTCTGCTACAGTTTACTAGACATTCTTTTGACTCATTTTCCGGTGTTTTCTGCATTGCTATTAGCATAACATCCTATCAGTGCAGTTAATTACATCCACTTGGAGTGTGAAGGACAACTTGATTGTCTCAAAGAGCCAGAGGCCATATAATCCATCTCACTGCTCTCACAAAACAGGTTTCCAATTGTCTCTGCTGTAAGGAGGTAAGAGGGACTGAGGATCCTTAGCAAAGTGCTGGCACCTGTCCTCTGCCTCCAAAGGAGAAGTCACAAAAGAGGTATCTGTTTTTCTCTCTCTGTGGGCAAAGAGAACTAACTGCTTTGGGGATTTCTGTTCCAGGTCCACCCACGGAGACTCTCCTATGCCTCCACATTGCATGGCATCTTTCCATTTATAAGTCAATGTCAGCATCCATTCTAAACTTGGTGACACCTCGATGTGGCTATGGTCATACATCTGCTTACATAGCCAGCTATTTTTGTAACTCTTCTGCAAAAGCATAGTAGTTATTTATCTTACTCTGTAATATGGCTAATCCAAGTTGCAGCTCTATCTCTTTAGAGCACTGGGCAAGACCAGAATGTCAAACTGCTGATAGTTTGGTTGATTGCTAACAGTTTGACATTCTGGTCTTGCC
This sequence comes from Glaucomys volans, assembly GCA_020662805.1. Taxonomy (NCBI): domain Eukaryota; kingdom Metazoa; phylum Chordata; class Mammalia; order Rodentia; family Sciuridae; genus Glaucomys; species Glaucomys volans. Next base: position 169,083 of record JAJEJO010003602.1, on the reverse strand, counting down.
CAGTGCTCTAAAGAGATAGAGCCCAGAGAGCCTCTTCCATGTGGTTAAGATCAGGTAAATACTGTCTCCAGAACAGTAGCTTATTCTCTGTTTAGACTCTGGTTTCTCAGCCTGCTCTCAAATTCAAAAATTAAGGAGAAAGGGATAAAAGTCGTCATGACCACAATTGCAACGTGGTTGAATTTCCAATCATTTTTTCACATACAGAATCAAGACATTGATTTGGTAAATGTTATGCTATAACAGGAAACAAGGTCACAAGGCTGCAGCCACTGAGTCATGAATAAACCTGGTCCAGGAGTTGGGGACCCTCTAGGTAGGTAAAGGCAGTCTCCTAAGAAGCTGGCTAATAATGTAGTGCTGTAGGCTACTATACCTATCACACACCACAAGGTCCTTTGTATCTCTCAAGAAGCTGTGCTATGGGCAGAGTGTGAGAGATAGCATGATTTACCTTTATGAGGCTGATACTGTAATTATATAATGGATCCCATTGCTTTCTGGGTATCCACAATCACATGGTCCTATGCATGACCTCTGTTCTTCTCTTGATATTACTACCTGTGTTTATTTCTTTTTTCCTAAACTTTTCAAATTACACCAATGCAATATATGCCACATTTCTATAATACAGAGGTACACAGAACATGCACTTCCCACCTTTCCTCCACTATCTCATCCTCATCCATCTCTCAGAAGTCCTGTTCTTTTGTGAGCTATCAAAACCCCATCCTCAACTCCATCTTCAAGTGCTATATATATGTGAATGTGTGTACACAGACATCTGTGTTTTAAACATTCACATGTGCAATTTGTTTTCAACTTCCAATGAGGTGTGTACTTTTCTGAAGTCAGTGTGTCTCATTCTCTGCAAAGGCTGCAAAGCATGACTACAGCACAGTTACCAAAACTACAGGATATTTAGCCATTTAGATTGCTTCCACTGTTTTTTTCTGGATATCATTCTCCACGGGTTAGATCCTTTTTTGTGAGGGTGGTGGGTATTAGGGATTAATCCAGGAGTACTCAACCCTTGAACAACATCCCAGCCTTTTAAATTTTTTTTTTTTTTTATTTGAGGCAGGGTCTCATTAAGGTACTTAAGGCCTCACTAAATTGCTGAGGTTGGTCTCAAACATTCAATCCTCCTTCTCCAGCTTCTCAAGTCACTGGGAGATGTGTGCCACCATGCCAATATTTTTAATAAGTTCTCCAAACTGAGGCTGGAACTGAAAGTCAACCAACATTTAAATCTTAACTTTTATAGATATGATAATTATCTTCTCCAAAAGATCCACACATTCATATTTGTATCATTAATGCCCCCAAAATGACCTGTTCCTTGGGTCCTCACTAACACAAATGTCAATTTTTAAATTAGTTTTTAAGAGGTAATTTGTACTTCATATTTTAATTTGTATTTCCCTGATCACTACTGAGGCTCAGCATCATTCCACATATTCATTCATTCTTTTGTTTCAGTGAATTGCTGATTCATATCCTTTGTCTACTTTCTTTTGTATAATTTGTCTGAGTTCATGGTGAATGGTAGCTATTCTTATATAATCTAGATATTAATTCTACAAATATTGTTAATTGTTTTTTCCCAATCCCCCAATTGTCTTTTAAATGCTTATGTTTTCTTTTTCTGTTTAGATCTTTCATATTTATTGAGGTCCATCTATCCATATGTCAATCTTCCCCTTCATAGACATTGGATTTTTTATTTTGATTACAAAAATGTTTCCCTGCCCCCAAGATCATGTAAGTCTGTGTGTGTGTGTGTAAAAGTCTTTATTTTTCTGATGCCATCAGCAAATACATATTTATATTAATATACAGATCTCTGATCTATGTGCCATTTTGTTTTTTAGAGATTTTTAGGGGTGCTTAGATTTTTGTGCATGCTAAGCAAGAAATCTAGTACTAAGCTATACCCCAGTCCAGTGTCATTTATTTTTCATTGTGGCAGGACATGCAGTTTTACCAATTTCTAATTGATAGCAACACATGATACATATTCATTCTTATGAGCCTTTCTATACTCCTTTGAAATAGGACACCATTTACACCTTTACAAAGCCATCACTTCCAAGAGAGATGACCTCCTATTGATGGTTTGTGCCAACAGCCCCTAAGACCTCTTTTCCTCCATGACTTTGGGTTTCCATAGTGCAGCCAAGCCACGCCAAAGTGAAACAGGAAAACCAGAGTCATGTGGCTCCTCTCCTTCTTCTGTCCATGCACTAGCACTCTAATCAGATATAATTACACTGAATTTCCATGTAATTATCAAGACACAGAAAAGTTGGTAAATTTGCAGTCCTAAACTTGAACATACAATTTAAGTATTCAAGACAATAAACTCCCCAAAGAGCTGGATAACAGAAGATGTACACGAAGATATGAAAACAGAGTAAGAACATAAAATAAGTACATAGTATATTTAGACCTCCAAAAGCTAAATGAATATGATGGAATAAAAGAGGTATAACATTGGTTGAAGGAAAAGTATCCTATGTGAGAGTTAAGTAAAGAGAATCTCATGGCCAAGACTCTGTAGGGGCATCTGAGTGGGGAAAGTAGAAAGATGGGAGTTGAGGTTATCCTTGACCTGCCTCACCCTCATGAAGTGGTCTCAGGATACCACAGTTGTGGGCAGTACATGGTGATGAGCAAGTTAGACCAAAGACTAGGTACTTCTAATAATTAGGAAACTGAATCTTAACTAGGCAGTTTTATTCTTCTCATCCTTATTTTATTGCAAATAGTGATGGGAGATTCACATCAGGCCCCTGAGATTGTTTTGTGGATGCTGGACCCCGGAGATGAGCCCCCCAGAGCATGGAGAATGCATCACTCCCAGTAATCAAGCCCGAGCTACCATCACTAATCCATCATCTGTGGCCAGCAAGCCTCGCTCCTGAGTGTCGATGTGGAGTTAATTAGACAAATATTGTACGCTCAAGTCCAATTGATTATTAAGACACCATAACGAGGATTTAACACCACCACATGTATTGGAAACGCTGTATTATATCTTGCACGTGCCTGCTCACGCTCGGAAACTGACATCCACTGACAATTAGCATTCAATGGCAGGGATGGCCTGGTTTTATCATAGCTGATTTAATAAGACAGTTATTATTCTCTTAGCTAATTAATATCTATCGATTAAAGTTGAAGACTGGGTATCAGGCATATATGTTTTTGCTTAACTCCAGAATAGTTAGCATGTTTCCCTCTTAGCTCGGCTTCCTACTTCTTATCTATGCTGTAAAGAGTCTTTCAGGCCCTGAAGAAGGTCCTGGACAGAGAGCATTGACTTTACAACTGATGGAGCTGAGAGGCAGGGGCTTCTTCCTGGGAAACAGGCCAAGGAAAAATCACACAATGTTGTTTCAAGTACCAAGTGTCCTCTAAAGAAATTCTAAGTCCAGAGGCTGTGGATTTTCAGGTTGCCATGGTACCTGGAACTAGATTAGCCACTGTAAACCTTCCCTGGAGTCTGTGCCAGGAGGGTTGTTCTAACTTCCTTAGTAGGATACAGAACAATGGCTGTGATCATCAATCTCCACCTCTTGGGCCAGGTTTCCCGCTATAGTGGTGTTGGTGGTTAATGTAATTCAAGGGCCTACTCAGATCACTCCAAACTCTCATCCACCTACCTTGCAATGAAATAAATGGAACTTTAGTTCTACCAGCTCTTTATGGATAAAAAGAGCTATTAGTTTTGGGTACTCTATGATTTTTGAGAGATGCTCCTACATACTCTGCCCCAAGTCTATATGGAGTGGCCCCAACCACACTGTTTTTTATTGTTTTAATATGTTTTCCTATTTTATGATTAAGGTTAATTCTATGTCACTGGTCTTGAAAGTTATCTCACAATAAGGTAAATGCACAATCTAATCTTTAATTTACTAATTTAATTAAGTGAATGAAATCTGCATTTCCCTTTCTTATAATAATATTTTTAACATTTAGATTTTCATCTATTTTGCATATTTTTGGTGTTCTACTTTTTGAGAGATGACATTCATCAAGTAAAGTTAATGCAAAGAGCACTGATCATCAGAGGAGCTCCATGATTTTTTCACACACAAAAACACTTGTGGTACCACACCCAAATCAAAATACGAAATACTTCTACAGTGCCACAAGTTTTCCTCGCACCAGTCTTTAGGCACTACTCCCCAAGCCTCTTCCTACCACCTGCTACAATAACTATGTTGATGTCCATCACCATTGATTTGTTTTGCCTGTTTTTGAGCTTCCTACAATTGGAATCATATGGTGTATATACTTTATTGTCTGGGAAACATTCATTTTTAAAAGCAAAAATAAGAATATCAAAGTCACTGCAACTTAGGGGGGTTTTTAAGTCTATTAGCCCCACTTCACAACATTTCCAATAATTAAATCTTTTTTCTAATATGTTTAGGTGAAGTTTTTGTTCTCTTAAAACTTGTAAAATTCTAGAGATTCTTAGTGATGGTTCCAAATCACCACCAATCATATAAGTGGATTTATATGAGAACATTTAAATTAGAAAAGTTATAGAGGTTTCTGTTTTACAGTTCCTTCCCATTGCAGTCTTGCCAACATAAAACGCCAGAGCTGGTAAAAAAAAAAAAAAAAAAATGTCACCTTTGTCACTATAATCATGTTATGAAATAGGAAAGCTAGGAGCAGGAGGTATAACAATAACATGTTTGACTAGCCACATTCTTATCTTTGGGCATTACTGTCTATGACTCAGTTAACTACAGGAATGGGAGGGTTGAAACTAGATTCGTCCTAGGAGCTAACTGTAGATTTTGGTAAAGATGTACAATAGATGGAACTTAGTATACACAATTAGCAGGCATCAGGGAAAACCACCAAATTTGACCAGAAATGGTCAATGTTTGGCAGTATCAGCAGACAGCTGGTGATTTGGACCTCAATCGTTGAGCCTGGATTTATTCATAAGCTTGGTCCTTGATAGGACACTAGCAAGAGAAAGAAAGTTCTCAACATGAAAGCCCAAGTTTCTTGGCTTGCAACCAGGGAAGAGAGCAAAAAGGAAAGGATATATTCTAAGAGGATGATTCCCAAAGTATGATTCTTAGACTGCAGAATCAACATCACCTTGAAAATTACTAGAAATAAAAATTATCAGAACTCTCCCCAGACCTACTGACTCAAAAACTCTGGGTTAAGGCCCAGTAATCTGTTTTACTAACATCTCTGGATGATCTTGTATAGGCCAACGCTTCTCTAAGCAATTAGCTAGGGTGCTGAATGGAGCTCCACTCCCAGGAGTTCAGGGCCAATGTGAGAGCTGGGCTGGAACAATGGAAAACAGTGCTGAGTACCAGGGCAACAGGTTGCAGTTCCCCAAGTCTCCCCAGTGAAAGGGCTGCTACTTGACATGAAGAGACTGCTTGGACAGAACCATCAATATTAGAAAGAGCCTAACCATACACAAGCAGCTTTTCAGAGAGGCTGAGCACTTACCACGATGTGAACTGTTTGCTTCTGTCTTCCCCCACCTTGAAATTATGAGCTTTTTAAAGCTAGAGACCATGCCTATTCATCTCTATTCATAGTGCTGAACAAAATAGTTGAACCATGGCAGGAGGCTTAAAAAATGATTCTGGAATGAAGGAGAGAGCAAGTGAATAAAAGAATGAATAAATAAGAGAATTTAAAAGTGAAGTATATATTGTATGAGTCCATGTAATGAAATGTCCAGAACAGGCACATTCATTAATTATGTGAAGTGTTTGCTAGGGTCTAAGTGAAAAGATGACATGGGGAATGCCTGCCAACAGGTATGGGGTTTCTTTAGGGGAAGGGACAAAATTGTCCCAGAATTACAAAGTGGCAATGGTTGCACAACCTTATGAATATACTAAAACCCACTGAATTGTGCATTTTTAAAGGGTGGATTTTATGGCATGTGAATGATATCTCAGTAAAAATAATTACATTTTTTACTAAAAAAGCAGAATGTGTGAATATCAAGCAAGGCATCTTGGAAAAAAACATTTCATAAGCCAAAAGTTATGCTGGGAAGACAACTGGAGTTTCATACAATGAAACTTAACTGGACAAAATTAAAAATAAAGACAGAGACAACTGCATTTAGCCTGAAATCCCCCAACTACCTCGTGCATATTTCACTATCTCCATAAAGCAGTGGTAACCAGGCTCCAGGCTGCAAGTTGGTCTGTAGTAAGCTGTACCAGAGGCACTAGTGTTTCTAAGCAAATGTTTCCAAAAGTGGGCACAGGAAAGCACTCAAGATCAAAGCCAGCATCAGAAGAAGAGGATTCTAAAGCCTGCTCCCTCCCTCTGACTTCTTACCTATAGACTGAAGAACCATTCCCAGGTGTTGTGTGCAGTCATGTGGGCTCACTCCTGGTAACATGCTTGGTAAAGTTAAACACAAGTTCAAGGCTGATGTTTGTGGCATAAAAGAGTGAGAAGAAAAGTGCGCCCTAAGAAAGGGCTCTGGACTTTTCCTCTGCTCTCTGTACAATGGAAATGGACAAGGAGAGTCTGTCCCAGTCCACCCTGCACCTTCCCAAAGTGGAAGGAGCAAACACAGCCCTAGGTACAGACAGTAGCCAGTGCCCAGGATGAGAGCTACAGCCAGCTCTCAGGGCTCTTTATAGCCCTCCTTGTTATTACCACCTATTTCTTTTTATGCTACTGCCAAAACACCACCATTAATCTTTCGCACTCCCTGAAGGCAAAACACGGGTAATTGGATTTATCTGGTTTTAGAATTTGTTAGGTTCCGTTACAAAATAAATAAATAACTGACCTCCAAACCGAGGGGAGTCTTCGTGGCTGTGCGCTGTCATGTCCGGGCCCTCCCCTGCAGGAGCGCGCACAGTCCAGGCTCATTAATCTCGGCTATCTCCTCCCGCCACCTTTCCCTCCTGTCCTCCAGCCAGCCTCTGGCTTCACCCTGGCTTGATTTAGAAGTTTTCCCCCACCTGACCACTGCACTCCCCAGGATCCTTCCTGGGAGTGTTATTTTCCCTGTGGCTCCTCTTGCCTCACCTTATTTGCTTCTCATCACTGGTTTCTTGTTCCCTCCTTCTAACACCAGGGCTGTTTTCTTTCCTGATTGTTCTAAGTAAGACAGTTTCAAGTGTACTTTAGACAGCCTAGGACCTTCCTGTTTCTCATCTTCTTGTTACCTTTGGCTTTTTAATTTTTTTTTTTTTTCTATTCAAACATGAGTTGATTCAGGCATCATGGGTGATCAAATGAAACTAGTAAACCTCTGTTTTCCTTTTAATCAGGATTGGATCACCACAGTGAGCAAATTCATCGGCATTATTTTGCCCCTTTGACCCATCAGTGTCAAATCCTATGGAAAGCTCCCGCTGGGGTTCCCGAAAGGCACAGCCTGTGAGAATTTTGACCATCTCCTCCTCCACCATACCCCTTGCCATGAGAGACACATGGAGCTTGGGGGCTGTGTATATTACCAGTTCAGACCTACAGCAATCTCCCACTGGTAACTTGCTGCTATAGACTACCTACCATTATATGGGTTTAAATATAAGATATCCTCTTTCCAGGCCCACTCTTCCAACCAGGGCCAGGACCTATAATGTGATCATGGCCAACTACTCAACAAGGCAATCTGTGGAGAGGGGACTTCCAGAGAATATTTCAAATAGAGATACCCACAAGCCTTAATCATTGCTTTGTTGAATGAAAATGTGATGCCTGCAGTGGCTGCAGCCATCTTATGACTCTCTAGTGTCCTTACTAAGTGAAGCTATAAATATTACCATTATGTACATCATCATCAATGTCATGTGTTATTACTTGGTGCTAAAAGCATCCTGTCTGATGTGTAATGTTTTGTCCTAGTCGTGACCTGACTGGACCAGGAGGAGACATTCAACCCAACCTGGGAAATTAGGTTTTATCTCCTGGGAATTTGAAAAGGGGACAGAGAAACACCAATCTGAGGAAACTTGCTTAAACTTAGAACCTATGAACTCAGAAGATGTAGAATGGTTGTATTCTGTCTTGTGGGAGCAGAGTAAACTACAAGGACAAAGAAGCACATATGCAGGAAAAGGTGATAAAAAAGCATGTAACCACATGGATAGAAGCAGAGGACAGAACAGCTGTCTATATTCTTAAGAAGGTCTAGTAATCCCTGTTTCCTCTCCTTGAAAAATTCAAACTTCTCCTCTCGAGTTCCACAGTCTTGGTAGCACAATCTAGTTCCTTACTTAAATAGTTTGCATTTTTTAGAAACCTCAACAAAAACAGTAAGGCAAAAAATTATGTTATGCTCCAGACTAGCATACACAGATGAATAAGGTATTTGCCTCTCAGGAACATAGTGTTGTGAGGGAGATGTGTAAATAGTGTTGGAGAACTTGAGAGGTTACCTTACCTCGAGAGGAAGCTAGAAATATCGGGGTATGAAAAGAGGGCCAGTTCCTTCCCTGCACAGGCCCCATTGAGTAAGGAACACTAAGAAAGGTCAGACACAATGTTTCCAAAGAAGAGTACATAGAACTATCTTTGGTGGAATGAAAAAGAGATTAATGGATGAGTGTCTCAGCATTACTGATTCTGTGAATATGGAGTTTGGACAGGACTTTGTCTTGTCAAGCATCTTCATGGTCCTTAGTCTTGGAAAGCTTGGAAACTATTGAGATAATAGTTTATCAGGAAATATTAACAGATAAGGAGGAATTATTTGAGAGACCCAAACACTGAGCAAAACCCATCATATTGGAGACAACGATTGGGAAGTAATTTCCAGGAAAAGTAGAAGTAATTTGCAAATCAGTACAATAAAAATCATTTATTTCCATTTTTGTCATGTTTGCAAATATATAAATGCTTGATTGTGCCTACTTACACAACTGGGAAGAAGTTGGGGACAGAGAAAGATGCAACATACCTGCCTCTTGTCAAGCAAACAGTGCTAACATGCTCAGCTCAGCATCATAGCAGGGGCTTGAGACAAAAGACTGATATTCTATTCCTGCCCTCAAGAAACTAACACCTTATTGATGGGGGAAAAAAACTCTGTGTGGTGGGGTAGGGGCAATGAACAACTTGATTGCAGGCATAGATCAGCTATACTTGCACATGCTAAGAGATGAAACAGGCAGAGTATGGTTAGAACTAGCTTGAGCTAATCAAAACTGCCTGCGATTTCTGGTCCATGACCCTGTTCTCCAAAGAACTTCTCTTAACATTTCGTGGAAGGCAGATCTATTGAACACAAATCCCTTAAATTTCTGTCCGTCTGAGAAAGTCTTTATCTAGTTTGATGATTCTTCTCTTGCAACACTTTAGATTTTTCACCCAACTCCTGTCTTGCTTCCATGGTTTCCAAAGAGAAGGCCAATGTCATTCTTATTCCTTCTGCCTTCTGTAGGTAAGGTGTTTCCCCCTTGGGCTTCTTTCAAAAGTTTTTTTTTTCTTTATATTTGATTTTCTTCTGTTTGAATATAATATACCTAGGTATAGATTTTTTTTCATTGATCCTTCTCAGTGTTCTCTGAGTTTCCTGGATCTGTGGCTTGGTGTCTGATACTAATCTCGGGAATAGTCTCAGACACTGTTGTCACAAACATTTGTTTTCTTTCTTTCTCTCTCTCTCTCTCTCTTTCATTTTTCTTCCTTATAGAATCCTCATTACATGTTTGCTCTATCTTTAGAAATTATCTCATAGTTTCTGGCTTTTCTGTTCTTTTTTCATATATCTTTTCATTTTGGAAAGTTTCTATGGGAGTATCTTCAAGCTCACTAATTGTTTTATTGACTATGCCCAGTCCAAAAACAAGTCCATAAAAGGCATTCTTCATTTCTGTAAACTTTTTAACTTCTAGAATCTCATTTTCATTCTTGTAATTCCCATCAGTGTGCTTACATTACCCCTCTACCTTTGCATGTGATCCATTTTTCCCATTAGTGACCCTAGCATATATATTAAAGTTTTATAGACCCCCAATGTGATTATTTCAATAAATCTGCCATATCTGAGTTTTGTTTTGATGTTTGTTCTGTCTCTTCAAATTATAGTTTGTTGTTTTTCCATTTAGATAGAGGGGGAAGGAATTAAGTTTTGCCCATGTTGCCCATCCAGAGCATTTGAGTGTCCTAGAAAACCCTGCCTCTAATGATGAATTTTGGGTGACTTTGGACCATAATAAATCATGATTCTATGCATCTGACTGTTTCTTGTTTTCAAGATGGTGACTTATCCTGTGACCCAAATCTTCTGATGAATTTAAGGAGAGTTGTTAATTTTCAGTTTGTTGATTTTTTTTTATTGTTAAGAGAAGGGGAGTGTCAGCGCCCAAGATCGTTACATGTCAAACCAGAAAGCAAGTCTCCATTCAGGACATGCTGTTATTCCTTACCACTCTCTCTTGCTTCCTCTGACCCAGTCCCTCCTTACTCTCTCTGGAATATGTTGAGCACATGCTCGACATAGACCCTATGCCCCAGCCAGTCCCTTTCATTGAACTACTTCTACATGGCTCAGACATCGGCATGGCTTACTTTGAATTTTGATCAAATTTCTTCTCAAATGTCACCTTCTCAGACAGGTTGTTCTGTTGATCTTCACAGAAAAAATAGATATACCTGTCCCTTTTGTCTAATTTACCCTACTCTATTATTTTTCAGAGTATGCATTACTTTAAGATGGTAGTGTATTTTAGTATAGTGATCTTTTTTATGATCTGACTTTATGCCCTAGATTGTAGCTCTGTGCTGTCAGAGGCTTGGTCTATTTTACTCACCATTGTAACCCTCATTCCTATTTCACTCCTTAGCATATCTTGTTAATAAATATCTGTTAAATGAATAAGTGGATAAACACATCTGATTCTCATGATGTACAAGAAGAATGGTCAATGTGAAAAACACATAAAGACACATAATGGTATATTTCTTCACATTCACTCAAATGATAAAGAATTGAAAAGACTGACAAAGCCAAAAAAATGGAGACTGTGAAACAGATGGAGCTCTCATAAATTATTCTTTGAAATTTATTTAGGTATGTAAATTGGTATAATAGCTTCAAAAAATGTTCTGGAAGCTTTTCTAAAAAGTGCTTAACCATATTTAACATATGACCCAGTGATTCTACTCCTAGGTATTTCCTAAGAAAACTTAAAATAGATTTTTTCATAAACACATATAATTAAAGATTGTACCTTTATTTGGAGCAGGAAAAAAGGAGAAACAATCCTAATGCCCATCAATAGGTAAATGGGTAAATAAATATGGTATATCCATACAATGGAATACTACTGAGCAATCAAAACAGAAGAACTACAAGCAATAACATGCATGCATCTCAAATATATTATGCTTCAGAAAACAATTCAGATATAAAAAAGTATGATATAGCATAATTTTTTTATATTTAATTCTGGAATAGAAGAAACTATTGGTTTAATGTCTATGATGTCACACACACAAAAAACACATAGCCCAGGGAATTACCTTCAAGGTAATGGAGGGAAATGTCAGCAAATTAGAAATGAGGGCTTACCCTCATTTTACCAATAGAAACACTGAATAAAGAAATACAAATTGCCTAAAATAACTTCATAGGATACTCAGGAAATAGTTTCAAAGTTTTAGAGCAAACAAGAAAATGTCCCACTGGAAAAAAAAAAAAAAGGCATCACTTTAAATAGTAATAAATTTCAAGGTCTTTTTCATTCACCCTTACCCCACTTCTCCCTGATATAAGGCAGTGCAGTTCATGGGAAGAAGCAGCCTGACTCTTTGTTCTTTCCATTAAACAGAGCAGGGAGGATAGCATTTGCAACACTATGATCTGTCTGCAGCCCACCTAAGGTTTTCATTGATATGATATCAAACTCAGGTTCAAACCAAAAGCAGCCTGAAACTCAGGCAAGAGGAAACCATGACAGATGGCAGGCACAGCTCATGAGAGCAACAGTAGACCCAAGGATATACAGTTGCCTGGAGCAGGATATTATTGTCACGGGAATGCCAAAGCATCTAAGAACCCTAAGGAGAAATTGGGGTGAGACCCTTTGAGAAATTAAGGCATTTAAAAACAGTCATGTTTCCCCAAGTATTTGGGGAAAAATAGCACATATACTGGACCAATAAAGACATAAGTCAAGAAAAGGCTGAAAAGAGTCTTCATACAACACTGATTAGTGATGGTCTTCCTTTACATGGAGGTATTCTGCAAAGATATGGAAAGATGGCCATTTTTTTCAAAAGCTCAATTTTCAACAAAACATTACAAGGCAAACAAAGAAAGAGGTAAATGTGGTCTTTTCAAAAGAACTAAGTAAATTGCCAAAATCATTCCTGAAGAAATACAGGCTTTGAACATACTTGAAAGAACTTTTAAATAACTATTTTATTTATGCCCCAAAAGCTAGAGGAAAACACACAAGAAGAACTAAAGGTAATAGGGAAAATAATATATGAACAAAATTAGAATACCAACAAATACAATTTTTAAAAATAAAGGAAATTTTGAAGTTAAAAACTACAATAACTGGTTTTTGAAAAAAAATCACTAAAGATGTTCAGCAGTACTCAAACAGGCTGGAAAAAATCATTAACTTGAATCACAGTCACTGCATAACACTGAGTATGAAGAGTAAAGAAAAAGAAAATAAAGATGAGCCTTAGGGACTCGTGGAATACCATCAAGCAGACACATATGCATTTGAAAGTTCCAGAAAGAAAAGAAATTTCAAAAAGGGGAGAAAGCTTATTTGAAGAAATAACATTCAAAATTTCTCAAATTTGAGAAGAGAAATGGACATATAAATATAAGAAAATTAATGAACTCAAAGTAGTCTGATACCAAAGATAACCATATGGAGACGTATTATAATTGAACTGTCAAGAACTAAAGACAATGAACAAATCTTAAAAGCAGCAAGAAATTAACTTCTTAGGTACAAGGGAACCTCAACAAGATCCTCAGTGAAATTTTCAGCAGAAACTTGCTAACCAGAGGCAGTGCACTTTATATTTAAATTGCTAAAAAGAAAACACAAACAAAACTGTCATTCAAGAGTTCTATATTCAGCAAAAGTGGTCTTTTAAAGTGAAGGAGAAAATTAAGACACTTTCAGATAAATAAAAGTGAGGATATCATTACCACTAGAACTGCCCCATGAGAAATTCTAAAGAGTATTTCAAATTGGAAGTTAGCAAGTAAACCAAATTGCATGAAAATAAAGAGTTATCTGGTAAAGATGCTACATAAAACATAGAAAAAAAATCCTGATTATAATTTTAATTCATAACTACTCTTTCATTCTTTCATAGAATTTAAAAGACAAATATAAAAAGAATGATAAGTATATGTTAGTGGATATATAATATATAAAATAATATTTATAGGATAAGTAAGATAAAGGTGGATTCTAGCTGCAAAGGACTAGTATTTTTTGTTTTTAAATTTTTTGTTTGTACATGACTATAGAATTCATTTTGACAAAATTATAAAAGCATGAAATATAATTTGTTCTAATTCTGTCCCCAATATTTCCCCCTTTCCTCCCTCTTCTCTCCCTCTGTTCCCTTCTCTCTATTCTACTGATCTTTTGGCTATTTACTTACAGTTTGTTTTTTTTATTTAGAGTCCTGTGGATGTGCACGGTGAGATTCAGTGCAATGTATTCATGTTTGTAATAGGAATGTTATATCATATTCACTCCACTGCTTTTCCCTAACCTGTCCCTCTTCCCTTCCCTACATTCCCCTTTGCCTACTGTATTGATCTCTCTTCTATTCTTTTATTTACCCCCCTCCTTATTTTGGATTAACTTCAGCATATCAGAGAAAACATTCAACCTTTAACTTTTTGGGACAAGGTTATTTCACTTAGCACAACAGTCTCCAGATCCATCCATTTACCAGCAAATATCAAAAAGTATTCTTCTTTATGGTTGAGTAATACTCTATTGTGTATACAGACCACATTTTTGTTCTCTATTCATCTGTTGAAGGGTACCTAGGTTGGCTCCATAGTTGAGGACTGTGCCAAACATCTTGTGTTCATAATAAGGAAACCCTTTCTGCCACTGTCTGGCCTATTATTTTGGATTAAAAGAGGTGATATTAACAGTGCCTGGAATATAACTTTGTTTATTTAGCATTTACTATTCTTACATGCTGTGTTTTTAAAATAAGTGCCATACACTTATTTTTTAAAACAAATTTTTACAAAATGAGGAAAACCCTACCAGTATATTTTTTATTTTGTTTTCTAATTTTACAGACTGCATTTTGATTCATTGTGCACAAATGGGGTACAACTTTTCATTTCTATGGTCGTGCATGATGGAGATTTATACATGTACAGAGGGTAATGATGTGTGTCTCATTCCACCATCTTTCATACCCCTGCCCCCTCCTCCCTCTCATTTCCCTCTATGTTATCTAAAGTTCCTATATTCTTCTCTTAACTCCCACCCCACCGCCCCCCATTATGTATCATCACCCACTTATCAGGGAAAATATATGACCTTTGTTTTTTGGGGCTTGGCTTATTTCACTTAGCATGATATTCTCCAATTCCATCCATTTATCTGCAAATGCCATAATATAATTCTTCTTTATGGCTGAATAATATTCCATTGTGTATATATACCACAGTTTCTTTATCTAATTACTTTAAAAAATAAATATGGATTAAAATTTCAATAGCCATTAATAATATTTATTAACAATTTGCTGCATACTATGGTGCCTATAATCCCAGTGATTTGGCAGATGGAGGCAAGAGGACCACAAGTTTAAGGACAGCCTCAGCAACTTAGAGAGAACATACCTCAATATAAAATAAAATGGGCAATTATCAAGAATAGAAGTAACAATAAATATTGGTGAGAATGTGGGGAAAAGGGTACCTTCATACAATTGGTGGTACAGCAAATCAGTGAAACCACTCTGGAAAGCAGTACGGAAATTCCTGAAAAAACTAGAAATGAAACCCCCATTCTACTCCTTGGTATATGTCCAAACCATTTAAAATTAGCATATTAATGGAGCCACATCAGTGTTAATATTAGCACAATTCACAATAGCTAAGCTATGGACTAGCATTTTTAAAAGTGAGTGAATTTATTATTGTTTTAAAATAAGTTGTTCTAAGCTGGGCACACTGGCACATGACAACAATTCCAGCTACTCAGAAGGCTGAGACAGAGGATAACAAGTTCGAACCCAGACTGGTCACCTTAGACCCTCTCTCAAACTAAAATATTACAAAAGGCTAAGGATTTTGTTCAGTTATTAGAGCATTTGCTTATCATAATCAAGACCATATGTTCAATCACCAATACCACAAAAATAAATCTATTAGTAAATAAAATAAAATGTGTAAGCCAGGAGGATATGCCACAAGGAAAATATCAGTAGAGTATACATTCAAGAGGAAATGACAGAAAATAAAAATGTGTCCCTACAAAAACAAATAAACTAAACACAAAGGAAAACAGTAAGGGAAGAAATGAGGGTAGGAAGCTATAAGATATGCTGAAAACAAATTAGAAACTGCCAGAGTAAGTTCTTTCTTACCATTAAATTCTTTGAATATAAATGAAATAAACTCCCCAAACAAAAGTCATAGATTAGCAGAACTGATTTAACACTAGCAACAGAATCCAACTACATGCTGTCTATTAGAGACTCATTTGAAATTGGTTCATATAGGTTCAAAGGGAAAGGATGGTGAAGTACTTCCATACAAATTAAACAAGAGATTAGAGATAGCTACAACAAAATGACAAACAGACTTTAAGAAACTCTTTCAAGACATAAGGTATAGTATATAATAATAAAAGGATCAATTTACCAAGAAGATGTAATTATAAACATATATTTAATGAATATCAGAACATGTTATCTTATGAAGCAAATATTGATGGAATTAAGGGGAAAAACAGCTCCTATAATGGCAATAGGAAACGTTAATGATTCGCTTTCAATAATGCACAGAACGCAAAGGTCAATGAGAAAATAAAGGATGTGATGTACACATTTTCTCAATAACAAATTGACCACTCTTCAGAATAGATTCTACAGTAAGCCACAAGTATGGATAAACTTAGAGTGAAATCATACAAAGTATTTTTTTCTGATCAGAATGGAAAAAAACCTAAATCCACAGCAGAAGGAAATGTGAAAAAATATACAAATATGTGCAAATTAAATACCACATTCTTAACCAATGGATGGGGAGGAACAAAGTAAAAAGTTTGAGTATCAAGAAAAATGGAAATGACCAGCAGTTATGAAATGCAGTGAAGGCAATGCTAAAAGGGAAATTTACAACTTAAACACATATTACAAAAGGAAGAAGATTCTCAAATCAAGAACTTAACTTTAAGCCTTAAAGTATTAGAAAAAGAACAAACTAAACAAAACATTAACAAGAAGGACATATAAATATTGATATATATTATTGATTCAGGAGTGAAGGTAAAGATAAAATATAAAAAATAAAGGAAATCAACAAAACCACATTTGTTCTTTGAATACATTAACAAAACTGAAAAGTTTTTGGTAAGATTGACTAAGAAAAATGATTCAAATAACTAAAATCAGAAATTAAAGGGGGGACATGGAAATGTTAGGAAAAATGCTATAGGAACAAAGATAATAAGTATTATGAACAATATACGCAACAAACTGAATAACCTAGAGGAAATTGAAATATTCCTAAAGAATTCATTCTACCCAGAATGAATCATAAAGAAATAGAAAATCTGAACAAATCTGTGATTAGATAGGAGATTTAATCACTAATCAAAGGATTAGACAAATGGGAATGAAGGGAAGAGATGGAGATGGGAATGGGAAAGAGAGTAGAATGAACAGACATAACTTTCCTATGTTCATATATGAATACATGACCAGTGTAACTCCACATCATGTTCAACCACAAGAATGGGATCCTAATTAGAATAAGTTAAAATCCACATATGTATAATATGTCAAAATGCACTCTACAGTCTAATGTATATATATATAAAGAACAAATAAGGGGAAAAAACTCCTAACCAAAAAAGAAAAAAATAAAATAAAGTCTAGGACCAGACGAATCCATTGATCAATTCTAGCTTATTTATAGAAGAGTAATAGTTCATTTCAGATTCTTCCAAAAATATGAAGAGTAGTGAACACTTCCAAATTCATTCTGTGAGCCAACATTTCCCTGTTAAAAATCAAGCAAAGACACCTTGAGAAAAGAATGGTAAAAACTATCACCTCTTTTGAATATTGATGCAAAAATCCACCACGAAATACCAGCAAACTGCATTTAACAGAATATTAAAAGGATTATATTCCATGACCAATTGAAAGTTATTCCTGCAAAGAAAAGATGGTAAACCTAAGAAAATCAATCAATGTGCTACATTAATAGGTTGAAGAAAAAAATCAAACAATAAAATAAACACATGATCATCTCAATTGATGAAAAGAAGAGGCATTGGAAATATTCAACACATAACAAAGTATGAACATACACACACACACACATTATTTTCAACAAAATAGAAATAGAAGGAAACTACCTCAGCCTATTTATGAATATATATGAAACATTTCACTTTTCCTCCAACATCAGAAAAAAGACAAGATACCTGCTTATGGCATGTTCATGTTCAATTTACCCAGCAAAATTTTTTGAAAAATCCACCCTCTCTCGTCATTGAATGATCTTGGTAACTTTGTTGAAAATCATTTGAACAAAGGGTTATTTCTATGTATGAGTCTATTAATCAGCCTTTATGCCAGGACAATACTATTTTGATTTCTATAGCTTTGTAGTAGTTTTAAAATCAGGAAGTGTGAGACCTTCAATTTTGTTCTTCTTTTTCACGATTGTTTTGTGGTCTCTTGATATTTCACATGAATTTTAGAGTAGATTTTTCTATTTCTGAAAAAAAAATACATCATTGAACTTTTGATGGGGATTGCATTGAATCTATAGATCACTTTGTGAGCAATGATATCTTTGCTGTATTTAGTCTATCAAGTCACAAACATGGGATGTCTTTCCATTTATTTTTGTCTTCTTCGAATTTTCAGCAGCCTTGTTTTTGGTTTTAAGCATGAAAATCTTTCACCTTCTTATTTAAGTTTTCTCCTATTTTATTCATTTTGATGCTATCAAAAATGGAACTGCCTTAATTTTCTTTTGGATTATTCATTTTTAGTATTTAGAAAGGGTAAATTGAACATGAACATGCAGAAGGATGAAGTTGCACTCCTACATGACACCTCATACAAAAATCAACTCAAATACATCAGAATTAATCATAAGACTTAAAATTCAAAAGAGAACAGGGGAAAGTTTCACAACATTCCATTTGACAGTGATTTCCTAGATATGATATCAAAAACATAGGCACCCAAATGGGAAGGGGATGGATAAACTACAACAAAAAATGAAAATTATTACATAGTTGAAATAATATATACAAAGAGCAAGAGCAGCCTGAAGAATGGGAGGAAATATTTGCAAGTCATGTATGTCTGACAAAATGTTTACTATCCAGAATTCAAAAACCCCAGCTCAACAACAAAGAAGCAGGGGTAATCACCTAGAATAGGAATCTCTCCAAAGAGGATACACAAAGTTCAGTAAGAATATCAACATCATTCATCATCCAGGAAACCCAAATCAAAACTACAATGAGATACTAATAGCACCATTACAAGTGCTATTATAAAAATTAACAAATAAAAATAGAAAACAAGAAGTGTCAGCTAGGGTGTGCAAAAACTGGAACACTTGTGCTCAACTAGTAGGAATGAAAAGCCAGTCAGTCACCATAAAAAACAATATGGTAACTCTCCAAATAAATACACAGAAAATTACCGTATGATCCAACAACTCCACTTTTGTATATGAGGCATATACAAAAAAAATATTGAAAGCAAGGACTCAAAAATATTTCTATGCTCATGATCAAGGCAGCATTATTCACAATAGTGAACGCAGCACAAGAGTCCATCAAAGGGTGGACAAATGAAGTACAGCCAACGATTTGGTTTTAAGGAAGGAAATTTGACACATGCTTCAACAGGACTGGACCTTGGAGACATTATGCTAAGTTAAACAAGCCGGTCACAAAAGGACATATTTTATATGGCACCACATGTCTGAGGTGTAGTCAAAATTATACACACTGAAAATGGAATGGTGGTGCCAAGAGCTGCAGGGAGGGAAGAATGGTTGCTTATTACTTAATGGATATAGAATTTCAGTCTGCAAAGATGAAATAAGTTCTGTGGATGGATGGTGATGATGGCTACACAGCAATACGAATGTACTTAATGCCACTGAAATGTACATTTCAAATTGGCTAAAATGATAAAATTTATGTTAAGTATATTTTGCCACAATAAAAAAGAAGGCATGGAGCGACCTTTGGGGTGATAAAAATGTTCTCTACCTTGTAAGGTGGTAGTTACATGAATGAGTATGTGTTCAAACTTATTGACATGGACACTTAATTTGGGAATATTGTATTTAAAGCAAATTTGCTCCCTTCCTCTATTTTTCTCCCTACTTTTCCCTCCCCATTTTCTAATCTGTGGGCTCTATGTTCTGCCAACATATTTACTATAAGTGAAATTTAAAGAAGACAGCCTGAAGTTAATTCAACTTTAAAATGTCCACATTGTCTAGGGTAGTGCTTGGCATAAAATGGGCACTACCTAAATGTCCTGTGTTTAAATTATACATTCAGGACAATCATCCAAATCCTCCTATTTCAAACAATAACAGTTTGGAAATATTTTTAAAATCTCATATGCACTGAACATATAAACAATTTTTGTCACTATTCCTTAAACAATATGGCATAACAAATATTCATATAGTACTTACATTTTGTAGGTATTATATGTGGTCTAAAGATCATTTAAAGTATATGAAAGAATATGTGTAGTTCACATGAAAATACTGTTGCACTTTATAGAGGAGACTTGCATTTGCAGATTTTGGTATCCACAGGGCTCCTAGAACCAGTTCTCTATGAATACTGAAGAATGACTATAACTTTCTTTTCTTTTCTTTTCTTTTATAGCTACTGTTTTACTGCAAGCTTGCTATAATATCAGAGTTTAAAATTTTTGCAAATTCAATGCCATTTTCTTGTATCCAATGACTCAGTGAGGTGGGTATATAGTCCCTAGTCTTTCTAATCAGGAAATTGAGGCTTAGAGAAATGGAGTCACTTGTCCAACCACATGCAGCTATTACTTAAGTAGTAGATTTGGGATTTGAAATGAGTCTTTTCAACTGTACAGTTGCTGTTCTTAACCTCTTGAGAGAGGTTACACTTTATCTTACATTTCACTAAGCACCCATTGACTTGCCAATTGTAAAACAGCATATAATCAAGAGCATTCTGTAAACTGTTTGCACTGCACAGGTGCAATGGGAAGCATGCTTCTGAGGCATGTTCAGTGGATGCTTGTTACAGAAGCTGTGGAATTTCATATAGCCAAGGAAATGGGTCTGTAAATCCCTTCATCCCAGGATGCCCTCTGGAATGCTATGATATTACTCACATTAGCCTTTAAGTTTGTAGACACACTTCTAGAATGTGCCAGCCTTTATTATGGAAACGTAATGAGAAGGATGGAGCAAACCTCCCTGGCATCTGCTCAGCATCTCCTGCCAGTGGCTTTAAGAATATTGTGAAATTCATAAAAACTGCAGTTCTAACAAGCAGGAGACAGGACGGGTTATATACCAACCATCCAGGGAGAGATCATTATCTCAACCAAAATTCAAATGCCAGAATCTCTGGTTATAACTTTAGTGACTTCCCAATTACTTCAAAAAAGGTGAAAATATCTCTATTAAAGTAGATAGCTCAGATGTCAGAGTGTTTGTTCATGTGAGTGCACCAGTGTGTCTGTGTGAAAGGGGGAGAAACTGGAAAAGAAAGAAGTTCCTACTTCTTTTTAAAAAGCTTGGAATGCCTACTATGCTTCAGGTATTGTATTGGACACTGGGGACCCAGAGATATAATGCATTTACTGCATGGGAGAAGCAATGGAAATGACAATGGGAATAGGAATATCTCTAGAGACAGTATAAAAAGCACAGGAGAGCACAAATTTGAGTACTATAATTTCCTGCTCTTATACAAGGTGCCTTACAGCCAGTATCTCAGTGTGAGCATGGCCACTGTGATAAAACACCTGACTGATTCAATTCCCTGTACACACTGATAGTGGCTCCTTTTATCCCCTTGGGAAGTTCCAACAAGCCTTACAGTGAGCAAGAAGCCTTATGTCAGGATGGCATCAATGAGTGAACAGGGTAGACAAATAACTGATAAAGCAAGCCACACATCTGAGAATGAACTATGTCATTACAAAGAAACAGGGCAGACAGAAGCAAGCATGATTTGGCCTTGACCTCTAGTGAAGTGGTCTGCAAAATAAACAAACTGGATTGGCTGACTAACAGTAAGCATCCAAAAGTCCCTTAACCACTGGGGCTGGGACAAGTGGGGTCAAAGGCAAATCTAGTACCTCAGAGGGGAGGTCCTAGCAGGACAAGCCAGGGTGCCTGATCCCCCAGGACCTGGGATAGCCTCAATGTACATTATCAAGACATGGATTAGGACTCAGTGGCAAGAAGAGAATTTACAGCTGTGGGTCAATTGGGAATTGAGCTTCTGACAGAGCTAGAGTCTAGCAGTGAGCAGGAACTTCCTCTTCAAATTGTTCTTGCCTCTGTTGGCTCTACAGGTGCTAGACACCAACATGTATGTGGCCCTCTGTCCTGGACACCAGAAACTTGGCAGGTGGCTAAGGGTGATTCTTACAGTCCGACTCTCTTTCCTCCATCTTTTCTCTACCTTTGACTATTCAATAATGCCAGCATAAGCTTTTTGTCCCTTATATGTAAACAAATTCCCCTGCTCCTTAGTTCCTTTATCTTTCTTCAATTTGAGCTGATACCTTCAGAAAATCTCTCTCCTCCTCTCTCCTCTTGTGTGTCTTTTTCATTTCCTTTGTCTTTCTTTCCTTCTTTGTTAATGTTTATCAAAACAGCTCCAACCATCAGACAAATATATTGTGACAGATGTGGCCATGGATCCAATACAGTGAGAGCTATGCATCTGAAAATTAAATTTGGCTCAAATAGAAAGAATACTACAAACTCCCAAAACTTCTGAAAGTATTCATAAGTATCTTTGAGAAAATGTTTCCATATTATCTTCCTCTAATTACACCTACTTTTCTTCAGCATCAGTACTCAAATAAATAGAAAATTATCATATCCATTCTTTCTCTTTTGCGTAATTACTTCTACAACAACATTATTTTGTATTATTCTTCATTGCTGGTATAGAGCATTTTGTGTAATTGTGAGTTAAATCATCTTCTGTGGACAAGCCAGAAAACTTAACAACCACTTATAACATTCTTTGTTCCGAATATGCAATGGAAACTTGGTTAATCGAGATACTATAAATCTTCAGACTTGCTGAAAATGTTTAATATTCAAAACCAATTTTTAAAAACTTTATTGATCAGCACTTTTATGGGAAGCCAGGTCAGGTCCTTCAGCATTTCTTTGATTAAGGAAAATGTACCATTTCCAGGGAAAAGGAGGTTAAAACAGGTCACATGATTTTCTCTAGAGCAAGAATCAGCAGCAAGATGAGGAGAGGACCTGTGAGTATTTTCGCAGCCTTAATGGATTAAATTAAAATGTGAATATAAAAATGGATTACCGAATGAAATGTTTTAGGGTTTAAAGAAACTACATGTCTTTATTCTACACTTTAGGATCATTCATTTCTTTATAACTCTCAATGGTGGGTTCTTCAAAAAAAATTATCTGATTAGATCACTTTGTTTGAGTTCACAGACCCTTTGAGTTACTGTGTATGCAGTAGGAGGTAACTAACTCAATAGTTCTAGGTTCACAACCAAGAACACCAATGCCCTCTTCTACAGTGTGCTGGACCCTCTGGTGGCCATCATTTGGGGCAGTGTTCCCAGCACACATTATTTCTAGCTCCAGAGGTGAATCAACATTTACTCAAGTGCAGATGAGGGAAAGGAGACCCTAAACATCAGGCAGAAGACAATTAAAACATTCAGTTTAAATGCAGATTTCCTGGCCTTCAATCCATTATGTGTTCAGGGAAAAGAAAGAAGGTTTTTATTTGTTTCTATTCAGAGCACAAGGAAACCTTCTCTGGTCTCTATATCTGGGAGGATGGACTATGAAACTGAAAAGAATCAGAAAGATCTTCTAGTAGCAAATCTGAACTCCATCACATAACCATGTGATCAAAGGCAAGTATCTTAAATTCTCTAAACCTCAATTTCCTAGTCCATTTAGTGGACTCTAATATCTTGAAAGTTATATGAAATAATAAGTCATTCATATGGCATATGACACACATTAAATCATGGATAATAGGGGTTTTCTTTGTTTGTTTTAAAAGCACCCTGCTTCCTCTTCCAGGGTCCCTGCAAATTTTATTAAAGGGCCTGTGGTCTTATCCTACAGGGAGAGAAATGCAAGTATCAAACCTTTCCTTTCTTCACCTTCTCTACCAGAAAATGAAGTACAGATCTAGGCAGGGCAAGTGCTGAGCAGACTAGACACTGGAGCTTCAATTTTCACTTCAAAAAAAAGAAAAAATACACCAGGGTATAAGCTGCACTAAGCAGGTGTTGTTATTGGGGGCTGGGAGGGGACTGAGAATGGACCAAGATGAAAAGAACTCAGCCTTTCCCCCAGCAATCACTCCATGCAAACCACAGCTCTGATTTCCTTAAATGCAGCATCGGCAAAAGCATCTTCCTGCAGGGCAAACGAAACACAAACAAATTTGGAGTAGACTGAGGCTGTCTTTTCTGTATTTAAAAAAAATAAAATCAAGAAAGGCTAATGCTTGGTTCCTAACTTAATAGGTAACACAAATGTCTACAGATGTCTTGGACATAATTCCCTCTTCTTATCTCATGACTATGAAGACGGTTCCCTGTTAATAAAAAGCAATTTTAAAAGTCCACCCCTGGGAAGGTCAAATAAAAGCTACTTGATCTTCCTCTCTGAAGCATCTCACTTCTGGATGCCATCAGATCTGTAACACACTGAGGATCCCCCATAGCTAGCCACAGTAAGCACAGTAAGAAGGCCATGGGCAGAGTCCTTTACAGAGGTTGGAAGGAAGGGAAGTGGAATGACAGAACTAAACTGAACCCAAGGGCCAGATTTACTAAAAGAGGCCAAATAATTACCAAAGGGCTTAGATAAGAACTGCTGGGTTTTTCCACAATGGTTCAAGAAGTCTAGGGGCCTACATTGTTAATGCCTTAAAACAGCTTCTCCCGTTACCTTCTTTGAACTGTGGGCATGTCAGGTATGTGTTTGGGGAAGCAGATACATCCCTATCAATCAGGGATGTTAGGGTGTCACAGACTCAAACCAGCTCTGCTCATCCTGGCCTGGGGGATCCTGCAGCCATGTCCCAATGTGGGACACACTAATTCCTCAGGCAGGATTACTGATTTCCTTGCTCAGTGCATCTTGTTTTCCCTATGACAAGGCAAATCTCTGCAGAAACATGACAGCCTCCTCTTCCAAATGTGTTATTCTACTGCTGCTAAGAAGATTCCTCTTAACTCCGTCACCCTGCTTATTGTCTTGCCTTTAGGGATATTGAAGACTTCTGTGTAGTTTAAGATCAGATTGCAACCTGACTGGTGGATTCAACTGTCCCTTCTGACAAATTATTTGAGTAGGAGCCAAAAATCTCTCAGGCCTCAGATCCCTGTGTGCTGTGCCCAAATGCTTCAGCATCATATTTTAAAGAGAATGAAACTGCTTAGATATAAGCAGTTAATTGATATAGAGGTAATACTATATTAGAAGAGGATGGGTTTCATTAAGATGACTTAAAGAGTCCCAGAAATACTTACTATTTTTAATTCCTTGTACTCAGTACAATATCTGCACTCAACACGTAAGACATAAGATGTAGAAGCTCTCGATGTAAAAGTGATCACACATGAAGAAATCACAGGTCCACAATGTGTCTTTGTTAGAAGAAGTTTGTTGCAACTGTGGCTAGAACTCAGATGAGGGTAATTCCTGGCCAAAAGCAGGAAGCTGAGTGGAATTGGGAAGAAATAACACATTTTAAAGGTGTGTGTATGTAAATGGAGGGGGGAGAGGGCAAAGCAGATGAAACTACGAAAAAAACGAGAATATCAGTTGTTACTGAGGAGTTCTATTGAATACTAATAACAACTAATACACATAGTCAGCCTCCTAAATCCATGGATTACATCTGCAGATATGCAAAACTGCTGATCAAAAATGTCTTTAAAATTTCTTATTACATCTATACTAAACAGGTACAGATGTTTACTTGTCATTATTGCCTAAACAATAAAGTATAAGAACTATTTTCATAGCACTTATGTTGTATTAGGTATTATAAGTAATCTGGAAATGATTTAAAGTATGGGAAGGATGTGTGTAGGTTATATGAGATGTGATCATCTGTGGATTTTGGTACCCATGGGGTCCTGGAACGAATCTCCTATGGATATTAAGGGAGGTATTGCTGCTCTAAAACTAAC
Organism: Glaucomys volans; assembly: GCA_020662805.1. Lineage (NCBI taxonomy): Eukaryota > Metazoa > Chordata > Mammalia > Rodentia > Sciuridae > Glaucomys > Glaucomys volans. Next base: position 143,427 of record JAJEJO010003602.1, on the reverse strand, counting down.
AGAACAACACCATATACTTTGTCTCACCTGACATCACAGGCCTGGTGGATATTATTCCTTTCTGTATACAATTGAACTGAAGTGCTCAAGGCCATGTCATTTGTGAGAAGTAGAATGAGAATCAAACTGAAGCAACCAGGCCCTGAGCCCAGCACTTTCTAGAGTACTAATGTAGCCATGAGATGGCTGCATGCATAGAAGGGACACTTCAGTGGGCAGCAGAGAGGAGGGAAAGACCATGGGTACCAACCTTGCTCAGATGTTGTAGGGCAGAAAGGCTTTAGAATAGTACTTATCAACTCTGGTCCAAACTGGAAATATTGGATGAAATACATTAAATACCCATATCCAAGCCACACTCCAGAGACGTTGATTTCTTTGGTCTGTGAGTTTGGCATTCGATTTTTATTTATTTATTTATTTTTTATTTTTTATTTTTTATTTTGGTTTGAATGCTTTGGTTCACATTGAATTCACTGCCTCACACACTCTAAGCATTCTCTCTACAACTGAGCTACATTCCCCAACTCCAAGTGGAACTTTTAGAAAGTATTCTGGGTAACTTCAAGGAGCAAACCAGATTAGCATCATCAAGTGAGAGGTCCCTCCTGGACCTGAATCTGTTTGTGAGTCTTTTTATGTTTCCATCTTCCTAGCTCAAGAGCAAAGACTTTGCACTTACCCAGTCCTTATTCAACTTAGGCACCTTAAAAACTGAAATTCAAAAGTCACGCACACATGTTTTGAATAATCTACTGGCTGCTCTGAATTTCCAAATTCAGGCCAAAGGACAAAGTGCTAATCACAGTGCAAAATACAGAAAAACACCCAGGAGAATGACACTGCCCCAGTTGCTTTAGCAAAATCCCACTACTCATATTATTCCTTGGCAGTAGTTAAACCTCACCTATTTGTTCTGAATGGATTAGTTCTGAACTCCAAATGAAAATGTTGGGACAGGGTAGAAATGAGTCTTTAAGCATAATCCCAGATCAGCAAGTCTGGATTAGCCAAATTGTTTATCCTATATTGAAAAATAAAATAAAAACAAAAACAACAAAACAAATCACCATGTTAGTGGGAACTTTTCCCATTGAGCAAAACATGTATAAGCAATGACTACAACCACTATTTTAGGGCATCCTTCAAAATGTCTATGTACCCAGATAATGTGGACTAACAGAGAAACCAAAGTAAGTTTAGAGGTGTCAGAGGTTCATGAAGAAGGTTCAGTTGATGGGCATCTGTGTATCAGATGCCAGCTAAGTTTAGGATGCTGGGCTCCTTTTCTGATGTGGGCATTGATTCAAATAGAGGACTCCTAGATACTTGTCATATCTAATCTAACAGAAAGGCACGGAACATTTTTAACCCAACAGCAGATAATTGTAATGAAATGATTCTGGCCAAGAGGGCCCATTTGTAATAATGAATTCAAATCAGATTCATAGAAGCTATAATTCAACCATAGTGAATAGCACCTTCATTTTCCATATCATCTCTCTTCCAAAAAGGCAAAATAACTCAATATTCAAATAATTATTTTTACTTTTCAAGTAGCCTTATGAAGTAGTTATGAAGAAGATAATATTGCCTCACTTACATAAAATGAGTTTCAAAACTTCAGTGTCGTCTTTGGCACATCGCTTCCTAATGTCCCTCAGTGCAATCAAAGACCTGTCACAACAAAACTGATATCCCCAAAGGAAAGAAATCATTCATCTCTAAGCTGTACCATTTTTCACTGGAGAATTTGAAGATGGACCCAGGTTTCTTGATTCCTTTGCTTTTCCTACTAGGACTTCGCTACTTATCTGACTTCATTCAACATTTAGAAACAGACTGGAGATAATTTGATCCAGGACAGTCACATTTAAAAGGACTTTCTGTGGCTGATAGGCATAGGCATCATTTAATTTTTTTAGCACATTCTGAATATTTAATGCATTTGGAACACTGAATTCCCAAGCAATGAATTCCCAATGAACACATTTAAGGAGACCATAGTGACTAAAGAATTACAGAGCTGGGGATGTAACAGAGTGGCTTAGCATTTGCCTAACATTTGTGAGGCCCTGGGTTTGATCCCCAGAATGACAAAAATAAATATATAAATAAACATTTTTAAAAGCAAAACACACCATCAAATAAAACACGGTACATTTATCTGGGGTTGGGGAAAACCATGGATTTCCAATAACTAGAAACATGGACTCTCCCTCCAAGTATTGACAAATAAGTTTTTTGTTAAGATTAGAAAGTACCTGTTTGCCTTCAAAGCAAAAGTGTGTTAAACAAAAAGTCTGAAACACACAGAAATTTGCAGGAGATGTTTCTGTTCTTTGAAGAAACATTGTTATCACAGTGAAATTAAAATCTTTAAAAATCAGGGAATAATACAAATTGAGTGATGAAAGAGAGAAAGGAAGAAGAAAATGAGTATCAGGCAAAGGCATGCCACATAGAAGCACTCAATAAAATAAAGAAAGAAAGCAATGAAAGAGAAGATTACATAAGCTAAAAATTAGAGGCTATAAAGAGATTAAAATGGGAAACAATGTGCTAGATTTCTCCTTCCAGGGGTAAAATGCACAGAAAAGAGACAAAATCAACATAAGATATGTGCTTATTTTTTTAAGAAGCAACAACACACAATCAGGTAACAGATAACAGTTGTATTTGAGCATATAAATTTTTTTTCCCCACGAAGCACAAAAATCAAGTATTCAGCTTTTCCTTTTTTTATTCCCATCCCCATTACCAAGCCCAGCTGCTAAACATTAGAATTGAAGATCATGAAAACAGGCCACTAGCTAATAAAAAATGATAGATCTAAGCTGGCCCTCTGCTGGTGGACTTGTTTTACTGCATCAGAGAAAGCAGAAGGTTCAGGTTTTTAAGTTTCTGCTTTCATTCTGAGGGGCAGGAAGGACGGAGGATTTAGGAAAGTTTAACACTGAGTCCCTATTCAATTCTGGACCTCCTTGCCTTCAGTGGAAGATTAGAAGATAAAAGATAAAAAGGTACATGCCAACACTCCATTCAGACTACTAATATTTGACCAAAATTTCCTCCATTAACAAGCATTTTTGCTGTGTGCTACTCAGATCTTCAAAACAACTAGTCCACTGCAAATGTACATCCCACAAGTCATTTCCCAGGGATCAGACTCAGGGGGTCTTAATTGAAGCAATGAAATAGGAATAGTACTCTCTTTCCTGGGACAGGCTGAGTGCCTGGAGGACTTCTCTTTCTTGCTATATGGGAAAGACATCTCTGTCCTCTTTTCTTATCTGTCTTTCCTGGGCCTCCAAGCACCAGCAGACAGGGATCTGAAACTAGTACTCTACCTCAAAAGAAGATTTAGCTAAGAGTCACACAAAGTTGCAAACTTAACAACTGGGTTCAAGAGAAGAATGCCAGTGTCCCAGAGGCATTCATTCTTTCCCTGGGGAGAGGCTTGTCTCCACACAGGGAGGGTTCCACCAGGAAAGCCAAAGGAAGTTCAGGAAGGAAAACTCACCCTCATTTTCTTCTTGCAGAAGCTAGACATTTTGCCTGCAGAATCTGGGTCAGAATGTTTTATTTTCACCATAACCATCAAAGTCACAGGCAGGGCAAATGCATTCACCCTGTGTACATTGGGAGGCATAGTTAAGCTGGGACGTCCCTGAATCTGTCTCCTAGGACCAGAACTGCCTCATTAAAGGGATAAAAGATGATATCTGCTGAGCTGGTGGAAAGTGGTGGCTGCATTTTTATTAAAGTCTCTGCTGCAGCAGGCCTAGTCCCCAAAGGTTCATATTCCAAGAATCTCCACCCCTCTGCCTGGAGCGTGTAAGTGATTCTCTGTAACTCATTAAGGTAAAACAAAAAGCTTCCCTATTGTGCTTCTCACACAGGAGTGATGTCGTTGCATAAAAGCTACATGTTTCCTGTCTTTTGCCCCAGCTGGAAAAAACAAAACGGCCCTCATAATTTATCACAGGAGCCCCAGGTACATTACACAAGGTTGGCATGAGTGGCTGCATCTTCAGCAAACTCTTAACAGGCCCTGGTCTGACACTGTTAATTCCAGAGTCTTCAATTGTTAAGAATTCCTCTGAAAGGGACTAATCTAGCAATTCTGAGGATGATCCCACTTCATCACATACCTCCTGGTCTGGGAGAGAGCATCCGAGGGACTGAGGCTAACCACCCAGTATTTCAATTCCAATGCCCACATCTCATCTTGGTATGCACACAAAAGTGAATTTAGCCACCTCATGACCCCATACATGGAGACCCAAATGCAGACTTCAGTGTTCACCGGTAAGATAAAACAACAGAAAAGCCAGACCAAATGACAAACCTATCCAAAGAATTGGTATCATCAACCACAGGTCGCAAGCGGCCACCTCTTGGGCCTGCAAAAGTCCCTTTCACATGCTCCAATCCCCCACAGGAGCCTTCTGTTTTCTCCCTTACCAGCTCCACACGAAACCACGTCTGAGGGGCTCAGTCCCCCTCTGAAGGATAGCTCCCTACCTGAGGGTGGCGCTCTCCCCTTGCCGGACTGTCACGTTGTCCATAGCTTTGGGGAAGGTGGCATCTCCGCTGCGCACGGGCACTCCTGTGGGTACAAGGAACAGCAGCCTGAGAGACACGACCACGAGGCACTTCCATGGCAGGAACAAGTACCCACAGACCCCCATCCTCGACAGCCACAACTTCCCAGAACTCGGCAGCAGCACAGTCCTTGTCCCCCGCCCCGCACACCAGCCGATTTCAGGAAGTGGTGTGGGGAGAAAGGAAAAGAGCACACCAGGAGCAGAAAGGGGAAAGAAGGAGAAGCAAAGAGTCCAGGCTCTCCGGAGTCTAATAATTCTTCCTCAATTCCTGCCTCAGCTTTCCAGCCTAGCAGAACCAGGTGCCCCCTCCTGCATCCAAAAAGAGCTTTCTCGACGCTCCCCTGGGGAGGGGGGAGACAGCTGGGAAGGGAGAGAAAAGAAGGAAGGTGCAAGGATGAAGGTCACAGATTGCGCTTTTTCTGCCTCTCTCTTCAAGATGCTACTTTAAGATTCAGTTGGGCACGTTCTGCAGAGGTCTGGCATCAAAAGTTTATAACCCAAAGAAGAAGGCAAGTGTCTCTGACATAAAGGAGATGTCATAAAAAGCTCCTGCTTCAAGGAGAGGAGAAAATGTTTTATTAGATCACACATATGTATAGATATATTTATAAACCAGCCCCACGTCTCGCATCTGGAACCCAAAGGCGATAAAAAGTTCCAAAGGGGGACAAGCAGCCGGCGCAGACCAAAATCCTCCGGTCCGTGGGTGTCCTCGCCGCAGACCCGTCGGTAACTCGCGGCCAGCCTGGCCCGCGCTTGCCAGCCCGCTGAGCGCCGCCCGGCGCAGGCTCTGGGCGCACGGGGAGCTGGGCGGACGGCGCCCCCGCCTCCTCCGGGGACGCGGCACGGGACGCGGGGACGCGCGGACGCCAAGCTTAACGGCCGCCCCCGGTCTCCGCGCCGCCTTCCTCCCGGGAGCAGCCCGGACGCGCGCGGGCCCAGACCGCCGGGGTTGTCATGGCAGCAGCTCCATCCCTGACCGCTACTTTCTCCCGATGCCGACTCGAAGCTAGCAGGCGGGCAGGCAGCGCCAACTGCGCGCTCATCCCCAACGGGGGCAGGGTGAGGGGCGCAGGCGTCCACCAGGTCCCGCTGCGCCCAAGTCTGGGAATCCCTGCAGGGATAAGCTCTGCCCCTCACAGGGCTCCACGCTCACAGGGCTCCTGATGCCCGAGCAAGCCAAGAGAATGTTGCGCCCCTTTCTGTGGCTCCCCTGGAATCAGAGCAGAGGTGGGGGTGAGTAGGGAGAGGGAGGAGGAGAGAGAGAGAGGGAGTTCTGGGGAAAGCAGCAAATTGAAAACTGACACTGGCATCTTCCCTCCCTCCCTGATGCCAATGCAGAAGTTGCCAAACCCCGCCCTGGAGACTGAACTACATTTCCCACTCCAGGTAGCTGAATCAGGCTGTTTGGTCCACCACTCTGCCTCCGGATTGCACCTAGTCAAGCTACAGTTCTATGGTATAGCTTTCCTGGGCCTATGCATAAAGCTGGAATAAGAAGCTTCCTGCTATAATGACCTACCTCAGAAACATTTATGCCCCTGCACTTGATGTCTATCACTCAAGTGGGCAAGTGTGCATTTCCTCTTACAACACAACATGCAAAATTGTCCCTATTGTCCATGCATTTCCTTTTAGTATAAAGCAAGAGCTGGGAAAAACACATGGAGATCCTAAAAAGTAGTAGGAATGATCTTTTTAAATCCATCTTTAGCTTTTTGATCACAGGAAGGTTTACCAACATCGTGTTAGAAGGGAGGTGGGGACATGGTATTTTTAGAGGCCAATCTCTGCCTTTCTTTGGGTTCAGATTCATTTTCTTTCAGTTCTAAACCTAAGAACTTCAGCTTTCTTTGGGTTGGTGGTTATTTTTTTTTTTTCCTGCTCTGCCTGACAGAAGCCTCCCTCATTGGGTGGCTCTCACTCTTGTATCCTAATTTAATGGTTGCTATGTGCATCTGCTCTACTGTATTCTTTCTCAAAGCCTTTTGTTAAATTAGACTGGGCTTTGCACAATTGGCAAAATGAAATGTAATTCAAAAATAAGCATTAAGCTCTTAGTGTTTATTACTTTAGTTGCTGAAGGATACAAAGCACACTACCTGCTCTCAGTTCCTAGGGACTGAGTGCAAACAAATATTGCCCCAGTCCCCCTTGTAAAATGGTTAGCTCACATATATGTTTAAAAAATTTTAATTAGCACATCTTACCTCAGGAAGAGAGACTACTTATCACTAGTCATATCAGTTCTCTCAAAACATGTATTAGATCCTTTCCAAAAACCAGATGTAATTCAGGCAAGAGTGGGAGATGACATTTCTCTGTGAGCTCCAGGGCTATGAGGCTAAAGGGAGCAGTAATGCAGAAAAGACAGGCAGGGGCTCTGGGAGCAGATCCACTACATATTTTAGGATCACCCTACAGTTTTAATGACACATATCTTTCCTCAAGACTTGAGCATTCCCGTGTTTTCTGTACACAAATCACACATAATTCTCTTGACTCCATGATATGCTGAATCAATATCAACAGATTGGAAAGGCTCTTTTCCTACTGTAACCTGTAAAAAGCTAAGAACATGAGATACATCTTCAGTTACAGAGTTTGTCCCTTGAACACAACTGGGTGACAGCAGTGGAATCTGGTCAGATGGTAACCATATCATGAGTTCCCTGCTACTCAGTTGTAGGATGCTCAGATCTACTCATGCACCTATTCTCCCTGCTGTTTCTCAGGAGATGAAAGGTGACTGGAGATAGCAAATGTTAATGGAGAATTAAAGAAAGGAGAGAAGAGCCTAAGATTCCAGACTGGAAAAGAATGGCTGACACAAGGAGAGAGAAAGAAAGATGGAGGGGCGGGGGCATAGGCTGAAGCAAGACACAAGCTTTCTTAATAAGGTATAGTAAGTCCTGTTCTTGTGAAGGAATAAATGAGGTACTCCAATCAAGAATGGTGAGATGATAGAGACAACTGCCTTGAAAGAAGAATGTATTGCTTGCACTCTCCAGGAAGATGAGGCATACCAACCCATGCCATGTAGGGAAGCTTGAGGAAGCACCAGGGTTGGTCAGGAGGCAGAAAATGTGAGGGGAAAGCATGGCAGAGAGCTTTTATTGTAGTTTCCATGGGAAAAAACAGGTGCTAAACTTCACATGTTTAGGATTACATAATTTGAATATTTTTAGCAGGCTGTAGATTTTAGGGGTGATCTCTAGTTATCCTGAATCTGAGTCTGAGGTGTGGGAACCTTGCCTCTTTGTGAGAAAGTTAGATTAAGGTTGTATTTGGACTTATGGACTTTGGATTGATTGAATTGCATTTTTAAGACATGTTCAAAGGCAAGCTGTTTACTGTCTCTAGGAATTAGGTGACTCTAAGAGAGGCCTGTTCTCCAGGATTAGAAAGGCTCTATGATATCAAAGCATCTTGAAATACAGAAAATAAAACTGATTATTGTAGGGGACACTTAATGAGATAATGGTAGAAATATATTGCTGAAGAACTTGACAGGTTGGAAAACTTCATGCATTATGGTTATATTACATAATCCCCTTTTTCATATGATAACAATTTATAAAATGGAAGAGGATATGAATGAAAAGATGCCCTCTGAACAAATGAGAGTTTGTACTTGGACCTACAGAAGTACAAATATGAAATTTATGAAAATTTGCAACAGAAAATGTGAAGTTTGATCCAAATTTCAGGACTATTGTAGTCACAAGGTGAAGAGACTTGGTTAGCCAGAAAGAAATAATCATGGAAGTCTTAAGAATAGGGATCTTTACCAGAGGGCATTTTCTTAGGTAAGAGAAAAAAAGAAGTAAAGAAAGCAAAAGAAAGGTTTAAAGGACCTTGGATACTCTCAGTCATAATTCAGGTGACTGTAGCAAATTAAAACTGAAAAATAGTATCTGCAGCCTACAGAAGATCGAAAGGCCCTGAAAAGCTGGTTAAAAAGCAGGAAACCACATGGGGACCTCTTGTAGTAGAATCATATTGGGTTAAATTTGTTTAAATGAGATGGGTTGACCATAACTTTCCCACTTTCATATAGACTGTCCCTGGTGATTGAACCTGAAGAGATACCTCCTGGCAGAAGGAATGAGCAAAGGTGCATAGAGAAGTTATTCCATCAAAATAACAAACAGTAATAGGGAAAGGAAGAACAGGAGAAGGCAGTCTTTGTAAGGTAGCAACTTTTGCTCAGAACCTAAACAATTGTCCTGACTACACAAGCTGACTGGAGTGATAAGCCTTGCTACAGCTGCCTGGGGTGTGCCTGGATGCTTCTCACCAGTATCAGGAGCTATGACAACTCTCTTACCTACAATGTGACATTACCTGATATTCCCTGACAAATCACTCTCATGCAGAAGAGGATAATCAAGACAAGCAAATAAACAAACCATTAAAAAATGACATAAAAACTCTCATACTATTTTCATTTATTTATGCACTTAATTCATTCACTAATTCTGTTAACATGTGTTAAATGTCTATTTTTGTGGCTGGCACTATTCTAGAGACTGGAGATGCAGTGGTCCATGAAAAAATCAATTTTTTGTGTGTGCTTTTCTTCAAGGGTATGTGAGTAGTGTTGAGATGTGGTGGGCAGAGATTATAAGAAGTAAGTACAAATAGACTGCTTTAAGTGAAGAACAATATTGAGGAAAATTGATGAGATGGAAAATGAGAAATTGGATAGTCTAGGAAGCCTGTTTGAACAGGCAGCATCTGAGAAGTGACTGACCGGCCAAAGGAGCTAACAAAGTAAAAGATGGAGCCACGAATGACTACCACAGAGGCAAATGGCAGAGGAGCTTTACTGGACCAAGAGGTCAAAGAAGGCATGGTTTGTGCTGGGCCTTGGAGGTCACAGAAACTGTTTCAGAAATGAAATCTAAGTGTGGCACAAATAACTTTGGGAGATTTTTATCCCTAAGTACCAAAATCTCATAGATAAAATTTTGTGAATCTCTTTGTTTGATAAAGAATGGATTATAGGGGTACAGAATGGAAGCAAGGCATGTCGTAAGTAGAACAGATCAGGAATGATAGCAGAAGGGAAAGGGGAGAGAAAAATGGTTTGGAAATGGGCACATTTGGGGATTACAGTAGTTAGGACTTCCTGAGAGTTATGTTGTTGGAATTGAGTAAAGAAACGGTATTGAGGATCAGTTTGCAAGTAGATAGTGCAACATCCAATAACAGAGATGACCCCAGAAGAAAAGAGGTTAGGAGGCAGGATCTGGAAGCATGAATAAAGAAATCTGATTAAGTTGTGAGTGTCTTAGCTCCAAGAAACAGCCAAATATGCAAATGGTAGGATGGTCGGGGAGAAAGCAGATTGGATCTTACAGTAGAGGACTGAGGACAAAGTAATTTTCTCATGCAAAGACTGTGTTCCTATTGACTGATCAAAAAAAAAAAAAAGATAAAACTCTGCTGTATGCATTTTACTTGGGGGTATGCTTTCCTCATTTGGACCTAGACTCTCCTCTGCCTTTGTTTGTACTTCAGCAATAGTCCTCTCCTCCCACCTGTAGGACATAAGCTCTTCCACATCATTGGAAGTATCTGTTGCCTGCTTGGTTACGTCTCATCTTTAGAGTAGACTCTAATATTGATTGTGGAAGAGAACATGAAGTTATCATGATGTTTTTAAGAAAGCAAGAAAATGGTGTGCTCTCCTACCCATAATGTAGATTTATGACCTAGGTGTATTTTTACTTCCCTGCTGTCATCCAGAGAAACAAAGCCTGTGTTTTAATGTCTTGGGGAAGCACCAGAGATAGGATGCTATAGTCGGAGACTAGCTTACCTTTCAACTTGATAGCTTGCTACCTAGGGAACTTCACCCATGTTCCTCAACTTCACTCATCTTCAGCTTCCATGTCTATAAATGGAGGCAATGTTCACAAAACATTTGTACAATATTTGTGAGTGCTTGTTCCCATCAGCTCAGACTGCCATATCCAAATTCTACAGACTAGGTGACTTAAACCAGAAAAAAACTTCTCTTATAGTTTGGCAGGCTGAAAGCCTGAGATCAGGATGCCAGTATGGACATATTCTGAGAAGGGCTCATATCCTGGCTTGAGACAACCACCTTCTGGTTGTGTGCTCACAAGGTGGCAAGGCAATGCTCCCTTTCTCTCCCTTTAAGGTCACCAGTTCTACAGAATTAGAACCCCCACATTATAACCTCATTTACCCCTAGTCACTTTCTAAAAGACATGTGTCCAAATATGGCTACAAATCCATAACTTCCAGATATGGATTTTGGGGAACACAATGCAATCCTTGCAGTCCTTAGAAGCCTTAAATGAATTACTACATGTAATCAACATCTTGCCCGACACAGAGTAGCACTAAATAAACACTGATTCTTATTACCCATAAAAGAGACCTAATTGTCTCCTGTCACATGTTTCTTCTTTGAAGTGTTTCTGTGGACAGGTATGCTGTAAAGATTGAGGCAGGAAATTTTCCAAGTTGTCCAAAAGTTTCTATCTTTCTCTGATTTTAAAGAAGAGCCAACTTTAGAATTAGAAGTCACCTACGGATGAAAAGATTTATGTGGCTATGAATAAACTTCCATTTTACCCTGGAGGAGCTACCTAGTTGAAGATGGCTACTGGGAAATTCAAGTTTTCACAGAAATATCTAAATTTATCTAATAAAATTTATATCCAGTAGTAAAAGCAATTTCAAACTGTGTGTTATTCATAAATAAGGAAAACTTACAGCTTGTGTTTATCTGAGAGAAGATTGTAACCAGCTGCTCTGTATGTACGTTGGGAAGAAACATGAAGTAAGATGCTTATATTTGATGCATATTTCTCTGCAGAAATGTACCTAAGTTGGTATGAACCCATGGAGTACAGTGATTGAGGAGACATTGTGACTTAGCTTGATGAAGTTGGCTGCCTTGGGGCCCTCGGAATGTGGAGCTAGGGCAAAGTAGAAGTGTGTTGCTAGTGAATGAAGCCATTTTTAGGCTAAAGAAGTTACACAAAATGGAATCACACACAAAGCAAAATATTTGGATGAGGATAAGTACTGTCCCCTATGAAACGCAAAGCAATCTTCATGTACTAGCCATCCACAGGATCAATATAGAATATCAATGAGAAACCTCACTTCTGGTTCTCTTTTTGCACTCTTCCAAACTGAGCTAAATATATGTTAAATGGTTTTCCTAGTCACCTACTGAGCCGAGGTCAGAATTCAGGCCAATTGAATCCTGATTCTTTCTCTTTTCCATTGTAGACCACATCACATAGTTTTCAAGACAGAACACATCTGCCTGCACTACAGAAGAACAAAGACTGGACATGAAATAAAGTGCCTGGTTTAAATCTCAGCACTGCCTCTTACAAGCTCTGTGATCTTGGGCAAATTATTTATCCTCTCAGTTTGTGTCTCCTCATCAGTAAGCAGTGTTAATAAGAGCTTCTTAACAGGGTTGCTTTTGAGAGTGATGACATGTGTGGAAACTCCTATAACAGTGCCTAGCATAATGGCAGCTACCAATGATGGGGGACATTCAATTCTTCTTCCCTGTCCTTAATGCCAAAATGATAAAATTGACAAAACTCAAACACACAAAGCAAAACAACAAACATAATCAAATGGACAAACAGCAATGACAATCTGAAAAATTTTAAGATAAGCAAACCAACAGAAAAATATAAGCACACAAGATCTACATTATATATCATTATATAAATGATATATATGAAGTCCTGCAAGAGTTAGACAGTGATCTACTTAGTGATCTTATAGAAATAAAATGAAGTTGCTATAATATCAGGTTTTTTTGTTTTTGTTTTTGTTTTGTTTTGCCAAAAGTATACTAGCTTTATTGGGCAACAGCAACACAGTGGCCATGGGGGCCAACAACAAAAGTAGAATTGCTCAGAAATACAGAAGATCACATGGGACTCAAGAACATGAATCATCTGGGACACTCCTGCTAATATAAGGCATGCTGCACCAGGGCTTTCCCTCTAATACAGACACCATCCTGGTGAGGGCTGTGGCCAGAGATTCAGGGAGGGAACCAGGACAGGACATGACTGCATGAACCCTGTGACAACAGAGAGATCCTGTGTTCATCTCATGCACTTAACTATCTCTTTCCCAATTGAGTTGCAGGATCCCTTAGAGCAGAGTATTTCTCATCCTGATTCCACTACTACAGTCTAGAGCTAGGCACAGAGTTAAGTACTTAACAAATATTTTTTGCATGAGAGATCTTATGTCCAATCTCCAAAGTCTCAGAAATTGTTTGTTAGTCAGTTTTTTTCAGAGTTACAGATCAATAAGATAGATAGATAGATGATAGATAGATAGATAGATAGATAGATAGATAGATAGATAGATGATAGGGTTAGAGAGAGAGGGAGAGAAAGAAGAGAGAGAAAGAGAGAGAGAGAGAGAAGAATAGAGATTGATTAGGGGAATTGGCCCTCACATTAGTAGAGTCTGAGAAGTTCCACAGTATTCTGTCTGCAAGCTGAAGAACCTTATGTTGGTTGCATGATTGGGTCCTAGTCCAAAAGTCTCAGAACCAAGGATGCTGATGGGATGTAAATCTCTGAGGCCAAAGGTCTGAGAACCCATGGAGGCTCCTGATGTAAGTCCCTAAACTCCAAAGGTCAAAGATTGAAGTTTTGATGTTCTTAGCTCAAAAACATAAAGTCTCCTTTCCTCCACTTTTTTTCAAAGGATCCCGTCATTGGAGGATTCCTGGCATGTTGAAGGATCTTCCCTACTCATGTGCCAGCCTGCACATCCCAGATACACCCAAACCTGATGCCTTACAAGGTTTTTAGGTATTCCTTAATCCAGCCAAGTTGACATCTAAAATTAACACTTACATTTTGGGGAAGCCAAGTGCACAGACTCAATGTCATCCCCATTAAGGGACTCTTGGTAACCCTATCCTGTCTTCCTTAGTTCCCCAAAACCCCAACAAGGAAGAACCACAAAGCATCCATCACATTAAAGCATCTCTATCTAGAAAGACTCAAAACTTCAATAAACAGACCATTTTCATGAACCATAAAACAAAATCTGCCCAATTATTTTATAGTGACTGTTCAGGTAGTTCTGTAAATTAAATAACCACAACAATCATATTGAGACTTTCAAGACATCAAATGTGCTTTTTAGATGTACAATAGTGTTATAACTGTCTTACCCACTCCCCATTCTCACTGGAGTCTCCACTGGAAAGATTAAAACAGGTGGAGAATAGATTCTATCCTCCATGAGAAACCCAGGGCATAGAAGAGAGAATAATGTCCTTCATTGGTCTATATTCGGGCCTGTCAGATGGGAGCTGGGGACTTTTGGCAATAGATCAGCCTTCTCTGAGCCCAAGCTTTTCATTGGTTAGATGGGGAAAACAAAACTGATATTTTTCCTTTAGAGAATTGAACAAATTGTATGTAAGATACCTTGCAGAGAGCTTGGCAAATAGTGCTCTGTGAGCAACTATTACCTTGGGCTCTTTTCATTTCCTATTAAAATGATTCAGTTATTATTACTATTATTATTATTATTATTATTATTATTATTATTATTATTTTGGTGGTACTGAGCATTGAACCCAAGGCTTAGCACAAAAGAGCTCTACTAACTAAGCTACATGCCCAGCCCCTTTCTTCTTGTTAAAATGAATCTGCTCTCTCTGGGGCCCCAGAGAGAATCTAGAGCTTGAGTTTTATATTATATGTTGGTTGCTTGCAGTCTTATCTCACACACCAAACCTTTTGAATTCATTCATTCAATACATTTTTTGTACCAACACTTATTGAATATCTAGACTCTTTTCTGGGCCTGATATGTTACTTATGCTCAAGGAGCTTATAGTTGCATAGAGGAAATATATCAAATAGCATAGTATAGTGAGACAGGAATTAAAATAAAATACATACAGATGCTGAAAGATCTAAGTATCAGGCCACCTAAATAAGGGCTTTTTTATTTTTTATTTTTTTGAAATAAAAAGTCTCAAATAAAGAGACTTTAAATTCAGTTCTAAAGATTGAGTAAGATTTAGGCTGCTGCTTGCTTTCTCATTTGGGCAACTGAGTGAATGATGTTACCAACCACAGAGACATAATAAGAATAGTTGATACTTAGTGGAGAGCAGGGTGTTAAATGTTGAACTTGAGGTGCTGGTGAAGCAACCAAGTGAAAATATGTTGCTGGCATTTGGATGTTTAGGTTTTGAGCCTGAGAAAGAAACAATGCTTATAGCTCAGGATTTTAGAATCATCTTTGTGTAACAAGGAGCTGAATCCCTAAGTGCTAATGAAGTCACTCACAAAGAGCAGGAGAGTAAGAAGAAATAAAATATTAAATGTTAATTCTGAGCAACACAAACATTTAAAGGGTGAGCAGAAGGAGAACTCTTGAAGGATTCTGAGGAGTGGCAAGAAAAACAAAAGGTAAGTCAGGAATAACAGATTGCAAAGAAATCTGGGAGAACACTTTTAGGAAGAAGAGTCTTGAACAGTGTCACATACTAGAGAATTCAGTCAGTGAAGGATGCACAATCATGTGTAAAATCTGACACAGTGGAGGTCACTGATGGATTTTTGAGAAGAAATTTCACCAAAGGGCAGAGGAAGTAAGGTAGTGAAGAATGAATGGAATCTGAGGAAAGAATGAATGGAATCTGAGGAGTAGAGATGACAGAGGACAAGCTTGGCTGTGAAAGAATAATCAAGAAGAAAGCACAGACCAATAATGCAGGTCTGAGGGTGATTAGCATGGGTTTGTTTTATTTTATCTTCAATATGAAAGACTTACTTATTTACCTATGGTGACTGAAAAATAAGAGTTCCTTGAAGATAGAACTGCCTTTGACGTGCACGTAAGTCAATGATTAATAAATACAGAATTAGGAATTAAGATCAGAGATTACACCTCTGGACCCACACAGGGGTAGACCAAATGCTTTGGTTTGGATCTGAAATGTTCCCCCAAAATGCATGTGTTGAAGACTTGGTCCCCAAGGCAGCATTGTTCAGAAACCTTTGGAAGGTGACTGGATCATGAGAGTTGTAACCTTTTTGATGGATTACTCCACTGATGACTTCACAATTAAATGAGTTCTTAGGAGATGATGGAAACTTTGGAAGATGGCAGTTGTGTAGCCAGAACTGGTTAGGTAGTTAGTGTAGAAATAAAAGAAATCAGGTCAAATCCAGAAAATGAAGGACATGAAAAACACCTACATCTGGAAGTTGGAGGCTGCCCTGGGGAATGGAATATCAAAGATCTCCAGAACCCATTGATAACCAGATTTACCTGCGGCTTATCAAGAACTATAGGCAAAGAGTTGCTAATTAACACCCGCTGGGACATTACCTGCTATCGCTTCAGCCCTTCCCCTGCCCATTTGCTTTTCCGCTTTTGCCACTCACCTGCAAAAGTGGGCCTAGACAGAGAGGAAGAATGAGGGGGGAAGGGAACAAGAGAGTAAAACTTATAAAAAGGACAGGATTTACTCGCCACACGGATTCCGCCTTTGGGTCCCCTTCTTCCACCCGGGAGAAGTCTGCTTTTACTTTTCTTTAATAAAACTTTATTCTCCACTCTACACTTGCCTCGGTTTGCTTCTACGGCGTTAATCTTTAACACCTGAGGAAGCAGGACTCGGCACCCGTAACAAAGGGTAACAGTTGGAGGAAGTAGCCCATTGGAAGTATGCCCTTAAAAGTTATATTTTGTCCCCAGGCATCCCCTCCACTCCCATACTCCCTGGTGAGCAGGTTTGCTGTACTCTGCCCACACTGCCATGATGTTCTGCCTTCCCACAGGCCCAGAAACTACTGAGCCAATGCCCATGGACTGAAATCTCTGAAATCATGAGCAAAAATAACCCCCTCCTCCTTTAAGTTGTTACATTGTTTTCTTTAGATATTGTGTCACAGGGACAGAAAGCTGACTAACACACCAACCGAGCAACATTTTAAAAATAATGGCCTTTATCATCTGCCCCAGTGGTGAAATTGCTTCTCCACAATCCCCCAGACATTAGGATAAACATTTGTCAGACACTGTGTAATGTAATCCTCTTAACACCTCTATGAGGAAGGTATTATTATTAAATAAAGAAACCAGCACATAGAGAAGGAAGAGTTCTAGTCATTTCTAGGAATGCAAAGTAGTAAATGCGAAATCTTTTTTCATTCCACTCAAGGTTCATTGCTATTTCATCAATACCCAGAACCATTCCTGGGGTAAATTTTCAATAAATATTTAATCAATTAATAACAAAAAATTATGATGTGTTTCTAACAAATGCTCTCTAACAATCTCACAGACATTTGAACTATTTAAGATTCTCATGCCAAACATCAAAAATCACAGATATTTGTCCTCATTTGGACATTGGGTGAGATTTTATTGGTAGCAATTTAGCTAGAGATAAAGAACAAGAATTAGAGTAGTTCAATTTGTATTACTTTAAAATTCCTGTGTCTGTATATTACTGTGTTGGAATACACTGTTATTTATATTGTGAGAAGTTAATCATGGTGGAAAAGCAGGTGGCTGTATCATGTGGCTAGGAAACAGTGAAAATGGGTTTCAGATATGAGGATTCTAGTCAATAAAATATAGTCAGGTTAGTCAGAAACATAGCTCATGATTTACATAATCATTGTGATATACAGCAACTTGGCATCATGAGCAAGCTGCTCATAAAGTATGATTACCTTCCAGAGCCAGCCTCTGCTCATGTATTTGTACATACTCTCAAGCTCTCCCATGTGCACTTGAGTGCTGGTCACACTTGAAATGAGATTTTCCTCTTGGGTTTTGCCCAAAATTTTGAGGTATATTGAAGTGGACAGTCTCTAAAATTCTCCTAGCTGGAAGCAGCAGCATCACCACCACCATACCTAGGTTGGACACAGATGTCAAAACAGCCTCTTTTCATCCTCCAGGGCCACCCATCTTGCCTCTTACCCCAGCACTGAAACACTTCTGCATGAAATCCCCAAATTCCTCTTTCATCTCTTCATAGCCACTCCATATCCCTGACACCTGGCTGAATGGAATCGGGGTCACAAATATTGAGTCAGGAAAATCAGAAACAGTCATTGCAGGTCATGATACTTTAAATTGCCTGTGGTGTTAGGTAATGAGTCCAGAGGATTGGGAGGGGACAAGACAGGGTATCCACTCTTGGTTCTCCTTCCTCCAAACATCAGTGAGTACAAAGACTAGGGAAAAGATGGAAGGGAAATGGCAAAGAGAAAGCATAAGAGAAAGGAGCAGGGAATTCTGGGGGAGGGAAGAAGAGGATGGGAGGAGCCTCTGGTATTAGTTAGGGCTTTCCAGAGAATAAGACCAATAGAACATTTTATATGCATAGAGAGATAAACAGAATTTCATAAAAAATGTATAATATATACAGAGACAAAAAGAGACAGAAAAACTGGCTGATCTGAAGGAACTGGTTTGCATGATTATGGAAACTGCCAAGTTCACAGTCAGCAGCATGGGTAGGCAGGTCAGAGATCAGGAAAAGTTGATGCTGCAGTTTGAGCCTTTAGACCATCTGTTGGAAGAATTCTTTCTTCTTCAGTCTTTATTCTATTCAGGTCTTCAACTGATTAAATAAAACCCACCCACATTTTGAGGGAAATCTGCTTTACTCAAGTCCAGTGATTAAAATCTTGATCTCATGTGAAAAATAGCTTTACAGAAATACTCAAAACAGTATTTGACCAAAAGTCTGGACACCATTGCCAAGCCAAGTTGATACATAAAATTAACCATTGCACATCACAATGCCTCTTTGAAACAACTCTGTTACAAGGATTAACAAGTTAATGCCAAACATTTCTCTCAAAAGACAATGCCCAATTAAAGTTTAAAGAGTTCAAGTTACAAAATGTTTAGAAAGAGTTAGTGCATTGGTGTGAACTGATTTTATCCAAAGTGCGATTTGTTTTTTACTTTCATAAGTAGGGAAGAGGTTCTGAAGAGGTACAGAGCAAGGGGTCAGATGCCACCAAGAGCAAAAAAGAAATGGACTACAGGGAGAACAAAAATAGCTCTGTAAAGAATCATAATTATTCACAGGGTTTCAATTTACCCACATTCACTTTAGAAAAAAATCAGAATCTTCATCTGACCCTAATACATTGCCCAGATTTTAAAGTGACACCTCAAATCTAAGGGTAGGAAATAAATTGGAAGAAGATATCTCAGGGCACACCTTGACACTATTCAGCAAAAGGAGGGAAAAATCAAAGCCAGACCAGTGTCAATTCACACATAGTAATTTCCATTGTTCCTTCAAAATAAAGTTGGGGTGATCGCCTGCCTTATGTTCCACAATAGAGCATCATCCAACAGATTCACTACTACAGGGCAGCACTCCAACCATCAATTAAGAAATAGAATTTGGGAAACATGTGTCTGTCTTGGCTCCAAAACTGGTTTAAGCACATTGCTTCAGTCTCTCCATTATGATCACAAAGACTGAACTACAAGATATAGAACACCAGAGAGACAAGTTAAAATATCCTACTCCTATTGGCATAGGAGTTAGTTATCTATCACTATCACTGTGTTAAAATATCTAAGATAATCAAATTAAAGAAGAAGGCCATTTTGGCTGAGATTTTCAGAAATTTCAGTCCATGGTCAGTTGGCCCCATTGTTTTGGGTATCATGGTGCATCATAGCATACAAGTCTGCTCACTTCATGGTAGCCAAGAAGCAAAGCGAGAGAAAGAAGTGGGGACTAGGGTCCCAATATTCCCTCCAAGGGCATGCTCCCATTGACCTAACTTCATTCCACTGGGTTGTACCTCCTAAAGGTCCCAACATCTCCTAATAATGCCAAAGACTGGCAATGAAGCCTTTAGCATTATGGGCCTTCGGTTGATATTTAAGATCCAAACCATAATTGTTAATAATGACAATAAACAATTTACTGAGTTAATACAACATACCAGATTCGAAGCAAAATGACTTGCTTATACTGTTATGTAACCTGCCCAACAACATTAGAAAGTTTGAGGCAGAATGGGGTCAGTGACTTGGACTAGATCTGAGAGTGTCAGGAGCCAAGCTTTTCTTGCACAGCCCAGTCCTTCCTTCTTACCATGGCTATTATAAGAAGATTGCCACACATAGCACAGAGAATGTTTCTTTCTTCAGAAACTGGGAATCCCATGTGTATGTAAAAAGCACAACTGTTGCGGTGGAAGTGGGAGTTTGGGGGGAGTCCAGGAGCAGGGGTTGCTCAGGGAGAGGTCAACAGGGGAACAAAAAAAGAGAGGCTGAACAGGATCCCTGCAAAAGCACAGGCTGCTTCAGCAGAGGGTAAAACAAGGCTGTGAAATGAAGCAGTCTTAGCTCTATTTTCTACCATTTCCCTCCCCCTCTCCATCTGTTTGTCTCTTCTCTTTTCTTTCTCCCTATTTCTTCTCCCTTTGCAAACCTTCAGCTGCTAATTTCCATCCAACACGTTTATGAATTAATTCCAACACTTCTCTCTGTCAAGATAGCCTGCTTTCTAACCTCCCCCACCTTTGGCAATGTGAGCATTTTATTCCACAGACTGTTTGCCTGACAATTCCCAGACGTGGTGATTTTCTCTGACATTTTTGTATATACAATCAACCTGTGTCACCAAGGACCTGAAGAGAATGCAGGAGACCAGTTCTGCAGCAGGACAACCTTGTAACTGCTGTGGGACTGAGGACACAGGGGGCCTAGGAGGGAGAAGCAGGAGGTGCCATAAACATCCTGGGCTGCTGGCTACCAGCTTCTCCATCTGGAGCAAAACTTACTCCCCAGATCCCTAAATAGAGCATGTGTGACTTTCTTCTGCAAGTGGCAAGGGTCTGTCAGAAATGAATCCCCATCGTCCTCATCTTAATTAACGTAAACTAATGGTGCTAGGAAGGGATTCCTAAAAATAGTTTTCCCGGACAAACTGAGACAGAGACACAAACAGCACTGCAAGCTATACCCCTGTGTCTGTTCAGCTCTGAAACAGTCATGCTAGCCATGCTGAAATATTTGAATAATGGATCCTAAGGGTTTTTTTGTTTTGTTTTGTTTTAACATCTTAAATCAAAAGATTTAATCAAAACTTTTTGGTGATAAATGTACTGTGCTCATGGAGTATGGTAACAGGAGGGTTGAACAGGAAATCTCTCTTCTATATCTGTGATTTCTATAAATCTAAAATTATTCCAAAATAAGACACTTTAAAAAAAGAACTGAGAGTACAGCTCAGTGGTAGAATGCTTGCCTAGCATGCACTAAGCTCTAGGTAGATGCCCAGCACAAAGAAGAAAGGAAGGGAGGGAGCGAGGAAGGAAAGAAGGAAGGAAGGAAGGAAGTGGGGAGAGAAGAGAAAGAGGGAGGGAGGGAGCGAGGGAGGGTTAAAGAAAGTAAAGAAAAGAAATGAAAAGAAAAGAAAAAAGGGAGAGAGGGTGAGAAGCACAAAGGAAGGAAAGAAAGCTTTTTAAGGAAAGAAAAAAAGGAAGGAGGAAAACGAGAGAGAGAGAGAGGGAGGAACGAAAAGAGGAAGGAAAGAAAGAATAATGATAAGCAACACAAAGAAACTTTTAGTTCTTAAAGGTTCAATATATAAACAAATAGCATATAGATTGCCTGCCAAAGTAGTCTCTTTATGTGTTTGATAGACTACTGGTTGGTGAGTTGATGGATTCATTTAAGGTGTAAAAGTCAAGAGACGCTGTTTGTAGACAAGGAAAGAAGAAGAAAAGCCAGTGCCAAACACACTGATATGAGATGCAAGGAATCCCATTACATAAATATATCTGAAGAATGGTAAATACAAATACACACAGAGCCAGTGTGAGTAACTACTTGCATTCAGAATTCAGACTTGGAAAAATCAGTTTAGTTCTCCTGCTTTTGCTTTCCTCACCTGCAAACTAAATCTTTGCACCACATGATTTGCAAGACCCCATTTGGATGTAATAGACTACAGATCCATGACCACTGCTAGACCATTAGCCTTTGCAGAAAAATGTTCACATGTCTATCTCTCTCTGCTTTATCTCTCTTTCCCTGCTATTTCTCCCATCTGAAATGTCCCTCTTTGTGGATTAAATTCCAGATTCACCCTGAAGGCCCAGTTCAGATGCTACCTTCCCTGAGCAGTTAGCTTCCCAGTGTCCTTGGCAAAAGCAATTCCTCCCTCTTCTGGACCTCCTGAGAATTGTATTCTCTTTTCCATGATCTTCTTATAATGCATTTGAACTGGTTGAGTACAGGACATTTTCTCTTTGCTAATTTATTGACTCTATGCTCAGTACCAAGCACAATGCTTAGCAAAAAGTCAGAGCTCAATAAATGCTAAATGAATGAGTCTGACACTTTTTTGTAGGAGGCCCATCTTCATTGTGGCATTTGTTTCCAACTGGATGCTTGCAGCACTGTACAACAGAAGGCCAAAGAAGCTGCTTGATGAATCATCTCAGGGAGAAAACTGAACAAGGAAAAAGCAAGCCACATGAAACTAGCCCAATTATCTTATTCAAGCAAGGCCTGGGTTCTTCCGGCCTGTAGGCCTCCCCCACTATGATGAAGACAGTGTTCCACAAAGAGTGTGCCTGGGAACTCACATTCCAATGCAATTAGCACGCTCCCACATGGTAAACAGACTAATTTTGCCATGTACATCAGCAGTTTGCCTAATCAGTGATTTCCACTCAGAGCTTGAGGAAAAGATTTTAAGTCTAGACCATGGTGTGAGAGAATGAAAAATTGTGGTCCAAAAGAATGCCCTGCTATTATTCTGATATTTGTCACAGAGGGAGAACCAAATTAAAGATGTGTCATTTATTTCTTTAAAAATACCTTATCATTGTTCAAATCTGCGTATAAAATGACTTCCCATGCTGACCATGGCCTTGATTGTTATGCTGAACTGCTCAGAGTTGGGAGACTACTCCCAGAGAGGGCTTGGACCAAACCTGGGGGAAGCATTATTAGGATCCATTCACTGGCACATGGATAAGTGCATTTTTTCAGTCTTGTGCTTTTTTTTTTACATATTTAATTTAGATTTAGAGCTCTCCAACTTAGTGGTTTCACTTCAGTCACCTGCCTTTCCTCAGTGGAAGGGAAAACAAGACCAAGACTATTTCTTTGGTCAGATAGAGCAGGAGGCCTGCCTAGTAAAGATCAGAGAAATCCACAGCAATATGCCTACAACTATGAAGCTTGACACTGGACCCTGGGTCCCAGGGCATCAGGATCTGTCATGTCTTCATCCACCTCCCATGAAGAACCTCAGATGCATGACAGAAATGGCCCCAGGTCACTTGTGAAATCACTGTCATAGAATTTTGGATTTGGGAGAGACCTTAGACATCATCTTTAATATATGAAGTTAATGCTGAAATCCCCCATGTGCAAATCCTGACTCGTGATCCTCTGGTTTTTCTTGCACATATGAATTTGGGAATCATAACACCACAGATTGTTCTATGATCCTGGCTCTTGCTTTTTGGGTGTTCTTCCTATCTCCACTTCTTCCACCATTCTGACGTAGCAGAAGAGAGATAAAAGGGGTCTAAGATTGCCAAAGTCCAGACTGGCAGTAGCTATTCTGAGCATTATTTTGGTAGTATGATTACTAATTGTTCTGTTATTATTGCTGTTTCTTTATTGTTGATTACTATTTTGCATGACCACTGTCTCTGTCCTCATTCTGTTTATCCCCCAGCCACATGTTAGGGCTACAGACTAAGACCTCAGGACCACCAGCTGTGTCTTGAGCCCCTGTTATTACACACTTAGAATTGGACTTAATTGTTTCCTCATTCAATATCAGTTCAGGTCAGAGAATGCATACCACAGGGTTGAGCCTGTGCCATCCTGGAAGCAGTACCAATGGAAGGGAGGGAAGTGTCCAGAGTCTGGTAGATAAATGCTTCTGCATTGGATTCAAAGGGAAAGATGCACATCAAGTCATTGCAAGGAAAAGCACCATACACAGAGTACCCAGGGTAGAGAGGGGCCAGCAATTGAAGTTGAAGAGGGAGGCAACATAGTTGAATAGGAAGAGTCCTTTCTACACAGACCTGATCAGAATCAGTGTGACTCTAAACACTTGTGGAAATATAATTTTAACTAGCAGACAGAATCATCAGTTCAAAGCCTGTTTTACCATTGCATGCAACAATTCTGCTTCTCATAACAGACATGTCATGTAACAGACATGAGCATGACATTAGGGTAAGAGTATAGACTTTCAATTTTCACATGTGGGTCCAAATCCTGTTTCTGCCACCAAGTAACTATATGAACAGATATATCTCAAAACCCTCCAGACACTCAGTTTTCTCACCTGCAAAATGACAGCACTAGATGACTGTGGGATGAGTTCAAAAAATAACATATGGAAGGTCTAGAATCTTTGCCAACCTGCTCACCAGTCCCTCTAGTTATCTACCCTCTTCCTCCCCCTTCCTAACCCATAACTACAATTTAAGATCCAACCTAGCTCCATTCCTCCATGACCTTATGCTTGTCACTGAGGTCCACTGATCCCTCCAGCAGGTACAAATGAATGACTCAATTTCACATGTAATAGTAGGTAATAGTGTGCCCTGTTATGTGTATTCTCCTGTCTCCTTCTGTAGGCAAGAGAGGAAGGTATTATTACGCCCATTTTGAAAAGGAAAAAATTAAGGATGGGAAAGGTTTTATGACTTGCTCAAAACCATACACTCAGAAGGCAGTGACATTTACTTCAAGACATTTACTTCAAATCTCTATTTTACATCCTGTTTCTCAAGAATGTTATTGTTATTTGTTTAAATAGACACTTGGTCAGCTCTCCATTGCTGTGACTAAGATACCTGACAAGAGCAACTTAGAAGGAAGGGTTTATTTGGGCTCATGGTTTCAGAGGTCTTAGTCCCTGGTTGATGAACTCCTTTGCTCAGCCTGAGGTGAGGCAGACTATCAGGGCAGAAGGGCAAGGCAGAAGAAAGCTGTTAGCTCTTAGCAGCCAGGAAGCACAGAGTAAGCAAGAAAACAGACACAAAATACAATCCACAGGTCACATCCCCAGTGACCTACTTCCTCCAGTCATGCCCCACCTGCCTACAGTTACTATCTAGTAGTCCACTCCAGCTATCATTGGATTGATCCATTAAGTAAATCAATCCAATGATGAGGTTGCAGCTCTCATTTCTAAAATCCTCACCTCTGAACCTTGCTGCATTGGGACCATGCTTTCAAACATGAGCTTCTTGAGAAACAATTTCATATCCAAACTTTAACATAGATTATTTGTTTGTGATTTGTAATGAACATGGTCATGATCATTACTAACATTGTAAGACTGTTCTCTGACGTCAAAATTTCCTTCACACATTTATTGTGAGACTTAAATAAAACACTATGTGCTCATATTGAGCCATATGTGGTAGATATTCGGTCAGACAAGAGTGGCACAGCTAGAGAATTCTATGCATATTTTATAGGAGAATGGACCTCAGTGCAGTGGGCCTGTGATGCCAGAGTGTGGAACTAATTCACCGTAAATGTGAGACCACACATCGACCAGGCTTTTTAGATGCCAGAAAGGAAGTGTTGCTATCTCCCAAATCACTTTTTCATGAGCCCACATTCTACAGAATCCTTTATTTTCACTTTTCTTGAATGGTTCATAGGTACTCGTTAGAAGTTCTTTAATGTTCATATAAATGATTTTGTGGTTTTGTACACATTATGTTTCTCATGGTTGCAATTTTGCTTCTTTATTACTTACATCTTCCCACCAAGAGCAATGTCTCAAATACTTGCCTATAATCTCATAAAAAAGCAGCAGAGAAATAAGTAAATGAAAACAAATATTTTAGCAATAGTAGGTCCTTGGTTTTGGATTCAGATATCATACATATGCACCCAGCAGATCCTACTAATTCTTTTTTTTTTTGGAACCAGGGATTGAACTCAGGGACACTTGGCCACTGAGCCACATCCCCAGCCCTATTTTGTATTTTATTTAGAGACAGGGTCTCACTGAGTTGCTAAGGGCCTCGCTAAGTTGCTGAGGCTGGCTTTGAACTCTCGATCCTCCTGATTCAGCCTCCCAAGTCCCTTGGATTACAGGCGTATGCCACTGCGCCCAGCTTAGATCCCACTAATTCTATGTGCTGAAAGAGAAAGCAATTTTATGTCTGAAAAAAAAAATCCATTTCCCAATGTACATACATACCAAAAAGGTCATTACATTTTGTGGACAGCTTTTCACTGTTTTCCTTAACCTGCTTCCTCCCTATGATAGAAATGTAGAATCATTAAGGTCAGCTTACCTTCACTTTGGACAGTAAAGGCAAACAAATTCTACCAGACCCAGCAAGAAAGACCTGTCATGACAACAGGTCTAAAACCATTACAATAGACTGACCAGTGCAGACGGAAACCCAGCCAGCTTCAGCCATATTGTTGTAATCCAACTGCAATGGGCCCTAGCAGGAAAATGTGGGAGTCAGAAAAGGCAAGAGCTATGGAACAGGTTTATAGGTGGAATTAACTCTAGTCAACCTTGTGGGAAGAAGAGAGAAGTCAGCATGACTGATCCTTTCTTTCAGTGAATCAACAAGGTCAATGATGAGGGAGCTAAATAAGAGAATGAAAATAGTTATGATGGGGGTTGGTTTTAAGAGAGTTTGGGGCATTCATTTGGGGTATATGGAATTTGAAATGTTCAGCAGAAGAGAAATTAAGACTGATGGGTTGCCTTTGGATTTCTAAAAGCAATGATTTTTAATGAAGAACACAATTGGCTTATAAGAAAATGCAAGGAGAGAGAAGGTAGAAGAAAAAATCTAAAAGATCAGCAGCATTGACGGAGTGAGGTAAAGAACATGATGCACTGAAAGAGAGAGAAAGCAGCCTCACAGGTGTAAGCTGAGAACCAAGGAGGTTGCCAAGAAACAAGCAAAAGAGAATGTCAAAATTGCATAGGCAATTCCGTCCCATGATGAACAGAGGTGACAGATAAAGTACAAACATGAACCACTACCTTTGGAACTATCTTAGCAAGCCACAGTTTCCACCTTGGAAAGAGGAGATAGCATTCCTAGAATGAAAGGTCAGGTTGAAATGAGTTAAAAAGTGAATTTGAGTTGAAGAATAGAAGAAGATACAGGTTATTCTTTCAAGAGATTTACATAAACAGAAAAAAAGAAATAGTAGAGCAACTTGTAAACAAGGTTAGTTTAGATATTAAGTGTTTCCCAAAAGCTCATGTGTGAGACAATGCCAGAAGGTTTAGAGGTGAAATGAATGAGATATGAGAGCCCTAAAATAATCAGTGAGTTAATTCCCTGATGGGATTAACTGAGTGGTAAATGTAGGCTGGTAGGGTATGGCTGAATGAGGTGGGTCCCTGGGGGTGTGCCATTGGAGTATATATTTTGTTCTTGCTGACAAGAGCTTGCTCTATGCTTTGTGATCATCATGTGAATGCTTCCCTCCACCACACTCTTTTGCCATGATTTTCTGCCTTATTTCAAGGACCAAGGAATGGAGCTAGCTGTCTGTGGACTGAGAACCCTGAAACTGTTAGCCCCTAAATCAAATTTTTCTCCTTTAAATTTTTCACTAGGTCTTTTGGTCACAACACTGAGGAATATGACTAAAACCTAAGGGATACTGAAAAATCTGTTGTCACCCTTGTTACATATTAACTTATTTTGGAACCTGAGTGTGTTTGTAGACAAAGGAGGAGATACAGCAGCAATAAGTAATAAAAGAGGGGGAAATACAAATGAGGCAGGATTCAGATAGGATGAGGTAAGGAGGAGGTGACAGAGATTACAGAGAATAGTTTGGATAGAGGGAGAAGACAGAGGTGAGGCAGTGATACTCCAGTCCCATTTGTGGGGTATCTAGGCTTCTCACCTGCTTATCATGCCATGACACTACAGGGCAAAGAGAAAAATGCAAATAAGATCCATGTGACCCCTGAATACTTCTTGGTACTTTTGTGTCCAGTTGTGATAATGAATGGACTCAGACCCCTCAGGGATGAATGTCTGGGTCATATCACCAGGCAATTCCTGGAAAACAGCAGAATGACTGGTTGAAGATCAGAGTGTATAGAATGAACAGTGAAGAAAAGAGAGGATGAACATCAATTGTGATCCAAAGACTAGTTACAGATCTGGGGGACTCTAGTTCACCCCATTAACATTTATCCTCTAGGTTTCCTCCAGGAAGAAAGTCCCCCTGTAATCCTGGAGACATTGCTCTCAACACAAATGAAGAACCAGGTCAGAGTGGCATAAGGGTTATAGATGGTGATGGAGATGTGCTGCCAGATATTGTTTTGATATGCTTGACAGTGCTCCTCCAAAGTTTCATGTGCTGGATTCTTGGTCTCCTGCATGATGATGTAGAGAAGCGGTAGAAGCTTTCATAGGTGTCATATAGTAGGAGGTAATTTGGTCACTAGGGGCATCACTCTCAGGAGAGATAAAGATTACATCATTGTAAGACCCTGCTTAATTTTCAAAAGAGCCTAGGTATAAAATGAGACCACTCCATTCAATCAGCCCCTTAGACATACAGCCAGTTTCTTTTCCATTTCTCTTCCATGTAGTGGTATAGAGAGGTGTCCTTACCATTATGCTTTTGGGACCCCTAGTATTTTAGTCAGCTATTTTCACTGTGACTAAAAGGACCTAACCAGAACAATTGTAGAGGAGGAAGAGTTTATTTGAGGACTCATGGTTTCAGAGGTCTCAATCCATAGACAGCCGGCTCTATTCCTGAGGGCTCAAGGTGATGACACAGGAACAACATGGAGGAAGAATATGGTAGACAGACATGGCTTGCATGGTGATCAGGAAGAAAAGGAAGAGACTCCACTCTCCAGATACAAAATTTATACTCCATAGTCATGCCCCCAATTAACCACTTCCTCCAGCCACATCCCACCTGCCTCCAGTTACCACTCAGTTAATCTCATCAGTGATCAATTCACTAATTAGGTTAATATTCTCACAACCTGATCATTTCTCCCCTGAACCTTCTTGCATCATCTCACACATGAGCTTTTGGGTGACACCTCATACTCAAACCATAACAGTCTGCCCCTGGACTCCAAAAGCTCACACTCATCTCACTATGCAAAATACATTTAGTCAATTTCCAAGAGAGCCCATAGTCTCAGCAGTTCTGAGATTGCTCAAAGTTCAAGTCCAAAGTCTCCTCTGAAGCTCAAGACAATCTTACATTGAGAGCTCCTGTAAAATTAAAAAGCAATTTACAAATATCCAAAATTGAAAGATACTGAGTAAACATTTTCATTTACAAAAATAGGGACATAGAGAGAAGGAATGGGAACAAAACAAGACCAAAATCCTGCTGGACACACAAGTCCTATAGCTCCATGTCTGGCATCTAGGGCACATGGCATCGTGATGTTCTCTCCAAAGGGCTTGTGTAGCTCCACCCCTGTGGCCTTGTTGGGTGCAGTCCAAGTGGCCTCTCTGTGGTCTTGTCTCTGCTCAATTCCTGCAGCTTTCCTAGGATGATGTCCCACATTACTGGCATTTCTTAATCTCAGGGGTCTCTATTGCATCTTCGGTTTCCTCTTCAAATCTCCAAAATTTGCCTTCCCAGGGGGTGCCCACAAGGACTTTGACCCTGCTGCACCTTGCTTGGCATTTAAGGCCTTCCTTTGAAATCTTGGTGGAAACCTCCATGATCCTCTAACTTCAGCATCCCACATTACTGCACAACCAGCACCACAAGGTAGATACCAAGTTCTACTGCCATCTCAAACAGTTAGCTAGGCCTCTGGAGATGCTTACTACAGTAGCCTGTGTGTCTGGGTGGCTGAGCACATTGAAAAAACTTTCTAGGCCCTGTGGTTCATGAAGGGTGCCCCACTGGTCTCTTCTCAAGAGAATTTTCACCTTTATTCCCTAGAGCTTGAGATGGGTCTTGCCAGATCCTGAGATGCCCTCAAGCCATTTTTCTTATTGTCTCTAGGCAAAGTCTTTAGTGGTTCTTTAGTGATGATAAGGTCTTTAACAGATGCAACTTCCTTAACCCTAGTTTTACACCTGCCTTTCATGTTTTTTTTCCAAATCTTTCTGTTCTTCTTTCTGCTCCTGATTATCACAATAAACTCAGCTGAAAGCCTCCAGCAATATCTATGCCACTGTCTGAATGCTATGCAGCCTAGACATTTATTCTGCCAGATTAAGTAGCCCATTTCTTCTAAAATCACCCTCACAGAAAGTCTCTGGGCACAGGCAAAATGAAGACAGTTTCTCAGCTAGAACATAACATAAATGGTCTCTACTCAAAATTCCAATAGAGTCATCCTTTAAATATTTTTGAGCCCTGTCCTCACAGTCCCTGGTCCTATTGGCATTATGATCTTCTGAGCTCCCACCAGAATAGGCCATTAAGCTCCACTTACAACAACCTAAGCATTTCCAGCCCACACTGTTAAATATCTCAAAATTCCTCCCACCAATTCCAAAAAGTTCAAAAACCTTCTGAACCACATGGTCAGGTTAGTCATAGCAACAACTTCACTTCTGGTACCACTTTCTCTATTAGTCAGCTATTTCACTGCTGTGACTAAAAGAACCCAACCAGAACAAATGTAGAGGAGGGAGAATTTATTTGAGGGCTCACGGTTTCAGAGGTCTCAATCCATAGACAGCCAGTTTCATTCCTCAGGGCTCAAGATGAGACAAGAATAACATGGCAGAAGAGTATGGCAAAAGAAAATGGCTTACATGATAATCAGGAAGCATAAAGACAGACACAACTCTCCAGACACAAAATACATACCCCATAGCAACATGCTGAATTAACCACTTCTTCTAGACACACCCCACCTGCCTTCAGTTACCACTGTTAATCCCATCGAGGATTGGGTTAAGACTTTCACAACCCCATCATTTTTCCTCTGAATCTTCTTGCATTGTCTCACATATGAACTTTTGAGGGACACCTCATATCCAAACCATAACACCTAGCCTCAAGACCCTGCCCAAATCCTCCTTAAAAAAAAAAAAATAGAGCTCTACTATGAAGAGTGTTATCTACCCCTTCAGAGTTCACCTCAGCATTAGAAAACTACCTTCTGCAGTCACATCTTTCCAGGAGAGACCCATTACCAGTGTCTGACTGTGACGAATTTAGAGACCAATTTGGACCTAAATTCTAGAACTCCTAGTGAGGTCAGTGCAGCTGTTGCTTCTTGAAAGAGCTGTTTGTTTCTGCCCAATTCTGCTTCCTTCCCACTCTTAACTTCTAGAGGACACTTTGAAATGAACATCAAACTCATTAAGCTATGATATAAAAGGAAATATTATATAGGCTGAAAGGAATTGAAACAATACAAAGTAACCAAAATAACTGTGGTTTTAGTTTTCTTGAAGTTATGGACTCAGGAACATTTCAAAGAATGTAGAAAGGATAGGGGACTTATAGAGGGAAATGCATGTATGGAGAAACCACCATGGGGAGTATAAATGGGAGAGAGCCATGCAACAGTGCTGAGGGTTTGGGTTTCATGTTTGTGTTTTCATTTCAGTAGAGTTGTCATTACATTAAAATACCAATAGGAGAAAAATCTTTAAATGGCAACCATGGTGACCACCAGGACTTTACCAGTTTTATGAAATTTTATACCATATATCTATATTCTCCATGAATATTTCAGTCAAAGGCAAAGGAAATTCATGTGTTAATTATTTTGTCTCATCAAGCTTCAGTTCTCCTTGGAACAGAAACTACAAGTTTTCCACTCATAAGCCTTGGAATGTACAATGCTGGCAAAATATCAGCATGTCACACCTGAAGGCCCTCCTGAAATCAGAGAAAGCCATTCTCAGAGTGCCTGTAGCAGGTCAGAAATATTAATGGCATCTCCATCAAAAATGGGCAGAAATCAGTATTATAAATATATTGATTCTCCACTCTTTCTAGGGAATTATCCAGTATATGTTCCACACCATCTCCCAGAGGTTGGGAAGGGCTTAATTTTCAATTACCCACTCTGGTAGCGGCTAATGGACACACTTTTTATAGAATATCTCCTCTAATCACTTCCTTATTTCCCTTTGACTAGTCCTTTTACTTCTTTTCAAATATGATCACTGGGCCAGGCACGGTGGCACATTCCTGTAATCCCAGTGACTTGGAAGGTTGAGGCAGGAGGATCCTGAGTTCAAAGCCAGTCTCAGTTATTTAGCAAGGCCTTAAGCAACTCAGCAAGACCCTGACTCTAAATAAAATATTAAAAAGGACTGGGAATGTGACTCAGAGGTTGAGAGTCCCTGGGTACCAACAAAAAGAGAGAGAGAGAGTGATTCTTGGTTTCAAATTCCAAATTGCTCCTCTTCTTTCTCTCTTTCCATATATATGTAGACACACACACAAACATAGTTTTATGGAGAAATAAGTTGCATGCCATACAACACTGCCTTTTAATTTGTGCAATTCAATGGTTATTAATGTAGCCATAGAATTTGACAACTAATCACCACAATCAATCTTAGAATATTTTAATCAACTTAACAAGAAAGGACAAACCATTTAGCTATTATACCTAAGAGGGCTTTGTCTAAACCCAAGTCACAAAGATTTACTCCTAAATTTCCATGTACAAGTCCCAAATTTTCAACTCTTACATTTAGGTTAATGATTCACTTTGAGATTATTTTTGCACATGGTTTGAGTAAGTGAACCAATTTCATACTTTTGTACATGGATATTCAATTGTCACAGTGCTACTGCTTGTGAAGGATATTCTTTGTACTGTGGTTAAAATCAAATTACTCTGTGTGTGTATGTGTGTGTGTTCTCTGAATGCTTTGTACCATTCCATTGATTTACAAATCTATCCCATGTTACTTTCACATTGTATTTATTACCTTAGTTCTGTAGAAAGTTTCGAAATTAGAATTGTTAATCTGCTAATTTTGTTTTGGCTATTCTTGTTCCCTTAAACTTCCACCTGAATTTTAGGGTCAGTTTGTCAACTACTACAAAGAAGCCAGCTAAGATTTTGATATGGATTGAACTGAATCTGCAGATGAACAATAGTGAGTCTTCTAATCCATAAGCATGTGGTACTTTTCCTTTATATTGGTCTTCTTCTTTTTAAAGACTTAAATTTTGTGATTATAAGTTTTGCACTTTTTTGTTATATTTATTCCTAAATATATTATTATTCCTTTGCTTTTATAAATGTAAAGTTTTTTAAATTTTATTTTTGGATTTTTAATTTGTAGTTTATAGACTATCAACTAATTATTTTGTGTATTGATCTTATATCCTGCTCCTTGCTAAACTGGAGTTGTGTGTGCTTGTGTGTTTGCGTGTGTGTTTGTCATATTCATTTTTAAATGTATTCCTTAGGATTTTCCATATAAATTTCATATCTGAAAATATCTGAAAATAGATACAGGTTTAGTTCTTTCTTTCCAATGTGAATGTATTTAATTCATTTGTTTATTTTTGACTAATTTTCCTGCTAGAACCTCCAGTATAATGTTGGACAAAAGTCATTGAAGATGGATATGGCAGCACACATGTTTGCTCAACCTTAGGGGTAAGAATTAAGTTAGCTGTGGAATTATTTTGCCGATACTCTTTATAACATGTTAAGGAAATTCCCTTCTATTCTAATCTCTTGAGTGTGTTTGTATCATAATCCAATATTGGATTTTGCCAAATGCTTTTTATGACACTATTAAAATAGTTCTGTGGGTTTTGTCTTTTATTCTATTGATGTGGTAGGTCACATTAGTTGATTTTGGGATTTTAAAACAACATTGCATTCCTGGGATAAATCTCCTGTGGTAATAGTATGTAATCCATGTTATATACTGCTTGAGTCACTCTTCTAATATTTTTGAACAATTTTCGCAAGTATACTCTTCGTAGATACCAGGCTGTGGTTTTATTTCTTGCAATGTCTTCATCTAGTTTTGGCCTCAAAATAATATTGACCTAAGAGAATTAGTTATCTCTTCTAACTTTCCTTCCACTTTCTTCCACACCACTCTTTCCCTTCCCTTCCTTTTTGTTTTCTTTTTTCCTTCCTTTTGGGAGAATTTGTATTAATGCTTCCTTAAAATGCTTGATAAAATTCACCTGTAAAGTCATGAATCATAGATTAGATTTTTTTTTCCCTGTGTGTGGGAAATTGTAAAATCATTAAATTTCTTGTCTGTTTAAACATTTATTGCCTCTTGAATCAGTGATGGTAGTGGGCATCTTTCTGCATATAGGACTATTTTATCTAAGTCATTTAATCTATTGGTATACAGTTGCTAATAGTATTCCCCTACAGTTTTTATATCTATGAAGTCATTAGTAATGTGCTTTCTTTCATTTCTGATTCTAGTAGTTTGAGTCTTCTATTTTGTTTTCTTGTCCAGTCTAGTGAAGTTTCAACAATTATTTTGTAATTTTCAGTGGGTCAACTTTTATTTTCTTATTATTTTTTATTCTCTATCTTATTCATTTTCTCAAATCTTTATTATTTTTCTTATTTGCTTGCTTTAGTTTTAGTTTTATGTTCCTTTTCTATGTCTTAAGGTGAAAGGTTAAACTGAATTTTTCTTCTTTTTAAATATGCCAATAAATTTGTCTCTAAAGTTTTAAATGTATCACATATACTTATGTACATTGTGCCATCATTTTCACTGATAAGTCTTTTTTTTCCTAATTTGCATTATGATTTCTTCTTTTATTCATTGGTTATTTGAGTGTGTTAATTTTCACACATTTTTCAGTTTCCCAAATTTATTTCTGCTATTGTTACCCATTTTAATTTTACTATAGTCAGATACCATATGGTGTATGATTTCAGTCACTTAAAATTAATGAAACCTTCTTTGATAGCCTCCTACCTGATCTATTCTTCAGCATGTTTCATGTATGCTTTGCAATAATGTACATTTTGCTGTGGTTTATTGGAGTGTTTCAGACATGTTTTTTGTTTGTAGTTTAATTGTACTTCTGTTTCCTTGTATTTTCTTCTTAGTTTATATGCACACACATCATTATCATCATCATGATCAAAAATGGGGTATTGAAGTCTCAAACTATTCTTGTGTTTTTTTTTCTTTGATTCAGGCCAGTTTTGCTTTATGTATTTTGGGACTCTGTGATTTTTATGCCCATATTTTTGTAATTTGTATAACTTTTTAATATAATGGCTCCTCAATTATTATAAGATGCTCTTTGATTTATAACATAGTTTATGCTTTAAAGTATATTTTGTGATTAGCTACTCTAGTTTTTTATTTGCTATTGACATGGTCTATATTTTTTCCTTCGTTTTATTTTTAACTGCCTGTCTATGTAAAGTCTATGTACCATGGATGGCACATACTTGATATTTTTATCTAACAACCTCTGCCTTTTGACAGGATTTTAAAAATCAATTCACAGTGATATTATTGATATAGTTGGATTTCCTTTTTTCTATACATCTTGCATCATTTTTCTCTATTCCTTGTTTACTACTTTCTTCCACAAAAATGAATAATTATAATTCATTATAAAGATTTTAATGATTTTCACTCTGAGATATTTTACTAGTACTTGCTCTGAGGCTTACCATCTATATCTTAACTTATATGAATCTACTTTAGGTATATATTAAGCTGTCTTAGTCAGCTTTGCACTATCACAGTGGAATACAAGAGGCAGTTAATTTTATAGAGAAAAGGTTTATTTGTCTCATAGTTTTGGAAGTTCAAGGGCATGGCATCTATTTCAACTTGGTTCTGCATCATCAGGTTCTGGTGAGGACTTCAGGGAGAATGGTGGATGGCAGTATCAGAAGCACATGTCAGAGAGAACAATCACTTTTTTTGTGTGTGTGTGTGGTGCTGGGGATTGAACCCAGGGCCTTGTGCTTGCAAGGCAAGCACTCTACCAACTGAGCTATATCCCCAGCCCAACAGTCACATTTTGAGCCAGGAATCAGACAACATGGGAGTTGTCCAGGTTGCTCCTTTTATAATAATTCTCTTATGAGTACTAAAGGGATTGCACAAAAACTATCAAGGGGTCATATGCAAATTACCTTATGCCTCTAATGACATAAGGAACACCCCTAGACTTGACTTCCTAACAACACTATCCTGGGGATCAAACCTTAGATTAAAATGGGCCCTTGGGGAACATAAACCATGTTCAAACTATAGCACTGTTTGAATTCCAAAGAGATTAATACACGTTAATCATATGGAGGTCTATTTCTTCTCCCTACATTTTTGCTATTATCCTTTTTTTGTTGTTTTTCAAGGAAATACAACTTTAATCTGAAGTTGCATTTACCTTCCAGGCCAGTTACTCCCCAAGGAAGTTCTTCTCCCAGACCTGTCACTCCCAAATTTCTGGCTAATCTGTAAATCTTAAGAGTTACTAGAAATTCACCCACTTATGAAAATTGCCATGTGCACTGTTAATTAGCTTGTGTAATAAATAGATTAAGCAGAGAGATAACATATTTCAAGAAACCTATAATCTACGAAACTTTCCAGTGTCACCTACTGATCAGATAATGGAGACCCCCCACATCAGTTTAAAGATTCTGAAAATGACCCACAGCCATAAACCATCTCGTGATGACTAATCTGTGGCCATCCCCATGTCCACACCTCACCGAGTTCACTTTAAGAGGAGCCTGAGAACTCCAAGGTATCTCTTATTCTATAGATGGACAGCATTCTTCCTTGAATATGTCTCTGATTTTCTTCTTTTTATTTTTTGTCTTTCTTTTATATTATTATTTTTCATTTTTACAGACTGCATTTTGATTCATTGTACACAAATGGGGTACAACTTTTTGTTTCTATTGGTTGTACACGATGTAGATTCACACTATTTTTGTAATCATTCATGTACATAGAGTAATGATGTCCGACTCATTCCACCATCTTTCATATCCCTGTCTCCTCCCCCTTCTCAGTCCTACAGTAATGCAGCCACATCAATGTTTATAGCAGGTCAATTTATAAAGCTAGATTGTGGAACCAGCCTAGATGCCCTTCAATAGATGAATGGATAAAGAAACTGTGCTGTTATTCTTATACACATTATAATTACATACATTACAGCCCAATAGTGAATTGTTTGAAATTATTATTTTAATTAATTATATGAGTTTTATAGAAGCTGAGAAAAGAAATGAATACAAGTATGTATTTATAGTTTGTTGTATCAATCATCTTATTTACCATTTCTGCTTTCTTTATTTGTTCCTGTAAATTGAGTTACCATCTGGTGTCATGTTATTACTCCAGTAGAGCTTTGCTCCAGCCCACCTCTCTCATTGCTATTGCTAGATATATTGCATTTCTATATGTTATAAGCACAACAATACAATTCTATGTATACTGTTTTCTAGTTTTTGGTTTTTTTTTTTCAGTGCTGGGGATTGAACCCAGGGCCTTGTGCTTGGGAGGCAACTGAGCTACCAACTGAGCTATATCCCCAGCCCGCATACTGCTTTCTATAACTGCTTTTTAAATCAATTAAGAAAAATATAAGCATTTATGCTATCTTTTATAATTACTTAATTACTTTTATCAGTAATATTTGCGGGTTTTATGTTCATTTGAATTTTCTCTCTAGGGATAATTTCTTTCAAACTAAATGGTGTCCTCTATTAGTTTTGGTAAGATGGTAAGCAAGCAACAATTTCTCATAGTTTCTGTTAATCTAGGAATGACTTTACTTCATTTTTAAATTAAATAGCTAATTTTTAGAACAACTTTAGTTTCACAACAAAATTGAAAGAAAAAGAGAGATATCCATATAAACTTATGCCCATGTGTTTGCAGAGCCTCCCCTGTTATCAATATGCCCTACCAGAGTGGTGTATTTGTTTCACTTAGAGAAACTACATTTACACATCACAATCACTTAAAGTCCATAATTTGCATTAGGGTTCACTCTTGGTGTTACGCGTTTTATGAGTGTGACAAATGTATAATGACACATATTCCTACAGATAAGTTGCACTACCCTAAAAATCCTCTGTTCTCCATTTATTCATGCTTCTTTCTCTCAAACCCCTGACAACCACTGATCTTGTTATCGCTTCCATAGTTTTTCATTTTCCAAATTTCATATAGTTGGAATCATACAGTATATAGCCCTTTCAATTTGGCTTCTTTCACTTAGCAATATGCATGAATGTTTTCTCTGTCTTTTCATGGTTCAATAGCTCATTTCTTTTTAACATTGAATAATATTTTATTGTCTGGTTGTACCACAATTTATTTATCCATCCATCTACTAAAGGGCTTCTTTATTGCTTCCAATTTTTAGTAATTATGAATAAAGCTGCTATAAACATCCATGTGCAGGTTTTTGTGTGGACATAAGTTTTCAATTTATTTGTGTAAATACTAAAGAGTGTGATTTCTGGATTGTTATGGTAAAATATGTTTGGTTTTGTAGCAAACTGCCAAACTGTCTATCCAAAAAACTGTGCCATTTTGGATTCCCAAAAGCAATGAATCAGACCTCCTGTTGCTCTACATTCTTGCTAGGATCTGGTATTGTCATGTTTAGGATTTTGATCATGCTAATAGGTATACAGTGGTATCATATTATTGTTTTAATTTTTATCCCCCTGATGATGTTAGATATAAAGCATCTTTCCGTATGCATTGTTGGCTTCTGTATATCTTCGTCAATGAGTTGTCTATTCAACTCTTTTGCCTTTAAATTAGATGATTTTCTTATTGTTGAGTTTTAAGAGTTGTTTGTAAAATTTAAGTATTAGTCCTTTGTCAGATATACCTCTTGAAAATACTTTCTTCCAGTATGTGGCTTATTTTTTCCTTCTCTTGACAGTATCTTTGTCACTGTAGAACTTTTAAGTTTTAGAAGGTTCATCTTATCAATTCTGTCTTTCATGGATTATGCCTTTGGGGCTACATCCAAGAAATTATCACCAGACCCAAGGTCATATAGATTTTCTCCTATCTTATCTTGCAGGAGTTTTATAGTTCTGTGTTTTATATTTAGGTCTATGATTTCATTTTGAGTTAATTTTTGTTCAGGATATAAGATCTGTACTTAAGTTCTTAATTTTTAGTACCACAATGTATTGATTTCTGTAGCCTTATATTAAGACTCAATTTCCTGTAGATCAGTTCTCCAGCATTGTTTATTTTCTTTACTATTGAGTTGGCTATCCTAGGTCTTCTATTTCTCCATATAACTTTGGAATATGTTTGGAGATACCCACAAAATAACTACTATTTGTAGAACATGGGTATTTTAGGTAACACATTGTGATTTCTCTAGATAATGATTCTTCCACCTTACCAAGATTTCTTTTTGTTTGCCTCTTTATTTGTTTAGTAATTTGTCTCCTTCCCTATATATGACTTCCAGTTCATTATGCCTCCCCAAATGTTATCTTATAGGGTCCAGGTGCATCAAGGCACCTCCCCTTTCACATATACTTTTCATGGTTTCAAAATATATGTTTGTCACTTTAAAGTTTATCTTATTCTTTGAAAATCTTCACAACTTATATTGGCACATACAAAATAATTTATGCATCTTTAGAAATGTTTAGCCTAAAACATAAGCACCTTTTGGGAAAGGTGATTTTATTTATTTACTTTTCTTTGGATGTAACTAGAGAATATCATGCTAAGTGAAATAAGTCAATCCCGAAAAACCAAAAGCCAAACGTTTTCTCTGATAATGAATGCTGATCCATAGTGGAGGGATGGGTGTAGGGAAGAATGAAGGAACTTTGGATTGTGCAGAGGGGAGTGAAGGGAGGGGTGGGGTGGTGGGGCTAGGAAGGATGGTAGAATGAAACAGACATTATTATCCTATATACCTGTATTATTACACTACTGGTGTGACTCAGCACCATGTACAGTCAGAAGAATGAAAGCTTATGCTCCATTTGTGTAAATGTGTCAGAATATATTCTGCTGTAATGTATAACCAATTAGAACAAATAAAAACATTTTTAAAAAATGTATTTTTTTTCCATAAACCAGTTAGAAGGATACGGCATTACACCACTCAGATGGAATATTATATTATTTCCAGCATGTGCCAGCAGGAAGATTTAGTGACCACAATTTGTTCAGCTACAATCCCAGCTACAGTCCCCCCTAACCTCCAAACCACACCACACACTAATGGCCTCATGATATACTTTCAAATCTGGATATCCTAAAACCATTAAACCCTACTAATTCTAAGCTATCATGTAACTTACCTTCCATGTAACTTACTATAATTCAGGTACTTGTACAAGAGTCATCATGCTGCTGCCCCTAGCGATCTTATTCCTTTTGGCAAATATCACCATGGAGGCATTTACTATTTTGGTATCAAAATATCAGAAGTTTAAGAACTTAAGTATTTGTCTCCAGGACCCAGAGAGAGAGTTGGGGGTGTCCATGTGCATGCTGGTTACGTGGGCAGACTAAGTGTGGTTTCCTTTTCAAGGCAGCATCTCCAGTGCAATTGTTTCCTAAGATTGGTGGCTTCTAGATATGGGGGGCTTTGATTGGGAGAGACAGCAGTTTTTTAGTTGTGACACAGTAACTGTTGGTTGTAGTTTTTGGTGTGGTTTTCCTGAAGTTTGACCTGTTTTGTCAAACCTCTCAATGCCTGACAAGACATCTCATTCCCTACAACAAATATATCTCTGCTAAAGCCAGTTGCAATATATTCTGCTTTCTACAAATGTAATTTGACTGATACAAGGGCCAACCACCTACCACGGGTTGTCTGAAAGCAACTGGTAACACAGTTTCCATGGTCCTATTCATTGCTGAGTGAAAATGCTCCACAACATGTCAGCCTAGAAAGCTCCATTATTCATTTTCTGGAGCTGCATCTCCTTGTGTGCATTTTTATTAAAGCCATCGTTTGTCATGTTAAGCAGCTGTTGCAACATAAAGAGTAACTGTCAAATAATATGGCATTTGGAAATGGTGACATTTTCCTTTTAATGTCTTTTCCTCCATCTCTCTCTACCCTCTTTCAAACTATCACTGCAGTGGTAATGTGCAAGGACCATCAGCCTGACAAGTGGCTCTGTCTGCTGCTGAACAAAAAGAGAACTGTGAATAGGCCCCTCCTTATTCTCAGTGAGTTCTGCAATCTTCATGGGAAACTGTAGCCCTTGCTGTCTCTGGTTGAGGTACTCAGTAACTGGGTGCACGTATATCATGGACCACAGGTTGGTTACATTTGGCTCATTATTTTGTTGATGGAAAGTGAACACCCTTCACCACTTACAGTTGTCTGCCACCTGGAATCACAGGTTAGGAAGCATGGGAGTATCCAGGTCTAAGAATGCCTTATACACAGCCCATGCCTGGCATCAGTTTCCAGGTATTGCTCTGCACTAAGCTGTGCCAGCAAGTATGACAGTTTTGTGTTTGTTGCTTGTTTGTTTTTAATCAACTTGTGTGCTACTGCCAGAGCCTGCCTTGGCAACCCTTTTCTATTCACTGATGAGGCCTCTTCATTCCAAATTTTAAGCTGCATCCTGGCCTAGATTTTAAGATTCATGCTCTCACTCTAAGGGATTTTGTGGAGTTCATGATGTTAGTTTGACTCTGAAGAAATAGGCATTGTCACAAAATACAATTGTCATCCCCATGTTCAATATCACTTATTCAAAAACCCCATAATCTTGCCACCATTCCTCTGCTTCAGCTTGCTTGTCCAACAGTCCCACCACAATGCATCTTTCATTGCTTTGAGAATTCATGACCATTAACTCCTCTACTGTATCTCAATTCCTAAGCCCTCTACTTTCTTCCCTCTGAATCTAATGTAGATTTCATGGTTTATAAATGTAACTGCTCCAACACTTTAGTCTCCCTTGTTCACTAAACTTTTCAAACTTTCCATTATAAATATGTCACCAAATTACAGCCAGATAAACTCAACTTTCCACTTTCTCTGAGTCTGAACTTGAGAAATCCAGCTCAGTCAAGGGCGGATCAATATAGACTGACTCCTTTATAAATTCATGCTCACCAAAATCCACTGATTCATCAACTTCATTGCACATTTTTTCTACTATTCCTTGGTCAATTCATACTTTTATTTTCCACAATCACTTTTAAAATCATTCTCCAATCATCTCAGTCCATTGGGAATATCTCCAACATTTCATTCCTTTGACTCATCCATCTCTTCAAGCCCTGAGTAGATGAAGACCTTCCTTTTCAAAGAAAAAAAGAAATCACTAAATGAGAGTCCTCTAACCATCCCTCACCAAGCATGCAAACGTTTCTACATATAGACCTTTCTTCCTTCCTGTTGTTCAGGAAAAACCAGTCCTCTTCATATGGTGACTAATATTTCCAACTGTGCTTTGCATTTCTTTCCATCTTGATTTCTGAGAAAAATTATTCTAATGATGGATTTCTTGTCACAATTGTATATTGTACAAAGTCCATCCTTGGCTTTTAAATACATGAAAAAATAAATTAAATTAAATTAATATTTTAATTAGACTTTAATCTTTCAGCTATCTGTATATTACTCTCAGCCAAATATCTCAAATAGTTTCCCTAATATTCTTATCCCCATCCCTCATCTTCCAAACGTACTTCCACACATGACAATATGACCTTGAACTCATCATTACTCTGAAGAAATTCTTTCTCTGGTCATAAGCAACCTCAGTAATATAAATTACACTGGATATTCTTAACTCTTTATATTCTTGAATTCTCTGTGTCATTCCACATTTTCTCCTCTCTCAAATTCTACTTTCTCTTTGATTTTTTTCTCAGCTCACAGTCTATTTCTTACTTTTCACTGCAAACTTACCTTCTTCAGCCTGGCTTTGGAATGTTGTGGTTCTTCAAGACTCGGTCTGAGGTTCGCTCATTTTTTTTACTCTATATATTGAGAGTAAAAAAGAGAGCTTACAGATTCATAATTACCTATAAGCTGATAACTCAATGATTATTTTCTAAAGTCTGGAGCCCTCTGAATATCTGCCCAACTGTCACTTTAATGTCTTTCCTGGGGCTCATCATTCATTCTCTTAAGAGTTAATGAGCATCAACCATTATAGAGATATTGCTCTAGGCTCTAGCAATAGCAGTGAATGAAATAGATTAGGACTTTGTCCAATGAAACATGAGATTTTTGTGCAATGATAAAAAAAAACAAATAAAAGATGAAAAATATGACAGGAAGTGCTAGGTGCTCTGAAGAAAAGCAAAGCAGGGTGAAGGAATAAAAGGCAATGTAAGTTTTGTTTCATTCTTTTTTTAAAAAAGTATGTTTATAGAAGTCCTCTCAGATGAAGGGACATTTGATCAAAAACTCAAAATTAGAGGAGTAAACCACAAAATGTTTTAGAGGAATATAATTCCAAGCAGAGAATACAGCAAGTAGAAAGTCATTGAGTTGTAGCAAATGAGTATATAGGCATACGGAGTCAGCATAAAAAACACAACTTCTCAGATTCCCTTTCTTTATCCAAAGTATCCTGTTTCAGCTTCAATGTCCTTCACCATTTTTAAGAAGAACAAAAAACCCACACTTTTCATATTTAATCTATCGCTAACTCTATAAAATGTATCTCTCTGAAAATTCTACTTTGTTCTACTTAGTTGGATATTTCCTATTGCTAGTAACTGTCTCTCTTTCTTCCTATCTGTCCCATAAGTCAGGACTTGCCCAGCGTGGCCAGTTTATCTGCTAGATAGTGGCCTCTCTTGATTTCTGTCAGCAGATTGCACTTAACACATACCTAGGTAGTTATTTTTTGAAACACAAGATCAGAATTATGTTCAAATATTTACTGATCTATGCTTTGGACTCTTCTACTTGCCCATTACAAAGTGATGACTAATGGGGTAATATGACAGTTCTTGGGGTTACCACATTGGAAACTAGGAACAAAGATAGAAGTGCCCACATGTTCACCAGATTTGAATGTAGTTGATTATTGGATGTGAGCAGAACACTTGAGTAGGACAGCAGCTGGGGGAAAGACTCAAAGAGCATAGAATTTTATCATCTCAGTACCTGTTATTTTAATGAAGTAGTATTTGTTTAAAGAGTTTTTTCCCCCAATCAAGAATATCTCCTATAAAAACAGACGTCCTTCTATTAATCTTTAACAGGTGATATGACAAATATCATGCTGCCTCTGACTAGTGCTTATTTCCCTTGTGGAAGCCAATGATAAGGTTAGCATGTACAGTAGCAAATAGCTCAAAACTCCCATCATCAGGTGTTCTAGTTGATTTGTAGAAAAATGGGATGATGATTTTATAATAGCTAATAGAGTTTCTGATTTAATGCAGCTGCTAGAAATTAGCACAGACTCCATTGAAAGCTTCCCAGTCACTTATAATAACAGGATAATAAATCATTCCCAGCACTTTCTGGCATTTATGATTCTATTAGAAACCTAAGACCTGGTTCAGCTACTCTTGTCCGTTTATTTTTCACTTATTTATTAAATTACCTTTTAAAGTTCAAGAGACAAAAAAACACATTGCTTTGACTTTGCTGACAAACATGTGAATGAGTGATAGTATCTGTATGGAATTCCTTATTTCAAATCAGTAGAGAGTGAAGAGAAAGGATATTTAAATGAAGCCATGGGGGACTTTTTGAAATCCCAAGACAACATGATGATTACACAAAACACTGGATGTATGGGAAGATTCTTGTATTACACATTTGCCCAGGTGAAATGGGTCAGTTTCTCAGTATCTAAGAGTTTTAATTTTCCCGTTTGTAGAAGTCAGATCATAATCTCTTTTCAATATCTACTTGCAAGGTTGTTGGTATGCCTAATAAAATAATAAATGTGAAAGCATTTTGTAAATTGTCAGGCTCAATGGATGTTAGTAATTTCTGTTTATGAAGGGCTTTGTTTTTTTGCTTGTTGGAAACACTTATTCAAAACAGGAAGCCCTGATTGCTAAGCTATTTACAGCTGCTTTGTTCTTCTGCTCTGGGCTCCTAAGGAAGACCTAACTCTCTCTCTGCTGGATCTCTGTGCTGAATTCTCAACTGTGTCAATAACAACTAAATAATACCCTAAAATACCCACGATCTGGAGCTGGGCCAGCCTTGAAGATTTAGCTCACAGACAGCTATCTATTCACATTGCATTCCCAAATCACACACACATACAAAAAATGATGTGTCACACTTACCATGCATGCAGCTACACATTCACTCACCTGGCCATGCACTTTTTTTCATACTCTCATAAATACACTTCAGCAGAACCTATGTCATCTGGTCCTTGACTTGT
Source organism: Glaucomys volans (assembly GCA_020662805.1). Lineage (NCBI taxonomy): Eukaryota > Metazoa > Chordata > Mammalia > Rodentia > Sciuridae > Glaucomys > Glaucomys volans. The sequence continues at coordinate 98,469 of JAJEJO010003602.1, read as the reverse complement.
AAATCTAACCAAGAGATATTTAGGAGCAGTGGGAACTGGTGTACCCACCAACAGCTGGCAGACAGAATTATATAAAGCATGTATAGGAGTCTTTGGTGACCCACCTGATCTATGAACTTGCTAAAATAGGAAGAAGTTTCAATATATTTAATTCGATTCAGGAAAGTATTTATTAAAATGACTCTCCACAGCTTAGTGCTATGGTGAATAGAAAGAAATGTGGTATGTTACATTGCCCTAAAGGAGTGTGTAATCTAATGGAGAGATAAGATATGCATGCAAAAAATCACTGGAGGACATTGTGAGTTGACATGTGATTCATTAAGAGCTGAAATGGGCTAGGGTACACATGGAAGTCCTGGAGGAAAAAGTAAGAACTGCTAAAAATGGTTTGTAGACTTGGGAAAACTCAGAGGAAAAGAAAGAATGAGGAAATGACTTTGTCAAACTGGGGGAAGCAGAAATGAATACTGAAGGTGGGAGCACTAACAAGGACCCCAGTCTGACTGTGGCAGGTAGGGACATCACATTCAGAACAGAAGTGATGTGAAGAAATACAAGTGGTTGATGACCACTGAGTTGGGAGGTCAGGTAGGAGATAAAAATTGGAAAATAGTTTGGATCAGCCATGGAAAGCCTGAAAGTATTTGACTTTTAATCTCTAGTAAATGAGAAGCCACATGAGTTTTTTAAAAGGAATGTCATGGTCAGATTTTGGGTTAAAGTAATGACATTGAGGTCACAGTGGAGTGAAAATATTGGCAGCAAGAGCCCAATCAGGAGTCCATCGCCATTGCAAAGGTTTAAAATGGCAAAGCTTAAATAGAATCAGCAGTAAAACAGGGGCAGCACTCTTGTAAAACAAGTCTTGTTCATTCTGTGGTTTTGTTCCAGAGAAGTTCCACTTAAACAGGTTATTATGTGACTAGTTTCCCTTAGGGTGGGTTCAACCTGTGGCTCTGCAGAATGTCTGAATAAAAGATATTTCTAGGATCAAGAAGGAAGAGTTTTGCAACCAACCAGACATCAGGGCGAGGGAGAAGGTTTCAAACCTTGACTTTCTGTTCTCTATGTTCATGATCCTCCATGGTGACCTCATCTTGTCTTAAAGCTTCAAACATAACTGCTGTCTGTGGCAATATATATTTATATACATATAAAGAAAGAGAGAGAGAGAGCAAATCTCTCTCTCTCTCTCTCTCTTTCTCTCTCTTTCTCTCTCTCTGAATTCCAGAATTGATATTCATCTGCTTATTTACGTTCTCTTGGATTTCTAGTGGGCATATCAAATTTAACATGTCTAAACCCAAACTGCTCACATTCCTAGCTTGCATCTGCCATTTTTTCCCATCTCAAAGTCAACTTCATCTTTTTAGGATGAAACACTGGAATCATATTGACTTCTTCCATCTTGTTACATCTCATATTCAATCCATGACCAAAGACGGCTAGACCTACCTTCCAAATACATTCAGAACCCATCCTTTCTTTCCATCTCTACCAATATCAACCTGCTCTAAACTCTTCACACATCCCACCCAGATCATGATGATAATCTCTGCTTTTGCACATTCTGCCATACACTAAATCTCACCATGACAGTGAAAATAGTGTTTAAGATGGATCAGATCACATCACTCCTTTGTCCCACACTCTCCACTGGCACCAGTTCTAGAGTACTGTACCTTGCACAACCTGGTTCCTCTTCCCCCATCTTACCTCTTCTCCTCTCTCAACATTCCAGTCATGTCATTCTCCCTTATTCCTTAGACAAGCAATGCACACTCCTGCCTCCATACTCATGAAATACTATACTGTAACTCATAAAAATATACAACTACTACATGTTGATCAAAAATTAAATTTAAAAACTTTAAGGCAATGGAAATGCTAATTGCACTGATTTGTTCATTATACTTTATAAGTGTTAGGGTTTGTGTCTTCAATGCCCCTGAAAGCTCATGTGTTGAAGGTGTGGTCAATAGTGTAGCAATGTCTAGAGGTGGGACCTTTAGTAAAGGATTGGTATCCTGAGGGCTCTGACCTCATCAGTAGATTAATTCAGCTGATGGATTGGTAATTTGGATGGACTAACAGGAGGTGGTGAAAACTGAAGGCAGATGGGACATGACTGGAAGAAGTAGGTCACTGAAGATGTGTTCTTCGAGATTGTATCTTGTCCCTGGCCATGAGCTGAGAAGTTTTCTTCTACCACATTCTTCAACCATGAGGTTTTTCCTTACCTCAGGACCAAAGCAATGGAGCCAGTCAACCATATCCTGAAACCATGAGCCCAGATAAATACTTTCTCCTTTAACTTGCTTTCTCAGGTCATGGGGACAAAGAGCTAACACAGTATACATGTTTTGAATTATCACACCATACCCCATAGATATGTACAAATATAATCATAATAATTTAAAATTAAAAATGGGAGAAAATAAAACTCTTCCTCGCAGCATCCACATGACTAGTTCTGTTGTGAGTTTTACTCTAACATCACTTTCTCAGTGAGATCTCCTCTAACTATTGTTTCAAATTGCCACTCTCCCATATTCTCTCATTCCTTCCGTGCCTTATCTTTCTAGTGCATATTGCTACCTGTGAGACTGCTTTAACTTATATAGTTATGAATTAATACATTTGTTATCCTTTCCACTGGAACAAAAACTTGCTTAATAACTGAGCACTCCAGAAATATGTGGTGCTGGATAAGCGGACTTGATGGTCATCAAAAAATAAGCAACATTTGAGACTATGGAAGGGCACATATTTACTCAGGAAAAGCTTGGGGTATAAACTAATATTTAAAAGAACTGCGAAGAAATGGAATCCAAGACAGAAAGATAAAGGAGGACTTTAAAGGTAAGTGGAAAATGGATTATTCAGGCTGAAAGAGTGAAAAGTTTTAAAACAAAGCATTTAATTATTTTGTCAAATGTCATAAAGAGGTTAAGTGAGATAAAAGTCAAGCACTGAGTACACCAAGTGTAGAGTTGGGAAGAAGTTGGCACCCTTAAGGAAATTAGTTTTAGTTGAGTAGAAAGGGCAGGACCACATTATAGTGACTTGGAACATAAGTAGAAGATAACCAACTATAGATAGAAAAGGTAGCCCATCCTCTCTTTCATCAACTTTGAGAAGAGACAGAGGAAGGCAATGGCTGGGAGATCCCACCAACCTCTGGATGGAACTACAATTTATAGGTAGGAAAAGAAAGCCATGGACATCTTTCCTGGATAATAAAATATAGACACACAATGTCACCAAAAAGTTCCCTTAATTTCTTAATTATCAGTTAGGTATATTCAATTCCTGCAAGAGGAATTCTTTAAAAGTTTGGCATCCACATCATTATTAAACATGTCATAGTAATAATAGTCTTACATCTTTAATCCATTCAACTAGAAATTATTTGTTTCTTCTAAAACCCAAATAGAGAGTGGGAGGAAAGCACAATGCTTTTATTTGTTCTAAGTATTTCTTATTCTCTTAAAAAACATAGGCCCTGTGGATTTATTACTGATAAGTACCTTGTAATGAAGTGTTAGTAAGGAATGCACTTGAAGTGCCTTTAGCAAATTTAATTTTTAAGTGCATTATATAGTCAGAAAATTGACATTAAAAACAAGTGTGTGCTTTTCCATCTCCATTCTCCCTTGGTGGTTTCCAGACTATCTCTGCTCAGTTCACAAGCAAGAGATAATTTAGTAAATGGCACAGTCACAAACAACCCAAGTGTTTCCCTTCAATTTACTATGTCCCAGTGGACGAGAGTAGAGAATCTGCTCTGAATTTTGAGGTAAATGGTGGCTTTATTTATTTCAAAAGCAGAGATTAGGCATTTATGTTATGTCCTGAACAGTGCCAGGCATGAGGGAGGATACAAAAGAAACTGAAAAGGTATTCAGTTCCACAGCAGCAATAAGATAGAGAAGATGCAGTGGAATGATTAGAGAGTGGTCTGTCAGACCCAGCCCTGAAATGTTATGATGTAGATGAGACACACTGTGGTTATGGCAAAGCCAAAAATGTCACGAATCACCCCTGTGTGGCAGAGATGGACCCTGAAGGCAGAATTGTGTTGGGGTTAGAGGAGGAATGAGGAAAGCTATCACAGCTAATGGAAAACCCGAGTTAGTGGTCACATGTGTGTTCAATATCTCAAAGAATAAGCCAGAAAGGGCTGACAGTAACTTAGAGGAAATTTAGAGGAGGCAATGGAGGATAAGGTGGCATGGTGGGCAGGGGCCTGAATTTCCTAAAGAATGAATGATTTTTTATGATGAGCACAAAAGGGGGGCACTGCACATTTATCAACTGTTACTTATTGACTATTGGTTGAAATGATATTTAAGAAAAATCAGTTTGAAAGTTGCTTGTATAAATGAATAAAGTAGAGAGGTTTTATAAGGGAAATGAAAAGACAAAAGTGACTATAATCTTGGCTTCAGAACTGATCTTAGACTTGGCTAATTCTAGAAAAAGGATAAAGGTAAAAATAAGTGACATCTCTGAATGACAGTGGAATGAAAACCATAATAGCTCAGTCATTTTAAGTTTTCAACACAAAGCAATGAAGAAACAAATGAAATCTAATTTTTATATGCTAGCTATTATGTTAAGCATTTCATATTTTTATCATATTTTATCTCTGAAGAATAGCCCAGTCACTGACCTGACTAGCTCTATTTGTCCCTCTCTGACTCCATTTGCTTCTTTAACTTTTTTTTCTTCTGTTTTTCTGAGTCACTCTCTCTTGGGGTTATCTTGGGTATCAGGATCAGCAGGTTTGATTAATAAATATTTTTAGGATAACAAACTGAAACTACCCCTGGCAATAGCAAGCCTCATAGATTCATCATCCTATGATGAGATTCCCCCTCTAAGTGGGAGCAATTGCCCCATGGTGGGTACCAAGGCTGCCCCCCTAAGCAAGGGAAAGCATCTCACCATGGATCACAAATAGCCCCTGGAAGTGATGGCAGCTTCCCGTAGCTTTGTAGAACCAGTCTTGATATAATGACCAGCCAGACCAGGTCCTGACCAAGATCACATACCTTGACAGCTATGCAACCCCCCAACAACTACCTTTGTTCCCCTTTTCTATAAAACCTCACAGTTCCTATCAGTCCCTGAAAGACAGTAGACCTTTTCCTCTTCTTCCCTGTGTGGCTACACTGATTAAAGTTCCTTTCCTGCCCTTCGTAACAGCTCATCTCTTTAATCGGAATCTTGGAAAGGCTGGCCAAATCTAGTGTGTGGTGATCCCTGGAGCTGGGGCCATCACCCTAAACCTCTGGTAATGTCTCCATAATGACCTTATAAGAAGAAAAATCAAAGTTTAGAGTTCTAAGTTATTTGTGAACCAATAACTTACAACTGAATCACATATCCAAATATCTTCAGAGTTGAAATTCAAATTCAGGCTTTTCTACTGAAAGCCCAAGACTCACTCTACAATAAAAGTTCTTCCAGGAGTTGGCCTAGATTTTATTACTCCCATCGATGCATTCACACTTTCTACATCTTCTCCAGTACAATTTCCCCATAGCCCAGGCCAATTCAGCTACTGTTTCTCCTTTTGGAGAAACCATTTTCCATGTCTTCTCTGTTATTATACTCATAATGTTCTATTTCTCTCTTTTCTCCTTTCCTTATGTCTGTGAAGATTTAAAGTCTTGTGCTAAATATCATCCACCCTAGGAAGCTTTTCCTTTTCTCCCAAATGTCTGTGATCACTCTTTCCTTTAAAGTACCTCAGCCTTTCTCTACTTCCTTACTCTCTTTATTCTGCAGTTGCTTGGGTATTTGTCTCATCCAAAACATTAGATCACACACTTTTGAGAATAAAACTTTTGATATATCTAATGATCTTCATAATTCCATTTTATTAGGAATTTGTTGGACAAAAAAAAAAAATAAAGCCAAAAAATTGGAAGATAAAAGGGATAGGGCTTCAGGAAAAACAAAATATGTTGTAGCTACACAAGTTTATGAGAAAAGCAGGTTCAATGTAAAATGCCCCTGAACTTGGAGGCAGGAAAGCTGGGTTCCTTGGTCAAAGTCAACTTCATCACTCTGGACCTTAGTTTCTCCTCTGAACACTAAGAACTGTGGACAACTGGCAGTCTTTAAACTGTGTTCACCTTTAATATTCTGTTGCTGATATTTCCAGTCAGAAAGTAAAACTCCAGGCCTTGATTACCTTATTAAACTCAAACATTATCACTTTTAAAAGAATCAGCTTAACTCTAACAGTCAACTTTAATAAGACAGCTCAGCTGACCCCTCCAGGGTGGGATGCATGCCAGAATATTCTTGGGCCCCTGGGTCCCTTGTAAATCAGAGTTGATATTCCTGTTCCCAGCCTGGGTAATGTGCTGTGGCTTATTTGCATAACAATTACACGCATTAAGAAGGCTACTGATTGGAGCGCTCCTTGCCAAATTATGATGGCTCTTTGAATGAAGCTGCCTTTCCTGTCTCTGAACAGCTGCTGGTGGTATGCTGGGTCTTCAATCACCAGAGGGAGACTGGCATCCACCCCCCTCCAGCTTTGAAGTTTCTTTTCAACAGATGAGCATCCTAGGATCTCGGCACATCAAAATCTCTGCTAAAACCAGTGCCAAGTGACCTTTCCCAAGCAGGACAGCAAAGACCTTCACAGGGCTGGGATGTTGGAGGAAAACTGGAGACTGAGCCAGCACCCACAACAATGATGGGCCTGCGGGGTTGGTTCAGGTTTACTACCCCCTTGATCAAGTTTCCACTTTAACAAGGGTCATTTACTTAGAAAATAAACTGCACCAGGCACTGGTCACAAGAGATAAAACAGACACACTCCTAACTCATGTAGCGTAGTTGGGTGATTGAACACCAATCAGCCCCCAAAGAATGCTATCTAGGCTCCTCTTGTTACATGGTGGTATAAATGTTTGTTGTCCTATCATGTATTCTGTATAAGCTCCCAGAGAATTAGAACATATCATGTCTTTTAATCACCTCATCCCCAAACAATAGTTAGTTAAATAGCTCAAGTACTTTAAGAGCAAGGTTGTATGTGATATTTCTTCTTCCATTTCTTAGATCACTCTTAAATGTATTTAAAAAAATACATCAGCATATCCTGCCCACACATGACTTTGTATTGTTATGAGGCTGAGCTGATGATTATGTTGATTGTACATCACTGGTCAGTCAGTAAACTTAAAAGAAAGAAAAAATGAAGGGGATTGTGTTAGTTTTCTGTCACTGTGACTAAATACCTAAGATGGTCAATTTATTGAGGGAAATGGTTTATTTTAGCTTGTGGTTTCAGAGGATTCTGTCCGTGGTCAATGGTCTCTCTTGCCTGTGGCTAAGCAGAACATCATGGCAAGAGAGTGTGACAGAGGAAAGGCCTGTTCACTTCATGGTGTGCAGGAAGCAAAGAGAGTGGGAAGGACCAGGGTGCCAGTACTTCCTCAAGGGCACATCCCCAGTGACCTAACTTCCACCCATTAGGGTCCATCTCCTAAACATTCCACCACAACCCAATAGTACCAAAGGCTGGTCACTGAGTCTTTAACACATGGGCTGTTAGGGGAAATATCATATGCAAACTGTAGCAGGGATTATGGAAAGCACTCAGTAATCACCTTCTTATTGAGTGCCACTGTGGGCCAGCCAATTTCCCAAGTTCTAATCTATTGAAGTTAGAATTATCTGGATTCTTCAGAAGTTTCCTGTAGGGTCAAGAACTTGTGTTAGAACTTGTGTTATTAGAACTTGTGTTGAGGCCTAATAATTCTACCTTTGCCGCATTGGCTAAGTTTTGCATAAATTCTTAATTCAGGAGAACACTTTTCTTTCAGTGGGGCTTTGAGTCATCCTCCATATGATCTTTGTCAATGTCAGAAAACTGAGTATCTATTGCATTTACCCAGATTCTGGTAGGAAATGACACCATCTGTACCTGAGGCTTCTACCTGATAAAAGATAAAATAACTTGCAATTATAATTTAGTTTTATTGAATGCTTATTAATTTTCAGAAATACAACTCTTAGAATCCTTATAGACTTCAAGATGATTTTCACAAACATTAAGTATTCATGATGTAATCTCAATAAATACATGTCCTTCAATATAGGAACCTTAGGGAAACAAACATATGGGACTTACTACATGGCACACTGTAGAAGAAATATTAATTAATAATTACAAGGTATGGAAATGTTTATGATCTTATTTAATCATTACAATGCTGAGCAATTGGCATTATTAAAAATCATTTTCCCTTTTCTTAGGTAGATAAGAAAAACAGGGCCTTAACATGTTAAGCAACTTGTCCAGAATAAAGGTCAAGTAGTTAGAGTTAGAACTCTGAGAGTCTAAGTGCACTGCTCATATGTATATTGCCTCTCAACTTTATACCAGTAACCTTCATACAATTCCGACCAAAGCCCCCTGATTGCTGATTGTACCCCAAACAATGAACATCACCCAACTTCAGAGATCATCCATTGCTTCCATCCTCATTGGCTTGAAAACAGTAGGCGAAATCTATACCTGGAACCTTAAGAGTTCATCTAGTTCAATCAAATATCTGTTACTGTGTTACTGTTTAGTGTGAAAGCCCCTTTAGTTATCTGTACTCTCACATTTTCAATCCATAATGTCTGAACCCTATCACTCACTTCCTCCACCTGTTTTCCTGTTATCTCCTTGTACTGTGTATGGTATACCTGCTATAAATAAATTCTCCAACAGGCTTAGCTAATGATCAAGCATCTCTTCCCCCTTATATCTCCTTAGCTCTTCCTGACACCTGATTCTTCCATCACATCAAGAGAGAGTTCTCTCATCTACTCTTCTCTGCCCACCATAAGTTTATCATCTTCCATTTACTCCTCAACATACATCATTGGGCCTTTAGTCCCACTACTCCACTGAACTTCCAGGACCTCAACACCCAGGACCTCCTGCTGCTAACAAAACCCAATGACATATGGACTTGAAATTACACAAATTTGTTTTGTCATGAATTTTGTGAATCAGGAGTCAGTTAGGTACACTACTAAGGTCTCATGAGGCTGAAATCAAGGCTGGATTAGAACAGGCTGTGATTCTTATCTGAGGCTGAGTCCTCTTCTAAGTTGCCTGGTGGTTGGCAGATTTCAGTCTCTTGCAGTTTTAGGACTGATGTTCCCATTTTCTTACTGGCTGCTAGAGAGGCACTGTTTTCAACTAATAGTACCACCCTCAGGTCCATCTCCACCATGTCCACCCTCCATAGGCAGTTGACAGCACAGATGTTTGCTTGCCAAAGCTGGCAAAAGAAATCCCACTCACTACAAATCTTTCTTTCAAAGAAGAGCTTACCAGGGGAGGTCACATCCATGCAGGATTACCTAATTTATGATTTGCTCAAAATCAATTGATTAAGGACCCTGTGATGGTTGATCTTGGCTGTCAACTTGACTTGATTGAGAGATGCTGAGAAAATTGGTGTCTGTGAAGGTGTTTCCAGAGAAACACTGACTCCTGATTCACAGAATCCATGACAAAACAAATTTGTGTAATTTCAAGTCCATATGTCATTGGGTTTTGTTAGCAGCAGGAGGTCCTGGGTATTGAGTTCTGGGAAGTTCAGTGGAGTAGTGGGACTAAAGGCCCAATGATGTATGCTGAGGTGTTTCCAGAGAGGACCAGCATATGGGACAGTGAACTGAGGGAGAAATAACCATCTTGAATGGGAGCAGCAGCATTCTGTGCTGGTGGATAGAAGAAAAAGCAGAAAGGGGAAGCTAAGGGTGTGATTTTGCTGCTGCTATTGCCCATGGACATCAAACATCAGATTCTTTAGGCTTTAAACATGGACTTGCAACAGTGATTCTCCAAGGGTGCTTCCAGACCTTCATTCTCTGATTGGTCCCTCTTCTTCTGATACTTCCAGCTTCATGGACTAAGTAGTAGGTTTCCCTGGTTCTCCATTCTGCAGAGAGCCTTTGGGGTACTAGTCAGCCTCTGATGATGTAAACCAATCTACAAGGCTCATAAATCACATATATATATGTGAACACACACACATTTATGGATAATATATAATATATATTTCTGTCGTTTCCCACCCTCCAGAGAACCCTGACAATACAGACCCTAATTCATTTGAAAAGTTCCTCTTCTTTACCATTTAACTTAATATGGGTGTGAAATCTTACCACACTAAAACATCCCACACATAACCAAAAGGAAAGGATTATCTGGGGAACTTGCACTAAATACATCTTAGAATTCTGATGATTGCATATTTTCAATCCACTTTTCTCTATTTTTCCACTGGGTTTCTTCCCTTTTCTTCACTTGAGCTATTCTGTTATAAATCTGTTTATAATCTAAACAGACTTTCTCTTGGTATTCCAATTGCCTCTCTGACTTTCTTTCTTTCTTTTTTTTTTTTTTTTTTTTTTTTTTTTGTGGTGCTAGGGATTGAACCCAGGGCCTTGTGCTTGACAGGCAAGCACTCTACCAACTGAGCTATATCCCCAGCCCTCTGACTTTCTTTTCTACCCTTTCCATAAGTTTTGCTTTTCTGTGTTCTTTTCTGAGGTACTTTTGCACCCAAAAGAATTATTCTGTGTCATGCCTCAGATTTGGAACATACTTTGACCTCTGCCTGGAATGTCTTTCTGAGGCCTTCTTCTTCCTCTAGCTAATTTTCATTCATTCTTTCAAAGTCACCTTGAGTATGACCTATTCTAGAAATGCTTTTTAACTTCCCCTCTCCTCATGCTAACAGAAGTACCCATACCACCTCTAGTTTCCCACAGCATTCCTTTCAAAATAACTTCATATTTGTTTCATTGTAGTGATCACTGACTTACTCCTCTATTACTATGAATAGATACCTGAGATCAGAGAATTTAAAAGTCAAGAGTTGAATGTTTTCTGTCATATGTGGGAGTTAGAGGAAAAAAAAAAAACTTAAGGGATCTGTCTTAGCTTTTTGACTGCTGTGACTAAAAGATCTGACCAGAACAATTGTACAGTAGGAAATGTTTATTTGAGGGCTCACAGTTTCATAGGTCTTAGTCCATAGAAGACCAGCACTATTCCTCAGGGTTCCAGGTGAGGCAGAATATCATGGCAGAGGAATATGGCAGAGGGAAGTGGCTCACATGATGATCAGAAAGTAGAGAGAGAGACATTTCACTAACCAGATACAAATATATACTCCAAAACCACACACCCAGTGCCCCACCTCCTCCAGTCACCACTCAGTTAATCCCATCAGGGGATTAATTCACTGATTGGGTTAAGGTACTCACAACTCAATCATTTCTTCTCTGCACTTTCTTTCATTGTCTTACACATGAGCTTTTGGGGGACAACTCACATTCAAATCATAATAGAATCTCATGAAAATAGAAGGGAGAACAATTAAAAAACAAATAAGGAAGACAATAAATGGGGAAGGAATAGAGGAGAGAAAGAGGAGGTACTAGGGAATTAAATAAACCAGATTATGCTATGTACATATATGAATTTATCATAAAGAATTCCACTCTTATGTGTAATTATAATGTACAAATTAAAAAGTAAGTAGAAGGAGATCAGTAAAGAAGAGGAAGAAGATCAGGGGAAGGGAAGAAGGAACACAAAAAGCAAACACTGGGGAATAAAATGAAGTAAATGATGTGTGAGTGTTACAGTTCGGATATGGAGTGTCCTCCAAAATCTCCTGTGTTAATGCAGGGTGAAATTATTGGATTATGAGATCTGGACAGCTGTAATCTAGTCAGTCCATCCAAGTTTGAATGATTAGGTGGCAATTATAGGCAGGTGGGGTATGGTTGGAGGAGGTGGGTCACTGAGGGCATGCCCAGAAAGGGTGCATTTTCCCTAAGGCCCTTTCCCTGCTCCCTGGTTGCCATGATGTGCTGACTTACCTTGATCCCAGAGCAATGGAGTCAGCCATTTGTGTACTGAATCTTTGAACCTAGGAGCTAAAATAAATTTTTCCTCCTCTAAGTTGTTCAGTATTTTGTCACAGTAGCCAAAAGCTGACTAACACAGCATGTATTAATGTCAAAATGAACCCTATTATTATGTACAATTATAACATACTAATAAAAACAAAAATGAAAATAAATTACTTGTTGAAAAAAAATATATAGACTATCTCAGAAGTCACTCAAACACAACATGAATGAAAGAATGATCACTTTACAGATGAAAAAGCTGAGGATGCATAAGGTTAAGTGATTCAATGAACATCACATATTTAATAATGAGTAGGAGAGAAGAAGGAATCCTCCAACAGACTTTGGGACCATCTAGCTATTTATAACTATTATTGCTGGGTCACTGATTTAGGAATGTGGCATGACAATTAACAAAATTCAATCTTGAAATTAGAATTCCTAACAATATTTTGCCTGGATCATAACAAATAATAAATGTTTTTGAATGAAATCAATAAATATTAAAACAAATAATCTGTATTGGGAAAAAGTATAGCAAATTAAATTTGCAAGTGTTCTGGATCTAGGTAGCTTTAGAAAGTTTTCCTTCTATTTAACTATAAATTGAAACTTGGTTTAGGATTTAGAATCCCAAAATGTAAGTGGTTAATAGTTAATTATGATCAGGGAAAAAGACAAGTCCAGTAAATTAAAATAGGAAATTCCCAATAGATTCTCAGGATTCTTTATAGGCAAATTAAGCAAATCCACTGAAGATGTAGAAGGAATTCCAATAATGAGTCTTGAAAATTTGAATCTCTTAAGCTCTGCCTAATAAATAATTTTACAGGTTATCCAAACCAGCACTATACCAGGGAGGAGCCAAGGATAAGCCAGATTAAATGATATAAATAGTGGAAAAGCCATAGGCTTTCAAGGCAGGTTTCCAAATCTTTCTTCTCTAAAAGATGTGACTTATGCACACTCTCATTCATCCTTTCTCTTACTCGTCCATCTATGCTTTTGACACACTTTATACCCATAGTGTGCTAGGCAGTAGTGATCAGTAACTGATCCCTTTTCTCTAGAAACAGGCTGCCTTCTGGACAGGACAGATTAGTAAATAAGAAATGATAGGCCATTACATGGGCTATGAGATGATTATTAGAGCAGTACTAAAAAATAATAGTTTTTGTTGGGGAGAGGGATGAAAACAGGCATTTGGGAAAGAAAGGTTTCTACAATGATGCCCCAAGACAGATGATGGAGCACAGGGAAGAAAGCTTTTAGGTAGAGAACTACAGGTTCTTACGTGAGTCTGGAACAGAAAGTGGTTCAATGTGACTGGAAATTGCAGCAGAAAAGGTGAAAGCGACATTGACCAGACATGAGGATGCAGAGGCAGATACTCAGAGTAGTGCAAATGAGAACCTCACATGCTAGAAAGTGTTTTAATTCCGAAGGAAGGATTGAGTTATGGGAAGGTTCACAGCTGAAGTGAGAGTGACTATAATCAGATTCATGATGACAAGTGATTACCCTAGCTACAGTTTGGAGAATGGATTTTAGGGGGAAAGAGTGGAAACCAGGATGGCTCTAGATCAAAGGCAGTTGTCATGGGAATGGGTATGGGGAGAAAGGAATCGTTTGAAGTCCTGTAGAAATTTATTAAACTGCAGATGGAACATACTAGCACTTTACCTTATATGTTAGTTGCAAAATTTAAATGAGTGAATTTGAAATTGCCATGTGAAAATAATCTGCTGCAGTTATTATCAACAAGGTTGGAAATGTGGAGTTTTCTCTTAAGCAGCCCAAATAATGAAATAATGAGAGCTCTTTTATGCTTTTGAAATATTTCCATTTCTCTTTCTATTAGGAAAATTTTGATAACAGTAAAGGAACATGATTCTCCAGTATAAATGAGGGTGGTCCGTGTTACAGCAAGTGACCAGGTTGATATGCAACTCCCTAGTCAATGCTGTGTTCTTCTCCTCTTGTGTTTTAACCTCAGGGTAAAATGGCAGTTTTATTAATATTAATACACTTGCATAAAGTGCTAATTTACTCCATCATTTTCCTAATTAGCTCTATTGAATTGTGAGACTCATCTGCATGAATAATGAATCCCTATATGCTTTTTCCAATGTCTGTCTCATCTCTGCAAAGGGAAATACAGGAAGAAAGAGGAACTCTCCTGTTATTCTTTGATTATTATGGAAAAAAATACAATCCACTCTCTGAGAAGAAGGTGAAGACATTGAGAAAGTATATTGGTTAAACCTAGGCAGAAATGGAGAAGGCTGAACCATCTTTTTTACAGATAAAACAAAGAAGATTTTGCTTTAGGTTTGGTAAACCCTGTCATTTCTCTTGGAATATACTAATGAATATAGCCTTCTCTCCAATTCTGACACAATGTCATTCCATCTGCTAGTACTACAGGAAAGGCGATGAGGTGAGGTCAAGAATAGTGGGTTTATTTGATCAAAGGATAAAAAGAATTCACACTTTCTTTTTTCTCTGAACTAATTATCTCAATTAGATTGAAAATGGAGCATTCATGAAGCTGAGAAAAATCAATGTCAAGAATATTTTAAAAACTTCTAATAAATCAATGAGAAAGCACAGCAATATAGTTAAAGGGGGGGGGCGCGAAAAAATGAACAGGTACAGCAGAGAAGAGGAAACACGTAAGTTCTGTAGATCCTAAAGACAATAATACCACAGCATTTTACACAGAACAATTTGGCAAAAATTAAAATGTTAGACACTACTAAGTACTGGGGAAGTGATCTTAGGATTTTTATATATTTCTGGAGTCATTAGAAGCTGGTATTTTGGTGAGCAATTTAGCAATACCTTCTACATCAAAATACTCCCTGCAATCCCACTTCTCAGTAGATATGTTCATAGTTACCTTGTTCATAATAGAAGAAATTACGGAGTCAACCTAAATACCCATCGACATAAAAGTGGATAAATCAACTGAAGTATATTCACAAATTGGAATAATAAACATCAGTCAAAGCAGATGAACTACAACAATGCAAAACTGTGGATGTTTCAAGTATAACGAGTATAAGAATTACCCCCAAATCCCATGTCATAATGCACACCCTAGCTATGAAAATGAAAAACAGCAAAATAAAAAATTAAATTTAGAGACTCACATGCAGTAAAATTACTTAAGAATGGAAGTATAAAATGAATACAGAATTTTGAATCATGGTTGCAGGAAGTATCAATACAGACGGATCATGCAAGAGAAGTATAGGTTAATACTCAGGTCTTATCATGAGTGCATGGGTGTGTGTGTGTGTGTGTGTGTGTGTGTATGTGTGTGTGTGTGTGCTTGGGGGAACAGTGTTGTGAATCTGTGATTGCTTATCCTTTTTTTTTTTTTTTTAATAAAAGGGAGGTCAGGCATAGAATATTGAGAAAAATCCATAGAATCATGAACCATTGTTTATAGCAATCCAATTCTGTGTACATGAGGTTTATTTTAGAAAAAGGAAAGCAAACTATCAGATACCTTTTGCCCTTTTATGTTTTTTAATAAATAAATTATTTCCCTTTGTCATTAACTTAGCTCCCTAACAAATGAAATTATTATAAGATCCTTCAGTGATTTTCCTGGCCTACCAAAATCATAGCAAGAAAAGAAAGACAGAAAAAGTCACAGTATGAAACGATGTGTATGAACCAAAAGGTCAAGGTTGGCTGAATCCTGAGATACAGGCAAAGGGACACAATACCCTTGGGGTGATCATAAGAACTGGTGGAGAGGGAAATGGGTCAAATGAGTCTCCATACCAATTACAAGGTTATAGCAGTGACTGAACACAGGTTAAGAGATTACAGAAAGATGTTGTCCAGAGGGACAGAATCTCAAGCAAATCTTTCTAGAGTGGGAGGTTAAAAGGAATGTACTCAGTTGTTGATGTACTCAGGACATCCATAAGTCAGAAGTGTATAACTCAGAGAGTGCCTGAACTTAGTTTCAGACTCTAACTTGCTGCAAAGAAATACTCTTACACCATTCATCTCAGCCATCACCTCTCCAAACATTTCTGTCAGTGCAGTTTGGCACAGGACTAAAAGCAATGATGGACAGTGCCAACAGCAGCAACAATACTTTGCATTTGAATAGCACCCTCCTGTGGCAATCAAAATTATTCTCACAACAGCTTCAACAGAAAGGGTGGGCATTCTGTTTTTCTATTTGTCATATGAGGGAGCTGAGATCTGGGAAGACTTCCACCTAGAAATAAGAATTTTGATCACTGGTACCCTATGTCCCTTCAAAGATGCCACTAGAAGTAAGGGGCTGGTAGAAACAGGGAACTCAGACCAACTGTATTGAATACATGTGTCAAGTGCATTGTAATTTTTTTTCCAATTTACTCTTTACAATACTCCATGAAGTAGGCATTATCATTAACTCTGTTATGTGAATAAACAAATGGAAAATGCAAAGAACTTCAGTTATTAGCTGTGTGCCCTACAACAAGTAGCCCAAGCACTCCAAGACTCACTGGTCTTGTCTAAAAATAAAGCTGATAATAGTAACTATCCTTATAAAATTATTGGGTGGATTGGTGAAATGAGATAGTTAATATGTTTTCCTTAAAAAGATAAATTAGGCAGGTAGATGGCGAAAGCCTGTAATCCCAGGAACTCGAGAGACTGAGGCAGGAGGATCACGAGTTTGAATCCAGCCTCAGCAACTTAGTGAGTGCCTAAGCAATTCAGTGAGACCCTGTCTCTAATAAAATATAAAAAATGGCTGGGATATGACTTGGTGGTTAAGTGCCTCTGTTTTCAATCACTGGTACAAGAAAAAAAAAAAAAGAGATGAATTGCACAAAGCTTATAAATACCGGAAGTATGATTAAACACCTGAATACTCAATTCTAAGTCCTGCCCTTTCTATTAAAGTCACACTGCTCTATAAGGAAATCAGAACAGATAATGTAAAGAGGTTAGATTTTACCAGCTAGTTAAATTTTACAACCCAGTTAGTTATCTGAGATGCACTGCCTGTTGGATTGCCATGAGGAAAAAAGTCTACAACTAATTCTTAACAGGTACCATTCCTCCTACTTGCCAAAGCTCCACATAAAGCATCTTCCCCCTATTTAGCTATTATTAGAACCACAAACTAGAAAACCTTTTGACTGGCAAGAGACCAAGACATAAATTTTCATCCTGCATCTGCTTGAAAGAGTAGGAGTGAAGTTATATTATCAGTGACATTTTCTCACTGGAAAGATTGCCTGGATCATATTTGTATTCATTTTCCTAAATGCAATATACAAGACACTAATAGAACAAAATCTACTAATTAAATTTCATTCAATAATGCATTTTTCACCTTAGATTAGTGGTGTCCTTGTACATTTCTGCTAGTATAGTGCTAATAATATCTTGTTTAGCTTATAAATTGTGCTAATCATTAAATTTGAAAAATTAACAAGCATCAATGAGTCTAAAGTGACAGCACAGTAAATAATTTGAAAGGTCTCTACACTGTAGACCTTTTTTTTGCTTAATTTATTTATTAAAAATTAAGCATATGGATTTGGAAAAATGCTAACTTAGGCACCATGGCAAGCCCAAATCATCAGCATATACCCAAAACAGGAGATACAGAAACAGCTGCAAACCTGAAGCTCACACTCTTGAAGTAATGGCACTTTATATAACTCCTTCACATGGTGAATAAAAAAAAAAATGTGTCCTCCTCAAGATTCATTTTTGATCTGTTTCCAAGCAGTTGACCTTGAGAGGTAAGACCTCTGGGTCAAGTGAATAACTTGGAAAATGTCTACAATTTCTATGCCCCTCTCTCAAAATTATAATACCTACATTGTTCACAGTCTGTGTTCACAGGATGTGTGTGGGTTGGGCAGGACCTGTATAGTTCAATCAATGCAAAACCCATCATGAACTCACTTGTGACATGTGATCTTGTGAAACCCTTACGGGTAGATCGGGTAGATTATGATTATCCCACTGTACGGACAAGGCAGCTGAAGTTCAGAGAGGCTATATTCTCTTCCCAAGTCAAGAGAGTATCAACATTGTGATTCAACTCAGAAAACCCTCACAAAGCTGGTATTTCATGAGTTTAGGCATCTGCATCTGCACTCTTTGCTCTAACAATGTATTTATATATTTTAGAGGAGAACCACCATTAGTTGGGGTAATGTCTGTCTACATTTCTATTTACTGACCAAATTTCATTAACCCATGTACTCATATGATTGTCTGTTCAAAACTACTTTGTGTCAAGCAATGTTTTTAAGCACAAAGGGTGCAGTATTGAACAAAATTTCTAGAACTCATGTAGTTTATATTTTAACATGTCCACCTGGGTGGGTTACTGGAGGGAATACAATAAGCAAAATAAATGAAAATGTTATGTGGTAGATTAGAGAGTGCTAACTGAGAGAGAATGATAAGTGGAGAAAGGGAACCAGGTGTGCTGGAGGAAGTTTGGAGGTTGTGATTAAAAGGCAAAAATGACAAATTTGGAATTTGATAATTTTCCTTTTTGGTTGGTATCTAATCTTCCTCTTCCCCAATACATTTATACCATGAACTGATCTCTGTCTAAAACTATTCTTAATATAAGACAGGAGAATATTGAGATTTATTTGTTTTTCCAATTGACTAGAGCAATGTTGACATCCAGTGGTGAATTCGATTAATCACAGGTGCCCACAAGCTTACTTTTCATTCTGTGTATAAGAGGATGGCTGGGACCAGTACTGGTTAGTAGTCTGTACTGCAGTTGAGTCACAGGGTTCCTCCACAGATGCATACCCTCCATAGCTCCTGCTTCCTACCACCCTTCTTCCACTGCCTTGACTTGGTTTCAAGAGTGTGTATGTTACCATAGCGATATGGCTGTGTCATACCCAGTATATATCCAGGACCTGTGTGTGTATATATATATGAATCAACCCACCTCAATTACATGTGCCTGCATTTAATGTCTATGTAAATCTGCATGCAGATGTATTTCCTACATTACCTACAGATCACGAGTCTGAGGCACATTGTTCTTCCTCACTTGTTACCTTTTCTGTCCCCAGGAGCATGGTGTTAGGAACTCAAAATGAAAATCACCCTGCATCCTGATGTCCTTTTCCATCCGGCTGATGTTACAGTGTCAGTTTCTAATGAAGCAGAAACAAGCATGGCTGCCTTGGGCTTACTTCCCCCTTGATCTTTTCACAGCAGCTCAGATGTCAGCAGACGCATGCAGTCTATTCATGAGTGACACCAATCCACGAAGTTGCCAGCTTCATTTTCTTCCTTCACTCTGGGAAGCAGGCACACTGTCCCAACTCCCTAGTAGGAGAGGGCAAAACACACAGGACAAGGGATCCCTGCCCTTTTAGGTGCTATAGTCTGTGTCTACCATAGACAGAGTAGGAAAAAACCCAGACTTTGCCTCATCTTTATCTTTAAATTCAGCATCTATCAAAAATGATGTGCCACTACTGATTAATGCATTTTATGTATTCAGATAATTTCTATTTAGCATTGACAATCCACTGACAGTTTTCCCACTGGAAACAAAGGCTCAGGCCACCTACAAACCTGATCATGAAATCCTTTTTACCTCTTGGTATGGGGAAAAAGGAAGGAAAAAAAGAGGCACTCTAACGAGCTTAACACACTACACAATTAAATATTGATTGGAAATTCTCCCTGAGTATTTTTCCCTCCATCTCCCTGCCTCCACAGGGAGATGTCTAGATGTGATTCCTAAGCTGTCCCCATCCAGTGATTACGTTCATTAGGACACCAGCCTTGTGGTTAAAGCACTTTCCTTACTGCTGCACGTTTAATTAGACAACTCTTCCCCAGAAATTATTTATAGCCAGGCTCCAGAGCTATTGTTAGTCCGAATGTAAATAAGATTCAGGGCGGGAGTCCCAGCGCTCTGCAGTGGCTGGCGCGCTCCTACCATTTTCAGGCGCCCAACGTGCGCGCTCAGGACCTCATCCAGGGCTTTTCCGCCACAACTCAGGCTATTAAAATTCCCAGGCGCGATTTTCTAATTAAACTTTTGATTCAGGACAACCCAAAAGACTAAATCTAGCAGGTCACCGTGTGCACAAAGGCATGGAGGAGGAGTCAAAGAGAAAAGAAGAGGGAAGGGCCTAGGGAGAAGAAAAGATCTCCTGGAGGGGCCGCGCCGGCATCTGGGGCCCCCATGTAGGGTCAATTTCAGAGGGTTCAACTTCCAATGTGTGTTCACAGCACCTGCCTTAACAGACCCTTCCCAGGAAAGGGTATGAATAACTGCAATAGAGGCAAGTGGTAAAAGGCCAAGATAGAGAAATTTCATGTGTATATGCAACGTTTGCAATCCAGGAGGGTTCCCATGGATACACGGGATCCTGACTTCAACTTCTGTTGTGTACTTTGCTTCAGTTCAGTTTAAATTGAAAGTGCTGAGCTGCTTCTATTTGCCAGACTTTGTATTTGGTGCTGATATAATATCAGCTGAATGGAGCATGGTCCCTGCCCTCAAAATGCTCACATTCTTAGAAATAACAACAACTTGTATTGAAATTAATGAGAACATAATAAGAAAAAAATATGATAACGTTGAAAGCCACTATATATTGAACACTTACTAGATGTGGGCACTCTACACATCTTGCTTCATTTAATGTACACAACCACTATAGGAGCACAATGTTGAGAAAACCATGGCTTTAAAAGGATATTCTTAGACTTATTTGTAACACCATTAGAAAATGGTTGACTGTGAAACCCAAGATCCTAACTAAACATCTTTTTACTGTCTCCTAGGGCACTTTTGTAAGTGCAGCATAACCAAATGTGTAAATTTCAAGCAAGATTGCATAAAGGAAAGAACATTTTATATTACATAGGGAAGTGATGGTCAGAGGGAGCTTTGCCAAGGAGACCAAGAATGAGCTAGGCATGTGAAGACTGGATAGAAGTTGTTGGCAGACAAGAGCAAGAGGGATGTTATAGTTGGGCTGTATGACAACCTCAATGTTCTGTGATTGTACTCATGTATAAAGGCAGGGTTCAGAGCCATGGGCATAGATATTTACTAGTTGTAGTAAATATTGTTAGTAGTAGTAACAATGATAATTAATAATAATAACAGAATATAGAAAATTGGATTGGAATTCAAAATGCTGAAGAAATTAAAAGCTCTTCTTTCTCTTTTTCTTCCTCTCTCCATTCTTTCTTTTCTTTAAGCATTAATTGTATTCATATGTGATTAAGGAATGGTAGTAAGAAAGTAGAGGGAAGGAGACTTTGAGGAATACAATTAGATTCCTTCAAAATATACCCCAAAGCTACCCTTCTACAACATATTCACTTTGAATGAGAATTCTTCCTAGATATTAGCATAATTTTGATAAATGTACTTCCTCATTGTAGATTGGGTTATTAAGCATGTTGTGCATCTGGAAAATAAAGGCTCTGCTATTATAGGATCTGCAGTTTCCCCATAACATCCATGTGTTAAACACATTAAAGTCGTGTATACCAGTTCATGTCCCTACTGGGCGGGGGTAGAACTCTTATGAGTTGGGACTAGAGGGAAGAAGTTAGGTCACTGGGGTTGTGCCTTTGAAGGAGATACTGACCCTTGAGGAGACCCTGGCCTCTTTCCCTCTTTGCTTCCCAGCCACTATGAGGACACTAGCTTCCTCTGCTGTGCAATTCCACCATGATGTACTGTGATCCCACAGGCCCACAGGCAATGGGGTCAAGTGAGAGTGGACAAAAATATCTGAAACCATGAACCGAAATAAACCTTTCCTCTATTAGCTGACTGTGTTAGTAAGCTTTTTGTCACTATGAGAAAATACTTGAGAAAATCAACTTTAAGAAAGATTTATTTTAGCTTATAGTTTAGTCCATAGTTGGCTGGTTCCATTCCTAGGGGCCTGTGGTGAGGCAGACCAACAGGTTAGAGAGGGCATGGTGGAGCAGAGATGTTCATCTCATGATGGCAGAGAAGCAGAGAGAAAGAGAAAAGAAGGGACCTGTGATAAGAAAGATCCTTCCAGGACATGCCCCCAGTTACCCACTACCTCCAACTAGGCCCCACCTCCTCTAGTATAGCCATCTGCCAATACTGTCATCAGCTAAGAAGTGGATGGATTAATCCATTGATGAGGTCCCAGCTCTCATGAGTCAATCACTTCCCCAAAATCCCAATTCCAAACACTATCACATTGCAGTCCAAGCTTTAACACGGGAACCTTTGGTGAGCATTACAGATCCTGCCACAATGCAGTCCAAGCCTTTAACACAGGAACCTTTGGTGAGCATTACAGATCCAAACCATAACACTGATTATCTCAGGTACTTTGTCACAGTGACAGAAAGTTGACTAACACAGGCATGGTATAAATACTTTTCCAAAGTGTTCTTACTCCAATGACTTTTCTCACAGTTCAATCCTGACACAGGATATGAAGGCAAACTTGTCAGTGGGAAGAGGGATGAAAATTAAATCTCAACTCATGACTTTTTATGTATTTTTCTTTCCTGTAACCACAAAACAGATAATCAGGCCAAAAAAGTCTGTCTAGGTAATATTTTAGTCTGCTTGGTACAGACAGACATTGAGAGTCACTCCTCTATTGCTACCTTTGAGGCCAGTCAAAGCCATCACATTTCCAGTAGGAAAAACGCAGATGTCTATTATTTTAAACATATAATTGATTCTAATTCATCACTTATCACTCGGTGACAGATTTTTATATAGTTTATTGTCTCTGCAGCAGCACAGGGCCCTGAGGGGCCGTATCCTATTGTTCCACATTTCCTGGTGCAGCCTCAGCCTCAGCAGCTCGTGTTATCTGTCTGATTAAGTTAGGGAGTCTGGTATCTTGGGGTCCCCAGGTAACTGTCAGCATTGCATACCTTCCAATTGCAGCATTAAAGGAGCCTTTCACCCCTCTCTTCCTTGACCTGTCTGTCACAGTGTGTCTTCTCATTTGCTGATTAATTTGGGACTGTGGGCCCCAGGACCTGGGAGATAGCTATCACTCTTGTCACCTCACCCTTGCACATATCTGCACATGAGTGCTCACTCCCAAGGCCCTGGCAAGGGGACAGAGACATAAGATTAGGGAGGGCAGCCAACCAATCTCACTGCTGACTGGGTTTTTGTGGCTTTGCTATCAGCACAAGCCACCAAATATTCCATCAGGTGTTCCCTTGCTGTGTAGATTTTTCTGTTCTGTACTGATGAACCACATATATTTCCCTCTATGAAGAGTTGGTATCCTGCCATGTGTGCTATTTTTCTTTTATCTGCCTCTGATTTGCACAGCACAGACACAACTGGAGACCCAATGCAGAGCGCTGTGGTTATGCACATGGGATGCACATTGCAGTGCTAGAGACTTGTATCTGCTCCTTAGTCAGCAGAATATGAGCAGGATGGCAGTGGAGCCTGGGAGGGGACACTCATCACAGGCTACTCTCAAGAGAATACTCCTGGCTGGAGCAACCCACAGAAGCTATGTCAGGCTGATCTTATTTTTGGTTTGTTCAAAGAACCAGGTATGTTTCCTGCCTCATGAAGTTAACTATTTCACTCTTGGATTCTTGACCTAAAATAATTGCCTCTTGAAGGTGATCCTTTATCCAGGGTGATCCTGGAGGCAAGTTTTGTATCCTCCAATTCACTGAAAATAGCTCTTCCCTGCATGATTCCTTTATATACTAGTTTGAGTCCCCAGTGGGGGATAGTGTCCTATTCTCATTTTTCCTAGCACTTTTCTCCTGTTTCCCTGTCAGATACCATATTTTCACATACTTCCATCATCTAATCTGAATGTCCTGTGGCCACTTGTTCATCCTTCAGGACCCAGTTAAAATATCCAGTCTCCCTGGGGATTGTGTGTCCCCCAAGAAACATCTTCAAATCTGTTGTTCTTGTGTCACAATCATGCAGTATTTTGCTCATGAGTTATCATCAGTGGAGTGAGTTTGATAGTATTTGCTCAATTTAGCTGAGCAAATGGCTTTGTTGGACACATGTTAGTATATAAGACACAGTGCCAAATTCTCCCTTTATCACTGGGAAGGAGCCTGTGTTTGCTTGTTAGAATGTTTACTGTGGGCCTATTGCTGCTCCAGCGTCTTCCATTAGAAGCCTTTCTGTCTACTCCAAAGGCTCCTTAATCCCTTTAGTTTCTTTGGGTCCTCTCAATATTTGCCAGTTTCCATAGGTACAAATAAGCAAGAGGGTGAAATACCTATCCCCCAAACAATTCACTTTGTGTCTTCGCATGCATTAAATATATTTTTGGAAAGCATTTTGTTGAGGTCTGAATGAATTTTAAAATTCTAACCCCCAAGTTGATGGTATCAGGAGGTGGGCCCTGGGTAAGTGATAGGTCATGAGGCAGAGTCCTCATGAATGGGGCCAGTGTCTTTGTAAAAGAGGACCAAGAAAGACCCATCACCCTTTCTACCATATGAGGACACAGAAATAAAGCACCTTGTCTTGATGGCAGGCTTCCCAGTACATGAAACTTGAGAAAAAAAATTGCATTGTTTATAAGCTAGTAACTTTGTTATTTTGCTATAGCAGCTAGAATGGACTAAGACAAACCCTAAACCTCCAATATTCATATAAGTTTTGTGTACACAGAAGATCTCTGATGTCATCCAGCCAAACTTCCTTTCTACAAATGAGGAAACAAAAAATAAGATGATAAGAAATTTGTCCCAGTCAACTAGTTGCTCCTTGGTACAAAGAATTCACATTTTATAAATACTGTCAGAGTAGTTCCTTGCTCTCAGCAGCCCTGCCCTATCTGACAGGAGCTCATCTCGGCTCATCATGGGGATGAGCTTTGCCTCTGGAATTTGAGTCTCTAAACCTACTATCATGTCTCTTCCAGAGCTCACCCTCCCCAGGTGGTGGGCCCCCTCCTCCCAGTCCCCCACCATAGCAATGACACTGCTGTTTTCTACAGCAAGTGTAAAGCACACACAGACTCAGTTTAGGGACAGTTAATTTCCAATTCTTTCCAGATGGGTTGGAATAATATCCCCAGGTGGTAAATACATTATTAAGAAGGCAGTTTGGTGTGAAATTGGCTATTAAAATATAGATAAAGTTTAATATATTGAGCTCCTTGTCAGAAAAATCACTTTAGAGGGAGCTTATTATTTGTTTGATATTAAAAGAGTCACAGCTCTGCTCCAAGTGACAAATGGGGGGGAAAAATGCCACCGGTAATGAACAAAAGCTTTTTAACATTTAAATTTAGGTTTTTCTTGTAGCTCTGCATGCTGCCATGAGCATGCCCATGTGGTGCAGCCAGAGGCAGGCGTCAGAAATGTCAGGATCTTGGGAGCCACGGAGGCTGCCAACCTGGCTTTAAACAGCTTGAGTCTCCCCAAAAGAAAGAGCTAACAGATAGCAAAAAATGGATTTCAGGTGGTTCCCTTGGCAACACTGTGGAGAGAGGGATCTATTGCAAGATTGACCATGGAAGCTAAGCCTCTCACCTTCTTCTAAGCATCCCAACTTCATGTCACAAAATGTTCCCACCTCAAGTACAGCCTGTTCCAGGAAGCCTGTCTGCACTAACCCCCAGACTCAGAAACCCACCTTCCCTGCACAAACACTCTGCTGAGCCAAATTAATTTTTAAAAAAACAAAAGTATGTTAGAACTTCAGAGTACAAATCTAGAACTATAGATTTGCTATAAAATATACCAAGCCAAGTACTTAATAGGGAGTAACCATGCTTAACAACATCACTTCTCAACTCTACCAAGGAAAGTCCAGACTCTATGCTTAGAGTCAGCTTTATCCTTCCTCATGCTAGCAAAATCCTCCAGGAAATCTGCAAAACTCAGACTGGGGGAGTAAAAATCATAAAGGATACATAGAGGCCACAATCCCATTTTATTCAAAGAATAGGCCAATGGCCCATAATGCAGAGGGTGGTGTTCTTGGGGAAGGATGGTGGGAATATGGGCAGGGTTCTTTTAAAAGAAAATAATACCTGGGCATCTTGATGTATACCTGTAATCCTAGCTACTCGGGAGGCTGAAGGTAGGAGGATTGAAAGCTCAAGGATAGCCTCAGCAACTTAGCAAGACCCTACCTCAAAATATAATCAAAATGACAGGGGATGGAGCTTGGTGGCAGAACATTGGCTTAGCATGTGTGAGGTTCAGTATTCTGACACTAGTACTGCAAAAAGAAAAAAAAAAAAAACTATAATATTAACTAACAGCTAATCACTAGGGTCACCCTGGTGGGAGTCTCTATTATCAGTATGTAGTACACACATGCCTATATGCATACCCAGAGATACCTGGATACTGCTGAGATAGAGTGACCCTTCATTCTTAACAATGGACATTTGTAATGAGAAAAATGGTGTCTGGTTTTTAAGCTGAACTGATAGAAGGACATCTCAGTAAATTTGAAGATAGGCTGTGCTTTTCACCTAGACTCTGCTGTTGTGTGACTTAAACTTCAGTCTTTTCCTAATACCACAGTCATTGGTTGTAAAGAAAGACTAGTGATATCCATTCCAAACCCTTCTTGCTGGTCAAAGCCCACTGACTGTATCATTGGCTCTTGCTTGGAAAGTGGAAATGCAATCATGTGACACATTCAATATGACCAATGAAGAATAAGTGGATGAGGCCATCTGGAGTACAAAAGTTCCATGGCCACTCTATCAAATATTATACAAAGAAGAAACCACCGGCCGTACCAGGATCAGAGCATAGAGGTTTATAGCTTGCCTCTCAACCTCAGAGCACTGAAGTACTGACCCCTCTCTCAGCTGAACTCCCTGATGAACCATGGCAACTGTGCAACTTCTGCCAGGAGGTATGTGCTTGAAAAGACCTGCACAATCTGACAAGGTATTCATAGTGCCCTTGCTTCAATATGGTGCAGCTATTGCAATAAGTGCCTTTGTAGCTATGAGCAATACATTTCATCTTTCGAGTGACAAGTGGC
Organism: Glaucomys volans; assembly: GCA_020662805.1. NCBI lineage: Eukaryota > Metazoa > Chordata > Mammalia > Rodentia > Sciuridae > Glaucomys > Glaucomys volans. The sequence goes on along the minus strand of JAJEJO010003602.1, from coordinate 71,495 downwards.
TGAGACTGTAATTTAAGTTTTAAAAAAAAAAAAAAAAAAAAAATAAAAAAAAAGAAGTTAAAAAAAAAAAAAAAAAAAAAAAAAAAAAAGTAGGTCAGATGCCAAAACTGGGATCGAATCTCTTGAGATCTAGACAGGAGTTAAAAACCAAAATTAAAATAAAAACAAAAACACAATGCTTTTGAAAAAGAAATTCTTGGGACCAGAAACGGATTCAGGCATTTTCCTTTCAACTGCATGTCACTCAGTCCCATAAAGTATGTACTATTGCCCCAGTTTGATAGATAAGGAAGGTGTCACAGAGGTTGTATTAGACAGTTTTTTGTTACTGTGACAAATATCTGAGAAAATCAACTTAGAGGAGAAATGATTTATTTTGGCTCAGGATTCAGAGTTCCATAATTTTCTGGTTCCAAGGTAGAAATATTGTGGTGGAAGGGTGTGGCAAAGGAAAGCTGTTCACCTCATGATAGCCGGTAACAGAGAGAAAGAGAAGGAGGAAGGGGCAGGGGACAAGATATGTCCACTCAGGGTACATCCCCAGTCACCCACTTCCTACAATTAGGCCCCACCTCCTGTAGTTTCTTACACCTCCTACCAATGTTATCAAATTTTAATCCATCAATGGATTAATCCACTGGTGAGGTCAGAGTCATCATGATCTAATCACTTCCTAAACCCCACCTGTGAACCTTGCTTGACTGGGGATCAAGTCTTCAACACATGAGCCTGTGGGAGATATTCTAGATCCAAACCATGTTGGAAGTCAAGTAAATGACCAAAGTTACAGAGCTAAGGAATAAGACCGAGGGTCAATTCTGAACAGGTGAAGTGCCTGTTCAGCCGTCACTGTCTCTGAATCAGCAAGAGGAGAAAACTTCCTGAATGAAAGTTCTTCATGCATATATTCATAAAGATTGGTGTTTGAGTCTTGGTTCACTTCTCGTATCTATGTTATCCTCAGTAAGTCTCTGAACATTTTCTACTGGGGAAGGTTCTTGCATTCTTCACTCTAAAATGAGTAGGCAAATGCCAGTTCTGTGTGTCCCTGGGGGTATTGTGAGGATTAAATAAGATGATGACTGTAAAGGTTTTCAGTAAACTCTACAATGTTAAGACATGCTTGTAGAGTTGTTATTGCTCACCTCTAAATAGAATTATTTTCCATAAGTAACATGGATATGAATGTGTAAGAGGGAGAAAGCTCAGGAGAGAACAAGGGCGAGAGGGGCAGAGGGAGAAACTGAGAAAGGGAGGGAAGAGATAATGATCAGCTGTAGGCCATTCTATCAATTAACCAATTTGATACAATCTTACACTCAACTTTGTAGTTGAGTACTGGATAGTTTGGGGATGACTTGGAACCACTTGATCTCATTTGAGTTTTCAAACAACCCCATGATTATGGGCATCATCTTCTTTATACCAGTGGGGAAATAATGTGACCTAAAAGTCAGAGTAACTTTTCTGATAATACTATGAAATATTAAGCACAATTTCTTCATTCATCTGTGAATGCTAACAAATATCAAAGATTTGAAAAGAAAACATAGTAGAAAAGTTAAAGAAAATTTAGCCTATTAACTAAATTGTTCTTCAAATTGGGAAAATGTTATAATTGATGTTTACATTAGTTTTTTATACCTGCTATCATAAATTACTACAAACTTGGTGACTTAAAACAACAATCTTCTTTTTCTTTTTACATGGGAGTATAATTTATTCTCTTTTTTTTGTCATGGTATCATAGATGATTTCTTTTTTAAAATTTAAATTTTTTTAAATTTTAGTTCATTGTACACAAATGGAATACAACAATCATTTTTCTGTTTGTACACAAAGTAGAATCATACAATTTGCCTATTCATACATATACATAGGGTAAAGATGTTTGTCTCATTCTTTCCTTCCCTGCCCCCTCCCCACCCCTCATTTTCCTCTATACAGTCCATCCCTTCTCCATTTTCCCCGTACATCCCCCCATCCTGGCTATGTGTCATCAACCACTTATAAGAGAAATCATTTGGCCTTTGGTTTTTTGGCATTGGCTTATTTCACTTAACATGATCTTCTCCAATTCCATCCATTTACCTGCAAATGTCATAATTTTATTATTCTTTGTGGCTGAATAATATTCCATTTCTTATGGTTCCAAAGACCAGAAGTCTGAACAATCATTGAGCCAAATATGAAGGGACTTAATGCTTCTTTCTGGGGTTCATTTTTGCCTTTTCCACCTTCTGCTGACTGCTACTATTCCTGAACTTGTGGCTACTTCACTCCAATCTCTAAGACAAGCATCCTCAAATCTCTCTCTCTCTTGTTTCTTCCCATCATTTTCTGTGTCTTAAAATCTTTCTCTGCCTTATTCTTATGAAGGTAAAAGTGATTACTTTAGTGCCCACTCAGACAATGCATGATAATCTCTTCATCTTAAAATCTTAATGCAATCAGTCAGTGAAAACCTCTTTTGTTGTTTAAATTAACATTCACAGGTTCCAGGAATTAGCAAGTATCTGTTTTGAGAGGAGTGTCCTTTTTCAGATCACCACAGTATTCTTTGTTTTGTAGCAGGATACTAGGAAAACATTGCATCCTCTTGCTTCTGGTAATGAATTAAGGTCTCTAATGCTTAAATATCTTAAGTTCTGGAGACCACAGAATGAACTAAAGTCTAAGCATTGAATCAATAGAGAGTGCTCTTTGTTTTGTTCACAACACAAAACTTCTCCAAGAGATGGATAAAGGAAAAGAACAGAGATCTCCTCTACTTGCAATACATTTTTATATCCCCAACTTCTAACAGGTGTCAGAATCCACTCCCATTCCCATGTGGCATTGGATGCACAGGTTATCTGTAACACGACATTAGCCTATAAGTAGTGGATCCATCCAAGAAGTCTCTTTTCTTCCCAAGATGTGGACTAATACCTTTCACCTCACTAAAGCTGGTGGAAATGCCAGCAGGGAAAGAGGGGCTGAAGAGGCAAAGAGCAGGGATGCTGTCAGCTGAGTGCTAGTTTGGAAGGAAGTTGGACACCCATGCATCTCAACAGAGGGAGCAGCATCCCAGAGAGTGAAACTTACTCCTCTGCCATCTAATCTGAGGCCCCCTCCATCTCTCCATCTGCCTTGCCTGGAAGTCAGTTCCCATAGTCAGTGCCCCTTGGGACCTGACAGTCTCCTTAGAGACTTCATGGAGGAAAGAAAATGTGACTTTGCTGCAGTTCTGACTTATTTAATTTTTATTTTATTTTTTGCTCCTTTGGATGCCTGTGGTGTTGATGTTTTATTAATCATTCTGTTTTCCCTTTGGAACCAGGTAGAATCCTGTCTATCATCTGGCAGTTGGCAACTGAACACCAGCAAGGCAAGGAAGGGGAATCCATGGTGTGCTTGGTAGAGACAGGCAGAAAATTCTCAAAATGCCCTCTGCAAATGAGTGCGATTTTACCTTGGTCAAGCCACCTTCACCTCTTAACTTTTCGTATACCTGCCTAGAAGTACCAGCACAAGCATAGCCCATTCTAAAGGCAGGCTTTCCTCTTTCTGGTCATGTTCAGTAACTGCCACCAGAGCTAATAGCTGCGTTGGAGACCAGGTGGCAAGGGGATCCATGCTCCTGATTTGCCTTGGAACTGTGTTGGTTCTTTTGTTGCTGCTCTAAGAGAATACTTTGCATTGGGTAATTTCTAAACAACAGAAATTTATTTGGTCCATAGTTATAGAATCTGGAAAGTTCAAAGAGAAGAAGCAGATGTCTAGTGAGGACCTTCATGCTGCATAAACCCATGGTAGAAGGTGGCAGGGCAAGGGAGTGTGCTGGACAGACAGGGAGGGAGCCAAACTTCATCCTTCTGTAGGAAGCCCACACCCAAGATAATTAACCCACTCTTGTGATAATAGTGTTAGCATATTTGCAGGGATAGAGCCCTCAGGACTTAATCCTCTCTTAAAAACTCCAATTTCCAACACTGCTGCAGTAGAAGTTAACTATACAGCATGTGAATTCTGAGGGACACATTCTCTTATTGTTTGGATATAGGTGACCCTGAGAAGCTCCTGTGCTAATGTTCAGTAGTGAAATGATTATATTATGTAAGGTGTAACTTCACAGATTGATCCATTTGATACATATAATAATAACAACAACAATAATAATAATAATAATAATAATAATAATAATAATAATAAAGTGAGGGGTAACTATGAAGAGGTGGAGTGTGCCGGGATAAAGTATGTCATTGGAGGCATGAATTTGGGGATCATATCTTGTCCCTGATTTCTATCTCTCTCTCTTCTTCTCAGTTACCAAGAGCTAAGCATCTTTCCTCCACCATGCCCTTCTGTCATGATGTTCTGCCTCACCTAGAGCCCAGAATAAAGAAGTTGTCCAATGATGGACTGAGGCCTCTGAAACTAGGAGCCCAAAATACATTTTCCCTTCTCTAAGTTGTTTTTGTCAGACATCAGTCACAGTAACAAAAAGCTAACACACATTCAAGTCATAGCAAGGCTCAGATTGATGAGTGTTGACATTTGCCATCTACTGGCCAAATCGAAACCAGATTCTGGATGCTTAAGACTCAGAAGCTAGACCACACCACTTTGCTTCAGCTAATCTTTGCCCTAACTTACTTCACCTTGGTCTGAGATGAGTGGGTTCCATGCCATTGCCCAAACAAACCAATGGGTTGTGATATTTCCGTTCCTTTCATTCCTCACTAACCTCTAAAGAATCCCTTCTAATGTTTGTCCCTTCCCTGTTATCTCTATGCTTGGAGCTAGGTGAACACCACCATTGCTATTTAGGCCCTCCTCTGCATTCTCCATTTGTGTTCCTCCCATCCTTCCTCCTACCTCTCCCTTTCCCTGAACCAGTGAGAGGCTGCAGATTTTCACATATGCCACATTCTCATTAGAAACCCTATCTCCACTCCAACCCTAATTCCTAGAAGGAGCACATTCTTAAAAGATTATAAGAAAAGTACAATAATGAATGAATAAGAGGCTAAAATCTCTCCACTATGACTGTATCATGATTTTAAGTGTGATGTGGACACTCCCAACAAATGTAGTTTTCTATGATTCTAAGATTTCGGTCAAAATTAATGCTTCCTCAGCTCAACACCTATGTTCTCCATTTCTCCTCCCACTACTCCCATAGCACTTGGGGCATCTGTCCCTCTGTAGGAACATGTGATAGGTCACAATTGAGTAAGAACTGTGCACCTTCTTTTCTCTGCATTTCCATAAATGAAATGTACTTCTAAAAGAATGTTTTGGGAGGTTATTCAGATACGAATTTGGGGATATAGAAAAAACTATACTGAATCTCAAAAGAAAAGCACCCAAGAATGATTGCAGCGAAGAAAATGCACATGAATCTTTGAAATACAAACAAGTGACTCTTGAGCAACCTTCCCCAGGTACTTGCCCAAGAAGGTAACATGATAAGAGGGCAATACATTAGCACAAGAAAAATTGGTGCAAAATTGTGTGATTCTGCGCTGATTTCATCTCTAGTTCAGCCCGTGGATATTGTACCTCTATAAATATTAATATGTCAGACCAAGGGGGTTTTGTTTCTCCTTCTGGAAATAGCCACATTCTCCCTTGAATGTGTACCTGCTTTCCTAAATAACTGTGTGCATCTTTGTTTGGCTTGTCTGAATTTTTTTTTCTATCACATACATCAAATATCTCACCTGTTCTGAGTTGAGGTCCCCCTCTCTGCAGTATGATGCAGTCCTTTTTAGAGAGACTATAGACATATTCCAAATATACTTAATACAACCCTCCCTGACTGCTCTGTGTTTCAAGAATACAACTATTAGGCATAAATAGGCACTTATCAATATATTTAATACATCAAATCCAGATTTTTCTGTGGACCTCTTCTATGAATCTGAACTTCTTTTTTTTTCTAACTTTTTCTTTCTTTTTTAAAAATCACACTATTTCATGAATTCCTTCATTTTAGGAGATAAGCATTCCCCAAGTGCTGGGGGTCAGAGACTGAGGATTGTTACCTAGGATCTATTCTTATCTTTGCTTTTCATCATAGAACCCTGGAAGTCCCACGTTAGTTGCAGCCTGATGACTAAATTCAAGTACATAGATTGCATGCAGCTTCCAGGACAAGTTCTTAAAGGAAGGACACCCCATTCCTTGCCCTTCTCCCTTCCTTCTGTCTGGAATACAGACTTCATGAATGGAGAAAGGTTAGACATTTGGGATCCTACAGGGCACTGGCAATGGAGAGACAAACAAGGGTAAGGCACTGAAGAACAGGAGGCCTGGGTCTCTGACTCTGTGTCATTGCAAAACCTTGAATGAACAACTTAAAAGAGCAAGAAAGTAAGTTCTAAATTGCATAGTTATCATGCTTCTTATTTTATTTTATTAATCAGAGTTTAATAACTCAAATTTTCTACCATTTTTGTTATTGATTTCTATTGAAAGTTGCTGGCTGTACTTTGTCCACTGACCAAATCTACAGGAAATGCACAAGATATGGAAGGCAGTTGGTACCTCTCTCAGTCCCATATTGTGCCTGCCATTTCCCATTTCTACTGGAATTGTCCTTACATCATGCCTTCCTGTGCTGTGAGGTTTGAACACGTTCTATTTGCCTAAAGACTGCTGTACGCATGCTCCAAGTCATACCTTTTACCTATATGCAAGCAATGCCCTGGGGTGGCCAGGCCAAAGTGACTATGTCTGTAGCCATTTGCATAGACCTACCTGGGACCAGACAGGATGGGGTGGTGCTTGAAGCCTAAGCAAGAGCCCTGCCTCATAATTTTCTGCAAAATACCTGAATTATTAATCCTTCACTCTCAAAAGCAATCATATTCATTTAATTTAAAACAGGATAGGGAAAGGCAAGAGAACTGTTCTTTTCTTTCTGATCAAATGTCAAACCAAATCAAGAGCAGATGCATCCCAAAGAATTTTCCCCCAATTCATCAGGCATCTCTACAGATCAGCCCCACAACTTTTGACCTTGGGGACTTTGCCCCACCTAGCACAGAGCAACTTATTGGAAAGTTCTCATTTGCCTGCCACCCTCCCTTTGTTTTAGCACTTTCTTGTTATTTTCAACATACCTGAGATCTCTTGCTGCTGTGGAGTACAGCTCCATCTGTAAATGACCTCAACAGAACTCAGGATTGATTTAACCTCCCTTATCTGTGTGATTAGCTTAGCCACAGAGCAGATACTTGGTGCTTATCGGCCCATTAAAGAGTCAAAGAATGCTGTTACCAGTTTTTTATCTCTAAAATGCACACAAAGCCCTGCTGATTATTCTATTAATTTGTTAATGAACCTGTCCACCGACAGATTCTACATTCCTTTGGAAGGGAGGGTAAGGAATTGAACATTTAAAGGGATTTCAGCCTTCAGAGGTAAAGCTTAAAAGTTTGGAAGTCCTTGTGGAAGCTGAGATACACATGCTTATTTTTATTGTGTTTTATTCTCCCTTAATCTTTTATTGCAATAGCAGGCACACAGAGGGACAGAGAAAAATTAGGCTGGGAAAAAATTCATTGTCTGGAAGCAGACTCAGGCCCACACCAAGTAGAGGAACAAAGATGCCTGGCAGGGAAGTTTTGAATAGTTTAGCACATGTATCAGGTTTTCTTGGGACCAGATCTTCTCTTGACTTTTTACAATTGATACATGGATGGCAGTTCTATCCAAGCACAAAGGATTCTGGGGAAAATGATTTGTTTGTCCTCTATGTATTGTCCCATATTTGGTGGATTTTGCAATTTTGTTTTATCTCCCTAGAAATGCAGAAAATTCCATGAGGGTTAATGCATGTCTGCATATGCTTCAAGTACACTAGGAGTGCTGTATTAATAGTCATCTGTTCAGTGGGATCATGTGGTATGGTGGCTTCATTGGAAGTACTCTGACTTTTTAAGGTTTTCACCTTCTGCTACAGCTCTTTAGTCTTTCAAGTATCTTAGGCAGAAAGATAGCTAACAAATGACATCAGTGGCCAAGGAATACCTGGGCCAATTAATTGCCTATAGAATGAAACTCAGACCATAGTTGAACCATTTAAAATTTACAGCAAGAAAGTGAGTGAGTTAATCCATTATGCCTATCACTGTTGCCTGGCAAATAGTTACAATAGGAATGTGGAATGGGTGTGAAGGAATCAGTATAATCAGATCAGAGCACAACTTCAGGAGAGGTTCAAGACTGTGCTCAGTATATTTATTTACTGATTTTGTTTTTCTTCTTGGTAGTGTAATAGGTACCATGATACCTTGTCCAGAATACCTCTGGATGAAAGGCATGAATTTCCCCAGATTCCAGGAATATTGGCTAGGAAAACTGAACCCCCAAGATCTGTTACCCTGCCCTCATTTGGGGACACCTTTGAAAGTCATGTCAGCACCAGAATCTTCATAAGATCCATTGAGATCTCTGGTACAGCTACAACAATATTCATCATTGCCTAATCTGGGTTCTGAGCCCTTCCCTCATCACAGGTGCTCTTCCTGAGAGCTCTCTCTAATAAGTTTTCTCCACCTGAGTCTGTTACCACTGAACCCAACCTAATCTTATCTGCTAATATGAATGACCTATGCATAAAAACACCTGATTAAGGAGACATACAACAAGACTAGGCAAATTTCTATTTTGCTGAAGACATTAGTATGGATTATATACTGGCACAGATTGGTTGCTATTTGGACCTCTGTACCAAAAGCTTTGATTACCTAACTAAAATCTGCATGTTTGGAAGTTTCCAATGCTGTCCTATTTAACATAGAACAATGACTTTGATTATCATTTCTTTATATTTTTTCTTGTCAGAAAAAATGTACAATGAACATTTTACACATTAGACAGGATTCCTGCTCTCCAAAACATTCAGGGATTGCAAGTAAACAGATATCAAAATGTAGTGGTATGGAGCTGAGAGTGTAGCTTAATGGTAGAGAGCATGTGTAGCATGAGTGAGGCCCTGTATTCAGTCCCAGCACCCCAAAATGTCCTCAAAACCAAAATGTAGTGGTGCACATTTGGAAGACCTGGCTAATGTGAGAAGCAGTAGAAACTAGAATAAAAATGATGTCCCATTTGCCCAAATTTACCAAGTTAACATTGTCAGGAACACATTAAGAAACTCTGGCACTTGATTTCCCAAAATTAACTGTATTAATACAAGATTATTTGACTTGGTTTAAGAGTCAAAATTCAAAATACACAGGAAATTTACTGTATAACATGGTATTCAAGTCAAGTAAGATGTCTTTTCTGCACTAGTTGCATAGGATAAAATGCTGTTGGGTTCAGAAAATGATACCTCCAAATATGACACCCTGGTATGCTGATTATTTTAAATTAAAGACCTTTATACGTCTGAAGACTAGACCAGTCAAAGAATAAAACAAGCACCTTTGGCCCTTTCTCTGAGTTTTTCTTACCTAAACTCATATCTTCAGTAATTGAGGTTAAACAATGTCATCACACTTGGACAGATGTTGTCACAAGCCACTGTTTATTTCTTAGGACCATTAATTATCAAAGAGATAATTAATTCACTCAATATCGTCTGTACATTGGGTCCACTATTTAAGTAAAATCGTTTGTGCCACTCAAAACTGTCACCTCATTCATCTCCCTTTTCTGTATGAAGAAGGGGATGTGAACATCTGGACTTTATTGGGTTACTGGGTGACAATACTGCTGTGATTGTTCTCCATATGCATTAATAAATGTGTATACCTCATTCTCCTATTAATCTGTCCATTGTCAGTTCATTAGGGTCCACCTCCAGAAAGCAAGTGAAAGCTTTCCTTCCAACCTCAGTACTATCTTCAGTTCTATATGCCAGCATCAGATGACTTGATACCACATAATGATAAAAGATGGGAAATTCATTTACTTGAGGAACAGTTTTAAAGTTCCATCTTCCACTAGTGCCTTTTCATATCCTGCAATTCCAATTAATACTTGAAACACAGTAATGTTCCTCTTTCAATGCCTATGCATGTTTAAGCCCCTCTCCTGTCAATCTGTCCTTTTCTCTTCAAGGAATAGCTTGATAGTTACCTTCATGCTGAACCCAGGTCCACACCTGGGGAGTTGTTGGGTCCTTTCTCAGTCTTTTCAAGAAGCAGTTTGTTGAAACCCACATCACAACATTCTTCACAGCTCTTTGTCCCTCTCATGGCCTCAATCAATAAAAGGACTATCAGAGTATGAGAGCTTTGTAGTTCCAGCTCTAGTGGAATGTCTGTCATATGCACTATTTGATGAATAAATAAAATTTGTGAGTTAATAGATAACAAATGAATGAACATATTCTAAATGCAAGAAAAGACAGCTTGGAAGGGAATACTCTTATTAAGAAGTGAAAGATTCTTCAACTATTTAAAAAGGCATTAAAGTATCCTTGTAACACAATAAAGAAATATGGACTGGATCATGGTTTTATGGAGAGAATCTGTAATTAATTTAGTAACTGTGACCAAAAGTTTCTGATTAATGAATTAGTGGCAGTCTGAAAGGTAGCCTTTGGGACAGCTTTAAGAATCTAACTCTAGTCTTATTCTTTTTAACATATTTATCAAAGTCTTAAAAAAAGACACAAAAAGCATACTTGCCAAAAATTTATGGATGACATGAAGCCAGGTAGAATAATAAACAAATTGGAAAACAAAAAATAGGATGCAAAAATATCTCATGAGTCTAGAATCATGAGCTGGGTTTGCCAAGTTGACATTCAAGAGAAAGAAATAGAAAGCCATGCCTTCAGATCCTGAAGCAACTATAAAACAGACAATGGGAAAGAAGAAGCTGAGCTGCAGCATTTGCAATTCTTCACAGGGAACTTAGTTGAGTGTAATTTCATAATGAGTTCGTGTGATGAACCCACTGGGGGAAAAAAAAGTTAATGCAACCTTAGAAAATATGATGGGTAGCAAAACATCTGCAAATGTTTTAGAAGGATGTGAGATAGGAGAATAGTTTTAAAAGCTGGTAAGCAGTTAACAGAAAGGCAGTACATAAGCTATGCTTAAGGTGAATGCCAGGAACAAGAGTAGAGGGTTAAGCTTTAAATTGGAGAGAGTTAAAAGAAAAGCACTATATGCTTTATATTTAACAAGTCCTACATGCATTGCTCAAGACAAATAACAAGAAAGCACTAAACCAATGGAAGCAGATCTGACCACACTCCTTGACAAAAGTAACTAGGATCCCCAATTAAATGCATTTTCATGTTAAAGGATACACCCAACAATGAGAACTAACACGTTAGGCATATTTTGAACTATGTGCCAAAATTTTAAATATGTGCAAAATTTACACAGACACAATGAGAGATTGCCCCATAGTTTATAAATAGGTTAATTTATAGCCCAAGAATTTATAGATGCTCTTCACTCCTTGACTGATTCCCTATTCTGGTTATGGGGCAGTGTTTTAGTCAGCTTTTTCACTGCTGTGACTGAATGATCTGACCACCACAATTATAGAGGAGGAAAGGTTTATTTGAGGGCTCATGGTTTCAGAGGTTTTAGTCCATAGAAGGCTGACTCCATTTCTTGGGGTTCGAGGTGAGGCTAAACGTCATGGCAGGAGAAGGCAACAGAGGGAAGCAGCTCACATCATGGTCATCAGCAAGCAGAGAGAGACTCCACTCTACAGATACAAAATATATACCCACAGCCATGCCCCAATTCACCCCTCCTCCAGTCACACACTACCACTTCAACTAATCCCACCAGGGATTAATTCACTGATTGGATTAAGACTCTTACAACCCATTCTTTTCTCTTCTGAACCTTCCTGCATTGTCTCACATGTGAGCTTTTGGGGGACACCTCATATCCAAACCACAACAGGTAGCCATCTTTCCTTACTATTCTGCCTTTGGAATAGCACCTTGCCAAACTTACCAATGCACAAAATAATCTTTCTACTCTCTGTTAACTGTGTTTGATTTCTATCCTGTATGAGCTAAAGGACCCACTGATCTGGTAACAGATGTAGATAAATTGTGTTCAGAACAAAACCATCAAGCATGGCAAGAGTTTTTGAAATCATGTGGTTTAAGGAAATAAGAATCTGGCAGGGTAAATAATATAGAGACAAGAACATTAAAGAGAGATCCTATTGTTAACTTAATAAGTGCTGAATGATTTGCATCTAGCAAGTGAGATCAGGCTCTTCCTGTAGATTTTAAGTGGTACAATGATGTTAATGGCAGCAGGTATAGAGAAATTGATTTCAACTTGATAGCAGAAATTTTTAGTCTCAGCTATTCCACAATAGTGTAGGCTATAGTGGGAGAAGTAAGTTCCACTTTGATTATTTACTGCAGGTATTGAGTTTGTGGCCTGGGATAATAATAAGATGGGACTCCCTGGTGCAGATTCATGTATGGCATGGAAATTTTTATCCATGACCTTTTGGGTTCCTGAGATCCTGCAATTCTACCCAAAGGACACATGCTGTAAAACTCCAGACAGAATGACAATGAAAAAAAAATCTCATAAAAATTAAACTTATCTAAAAATTAAAGGAAAAGGTTAATGTTATGGTTTAGATACAAGCTATCCCCCAAAAGCTCATATGTAAGACAATGCAAGAAAGTTTAGAGGTGAAATGACTGGGTAATGCCCACACTGTCTGCGAGCAGTGGCCCATGTCTGTATGTAATCCCAGCAACTCTGGAGGCTGAGGCAGAAGGATTGCAAATTAGAGACAAGCCTGGGCAATTTAGTGAGACCCTGACTCAAAAAATAGAAAACGCTGAGAATGCAGCTTAGTTGCAAAGTGCCCTTGGGTTCAATCCCCAGTACTGCACCCCCCAAAAAAAATGTATAGCTAAATTCCAATATAGGATCATTTACAAAAGAGGCAACTATCTAGATTTGGATCATGAACTACGGTTTGTTAATTCCTTCTCTAGATAAATGTTCTCTACTGGAGGCAATTTTGTCCCACAGAGAACTTTAGACAGTGTCTAGAGAAATTTTGTTTACCACAGCTGTGAGGTGTTTGTGTTTGTGTGTGTGTGTGTGTGTGTGTATTTGGGGGTGTCATTTTACTGGCATCTACAGGATAGAAGTTAGGGATGACCTTAAACATGTCACAACACACAAGACAGCCCTCTACAACAAAGAACTACCAGATCAAAATGCCAACACAAATGATTCTTTGTGCTTAGTCAAGATCCTCAGCATCAAACTCAACCTCCTGCTTGACTTTTGGAAGATAATCTATTACAGAACCCTAGCAGATGTGGATTGGAAGCACTTGGGAAGCAGAGGGGAAATGTGAATCTCCTTGTTAATTTATATCAATGATAAACCAACTCAATATAAACATACCTCAAAGAGTTTTCTTTGATTTAATAATGATGTATTTCACTGAGTAGAAATTCAACTCCTAGTTTAATTAGATTTAAAACAAAAGTAAATGGAGAGATCCTCCAGTGCTGATAAAAACAGATTTGCACTTGAACTTCCCCATAGCATTCTGGGTAGTGTTAGCATTCTGACCAGGACCAGAATGGCTCAGCTCCCAAATGGTTTTGGATGTTTATCTGCATCTGAATGAGACTAGGATCTTCTAAAGGAATTAACACCAGTGTTATTTAATCTACCCCTCCACCCACCATTCTCCACACAAGTGATGAGGCACAGGAGGTAAGGTAATTAACTTTTGGTCACTTGGCTACTATTTAGTGGCAGAACTGATAGCAGACCATTTTTTCCTTGAAGATACCCACTTAGCTTTCCTTTCGCTGTGTGGATGCTGCTTTATAGAGAAAAGTGTAGTTAATTTTTACCAGATAAAACCTTTCCTAGATTTAATAAAAGTACAAGAACTTTTCCTTTTTTCATGACCTAAATCTTTTTCGTTAACCTAAAATATCTCAAAAATGAAATGTTTCAAATAATTCAATGAATTAGTTTAAGCATTGTACACATCCAATTTATGCTAGACCCCCAAATAAGGCCAAATTTCATTAAAATGAAACTCAGTATGGCATATCATATTTAAGTATTCTAACAAAGGTTTATTTAAACATTTTCTTTGAAGATGAAGTATTTAAGGATGATAAAGATAATTACTCATTGTAAGCATAATGGCCCACTTGACAGAAAAATTAAATGTAATGGTAATTTCTAATAAAAATGAAAAATTAAAAAATCTCTCTTCTTCCACACTGCTTTGTAACGTATTTTAAAAGGACCATGGTCAAATATACCCCTTGTTCTATGTTCTCAGAACTCCAAACTCTTGAGTGGAGAGTCAGTTAGTGAAGTGGAGCCTTGTAGCCTACTAAATATCCTCAAGGTGGTATTTAATACCTATAGCAGATAATGAATTGGTCTAGGGCAAGTGACAGAAAAACTCAGTGCTATAATCAATTCTAATCATCATGTATGGGAAACCAGGATATGCTAACTCAAAATATCAAGGTTCGTTGAGCCAAAGACACACAGATGCAGCCAAGTTTTCACACTCCTTGTTGTTGTGGTGGTGGTGGTGGTTTTTGTTGTTGCCAGACAGTAGGATATATATAGATTTACCAAGATAAAAACTAACCCACCCGCCTCTCCACCAGATGTACAAAGGTAAACCACTAAAGACAATCTCAGACCCTTCACTTCTTAGATTCAAGATGATATCCGAGCTTTATTAATTAGTCTTTATCTGCTATTTATTTACCCTCCCTCAAGTTGATGCCTTAAGAGACTCAAGTCCTTTTCCTTTGTCTTGTCACTTCTCTAAGAGTAAACTCTTCTTTGTCGAAGGTGCTGTATAAACTGGAATTCCAAGGTTCTTCTTGAAAAACTATTCATTCACTGTGTGTCTCCCATGCATATATGAAATACAAACACTAATACATTTCTCCTTTTTTTTAACTTCTTAATCTGTCTTTTGTTATTAGAGGTCTATTTCAATTAAGAAACTTTTGAAGTGGGAAAACATTATTCTTTCCTAATGCTGTAAGATATTCTGTGAGTGTTGCTTCTACATCTCAAGAGGACTATTCCATTACAGTCTTCTTTTCCATACAACAGAAGGGTAGGCAGCTCCAGAGGCCTCATAGCTCACTCAAGTATCATTCTTTTTTTACCAGCACAATCCAGAAGACTGTGGCCCAGAGCTGTATTTCCATGAAGGAAAAAGTCCACAACTCTTCTTCTGTGATGAACAGAAGTTATTGATACTTTGAGTTGCATGCTCTGTTTTGTTCTTCTAGACCACAACTGGATGAAGATGCCATTTAGTGTGAACAAAACATGAGATCCAGTAGAAGAGGGAGGAAGAAGTATATGATTCTAATCTTAATTGAACAAAAGTAATTCCTAAGTTAGACGTGTGAATATTGATCATGGCTAGTTTATTTATCATAAGTTTCTAGCCAAGCCTCTTGTGCAACCCACATCTACTGCCCTAGAACTGGAACAGCATTTTCTATTAAGAGAACTCTTGTGTAATCTTCCTGTATTTTCACAGACAGAAGAACTGAAGAATGCACAAATATGTTACAGTGTACGTACTCACTGGAATAATACACAGCAATCATTGCAAATGAAGTATAGCTTCAGGCAATACTCAGGATGAAACTAACAATGCAATTATAGACACAAAAGATTACAAACAGCGTGATGTTCTCTTTAAAAAAAACTGAACAGTATACAGTTAAAATGAACATAGTATAACAAAACCACTTACATAGGTAGTTTGGAAAATAGATGTCTTGATACACTGATAAAGCAATCTATCAATCAATCTGTAGAAGACAGGAGGATATGGAGAATATCTGTAGGTAGATGTAAGTTGCTGGAGCTCTGGTTTCTGTGTTGGGTGCAGTGTTAAAAGGTGTGCACTATATTAGGAAGGAGAAGAGAAGAAAGGAGGAGGAAGGAAGGGAAGAAATGCCATTGCACCTAACAATCATCAAAGCATGATAAGAAACTACATTACCAATACACTGAAGAAGCTGGTTTTCTATGCATAGATTGTATAGTCCTTGCCTCCCAACCATCTTTCATTGAGCACATTTTATTTCTCAGAGAATAGCACCAGATGCTTGGAGATTGTATCCATGGCAGGAGAGCCATTCTGTGTGCCTTGTCTGGGTTTCAGGTGGAAACAGAAATCTGACCAGTCACTTGACTACTTACTTAAATGCAAAATATTGCCCAATCTCTTTTGTATGATTTGAAAAATTCTTCCACCTCCTAACTGCCTCCTCCCTGCCTTTTGAAACTCATGTTCGTCTATGTATTGTAAGTTTTGACTATCAGTGACTTCTCTTCCCTATTGGTGACAAGCACCTTCTGACCACTCTGCCCTTGCTTCTGTTTCCTCTGCCTACACCCTCCCACTTCTGAACACACTCCTGTGCCTTCTCCATGACCCAGCCCATGTCACCCCTCTGAGTTCCCTCTAACAACAGCAAATGAGGCAGTTCCATAGTTCTTGGTGCTCATCTCTTTAATAAATGCTTTGTACATCATATTTTAATTGGTTGTTTATCATTGGCCTCTCTGTATTGTGAGTTTTAGAAAAATAGGACTATGTTCTTCATAGTAGTAGTTTCTACTATGAAGCAGATATACTGAACATGGCAGGCAGTTTCAAAAATGGCTTCTTCAAAATGTTTTATGGTGTAGTATTAGATATTCATAGTGCAGTGGTTTTTTTTTTATTTTTGTGTAACGAAGTACCAAATATGTAGTGGCTTAGAGCAGGTTATTACCTCACAGTTCTGCAGATCAGATGTCCATTAGAGTTTGCTAAGTTTTCTGTTAGGGTCTCATGAGGTTAAAATCAAGGTGTTTGCCATCCTGGACTCTTTTCTGGAAGGTCAAGGGAAGATCTGCTTTCAAGCTTGTTAAGATTTTTGACTGAATTCCAGGCTGTTGTGGAACTGAAGTCTCCTGGTCTGCTGGCTGGCAGCATTGGGCTTCACCAGCTCCCACAGATCATCAGCATTCCTTGGGATGTGGCCCCCTTCATCTTCAAAGCCAGAAAAAGCCTATTAATTCCTTCTGGTGCTTCAGCTCTTTCTGATGTCTCCTTCTGTCATCAATTGAAGAAAGTTTTCTGCTTTTAAGGGTTTATTTGATGACACTGGGCCCA
The DNA here is from genome assembly GCA_020662805.1 of Glaucomys volans. NCBI lineage: Eukaryota > Metazoa > Chordata > Mammalia > Rodentia > Sciuridae > Glaucomys > Glaucomys volans. The sequence continues at coordinate 54,353 of JAJEJO010003602.1, read as the reverse complement.
GTTGGATAGTCCAGGATCCTTTTCCTATTCTAAAGTTATCTGTGCCAGAGAACATTAACATAATCATAGAGTGATATGACATTATATTTGTAGGTACCTAGAATCAGAATGAAACATCTTGAAGAAATTTTGAAATTTTCCCTGACATATTAACTATCTACCACAGTGAATAAAGAGAAGAAGAGAGAAAAAACAAGTTTCCAGAGCTGATTTCAGCATTTTGTACTTTTCCCATACCTGTGCACACAAGCATTCTCACATACAAATACAGTCAAAATATCCTGCAGAGTCCACTCTGTTTCTTTATAACTAGACCTATGGTTTTGTTCCAAAGAGATATTGTAGATGTGTCCACAGAAAAGACAAAAAGTGAGGATGCATTGTCAACTGGATTAACATTGTCCAAGTGAGACCTGGGAACCATTTCCATGAGAATTCCCCAGGTGTTTTTGTGAAAATGCAGAGATCTGGACCCTCCAAGTGAACAAATTATAATGTCTTATAATATGCATTTAAACAACCTCTGACTTAATAAGCTCAGGCAGCTATAACAAAATACCATAAATAGGTGTGCAGCTATAACAAAATACCATAAATAGATATTTTAAGTAATAAATGTTTACTTCCTGTTGCTCTGGAGTTTAGAAGTCCAAGGTACCAGTACAGTTGAGTTCTTGTTGAGACCTCTTTCCTTGTTTAAACATAGCCATTCTCTTGCTGTGTCCTCACAGGGAAGAAAATAGAAAAGTAGCTAGCTAGTTCTCTGCCTCTGTGTGTGTGTGTGTGTGTGTGTGTGTGTGTTTGTGTGTGTGTGTGGTACTGGGGATTGAACCAACGGGCACTTAACACTGAGCTACATCCCCAACCATTTTTTTTTTTTTTTTTGAGACAGAGTCTCACTAAGTTGCTGAGGGTCTTGTTAAGTTGCTATGGTTGGCCTTGAACTTTCAATCCTTCCTCAGCCTCTGGAGTTGCTGGAATGACAGAAGTGATCCACTTCCATTTTCTTATATAATATAATAATCCCTTTAATTAGGGATCTACCATCATACTCCAATCACCTCCCAAAGACCACATCTCCAAATACTATAAAATTGGAACTGAAATTTCAACCTGTGGATGTGGGGCAAGTACAAACATTTAGTACATATCAAATTCCCTATATGATTCTTAGGTAATTTAATATTTGCAAACCTCTATCTGAGCCCTTTCTTTTTATATGGCATTTTCTTATTCAATGCTTTATTTTCCCACATTTTTAATTGGTGCATTTCAGTTGCACATAATGATGAGATTTGTTATTGCATATTTGTTTACATACAATATTCATCTTCAGTGCTTTCTTATGATACCTATTGATGTTTAATTGGGCAATTGATGCCCAACTTTTCATTATAACTGAATTCCAGTTTAACAAATTCTATCACCATCTCAGGTCTCATTGCTTGCTACCAATGACAGGAATCACAACATACACGCTTTTGGAATGATCAAGCAATAACTGAACTGGAGTCACTGTGAGTATTTATCATCATTTTGGTAGAAGCTACACAATTGATAGAAAGAAAGAGCTGGTGTTTGTCATAGGTTGCACAGCTTTTGCCTTTTGAGCATCTTCTTCTGCGGATACTTTCTTGTAGGCATGACTGGAGGAAGTAGGCCACTGGGGCTTTACCCTTGGGAACTGCATCTTGTCCTTGACCCCTTCTCATCTCTCTCTCTCTCCTTCTTGGCTGCATGAATTGAGCAGCCTTCCACCCTCCACCATGATGTTCTATTTCTGCTTGGGCCCAGAGCAATGGAATCTGCTGACCATGAACTGAACCTCTGAAATCATAAGCCAAAATCAACTTTTCCTTCTTTAAGTTGTTAGGAGCAGGTATTTTAGTCACAGTAATGAAAAGCTAACTAATGCAATTGGGCAAAATAGTCTAACATAAAGCCGTTTGTAATGAACTGTTGACTATTTCAAATTATATATTGAATATTTGTATTCAAAAAATGCTGGCAACACAGTACACTGTAGTGTATGGGTTGTTTCCTCTCATGATGACATGGCTGACTAGGAACTGTGGCTCACAGTCACTGCCCAGCAACAAGATCAAAATTCAAATTGCAAAGTATAGTTTCTATTGAATACGTATCACTTTCATACTGTTGCAACAATTGTTAAATCAAACAATTATAAATAAAAGATGAATTGTGTGTATGTGTATACATATAAATAAGTGCACACAGATATATTTACACATGTATATGTACACAGATATGGGTACATTTATACACAGATGTACATATACAGATTTGTATATATGCTCCTCAATATGAGCTTAATACCCCAATAAATCCATCATTAGTTGAAAATATCATTAAGTGCACATTATAAACCTAATCTACTGAATATACACATATTCAGTATGGTATGCGCGTTGTGTTTCTGTTTTTACCCTTTCTTCCTTCCTGCTTTCCTTTGTCTATTTTTTTTTTGTGTGTGTGTGTCTTTAGAAACATTGTAGTAGGAAAAGCAAAACTAGAAACCCTCCCATCCACCTTCAAAATGCACATCTCAATTCAGACATGCCCTTTGGCCTTTCAGGAATGTCTAACCTTCTTTGAAGCCAATGACCAGTGCAACAGGAAGAAAAGAGAAAAGGAGTTGTATTGAGAGGTCAGTCATTGTGCTGCTGCCTTTTCACAACAGCCCTTGAGAAGCCAGGCAGTATAAAGAGCTCCAACCGGGCTTGTGCTGGTAAACAGTCTGATGGCAGAGGACAGAAGTGTGTAGGGCCATGCTGCATTTGGATGGCCCTCTGTCACCCAGGCAAATGTTGTGTCGTTCTCTGCAGCATGCCTCAAAGACAGCTGCAGTGATGTGGCCTCATCAGGGTCAGGCCTTCATTAAGGAGTGACAAACCCAAAGCTCTGTGTCTAGTTCTCATGAGCCACCAGGATATTTCGAGAAAACTGGCTGTCCCTGATTTTCAGTTTGTGGAGTGAGTTTCAGCAGAGTACTAAATCCCCTGTGTCCACCTACAGTTCTCACCGTTGCTGGGCTTTGTTCTCAAAGATGATGTTACTGTGAGTGATTATGATCTCTGAAGCTGGTGAGACAAAGGAGACCAGAGTGCCACTGTCTTGCTTTTGTTTCCTGGACACATGGCACCTGGCCATGTGCCTCTGGGGGCTTTGTTTGCCTTTCCGAAAGCTAGGCTGAGAAGAACTCAAGCATTGGATTCCCATTTGCAGGCATTCCGACACAAAGTTGCAGACTAGATTGCCTCAGAACCACCACATTCTAGCCAGCCTCATGCCCTTGGGAAATTGAGAAGAACCTGTAGACATCTGAATGCAGTTTGGGTGGGAATGGCAATGTGATGGGATGGAAAAGTTGAGATTTGGCCCAGCCCTGACACCTCAGGGTGGGACCTCTGAACCAGTCCCTCCGGTGAGCAGAGATAAGTGGGGTCAGGCTTCTCCTTCTCCATGCCTCTCCTTGCATACTCCACTTGATATTTGAATCTAAAGGTTAATTAAGTGCAGCTGCCAGACAGAAAGGCCACAATCAATTATCATGTCTTCTTACCCATTTCAGCCTATTCTTAATTATGTTCATTGGGTTTTGGGAAGGAGGTCTTTCAGCCAAGTTGTGGTATTTATTTTTCTTTTATTTTTTATTAAAGGAGCTATTCTGTTTTGAATAGACAGATCTGCCCTCCTATATCACAGCATTCATCTTTGTTGCCCTATGGTGTTCTACAAACCCATCTGTCATTGTGTCAGGAAAGCATCCCTGGATAGCCCTATGGGCACAGAGCAAAGGGCCCATCCTCAAGAACTTCCTTTTAGGGATTTTATGAAATAGGGGCCATTCCTATGCAACCAGTGGTGGCTCAATGAAGTTCTTTGGAATTGCTGTCCCTGAATATACTGCAAAGCCCAGGCTCACAGACTAGATGAAAATCCTCTCAACCACCCATATGTCAGCTCATGTGCACATGCGTGCTCATCTGACCCTTTGTCATAATTAACTATTTAAAATTCCACTGCTGCTAATCGAAGCAGCATGGGCTGTGTTCTCATTAAGGAGATCAATTCCTGTTGAATATTCACCTCCAGGGGAGGATGCAGTCGGAATGAGCTGATGGTTTCTGTCTGGCCCGCCAGAGCTAATGAGTGGCTGCTGCCATTACAAAGCAGTCACTCGCCTGTAATCCGTCAAAATAACAAGCCCTAGGTCCTTGCAGGGATGCTGGGTGTTCTACATAAATATACATAGAAAGACAGTTACAAAAACGGCCTGCACATCTCAATGAGTCAGGCCTGAGGTATGACCTCCCTGGATTGAAATGAACTGGAAACCCACCTCAGTTTTGAGTCTCAGCTACACTGTGCTTCCTTCTTCATCCACTTCCCATCCCTTCCTTCACACTTTTTGTGCCTGTCTGATACAGCCTACTTAAGCTCCTCTGACCTCACTCATTTTCTATTCTCTAGTCTTGATGTCAAGAGGATTATACTGAGGAAGCCCCATGAGAAAGTGGCCTGAGTGCACAGAGAGCTGGAGCTCCAGTGGCCCTGGGAATGCTTAAGTTGGTGGCTCCATCTGTCCTGAGCTGTCTACACTGCAGAGAAGACAGCTGGGATTCTTTTTCCTCATTTTCAGGAAACTCAAGTTTACAGAAGGAGTGAGCAAAGGCAGGGAGTGGGAGTTCAAGGTAGATATAAATAAGCCCACTTCAGAAGACCTTGGCTGGTATCTGCCTACATACTCAAGAAATTTTTCTGAGCTTTGGAGATAAGAACTCAAAGAAAATTTCGGGGTCAAAAAACATTCAAAGGGACAATGCTTTCCTTTTCGGATTTGGGTCCATGCACACCAATTATGACAGATCCCACTAAAACTTTTTTTTTTTCTGTAACTTTTAGAAAATATTGCATTAGTGACCTGAGGGAGGCACAGATTTTATTCTTTTTTCTCCTCTGCCCCCTACTTGGCATACATGGACTTTCATAAAGATTGTTCCAACTGATGCATATGCCATCCATGACATTTAACCTAAGATCCAATTGCATCCTTGATAATTTGCTGACATTCCTTTCTATGTTTATTGTAGAATGCATTTACTCTTCACTTTATTCCTTCAATGCAACTCAGTTCACAAAATGAGGACTTAATTGTCTCATGTGGGCAGCATTTATAGGTAGGATTTTCTCAACAGCAATTAGGTTTGCTGTATCAACTGAGAGAGGATAATCAAGTGAGCAGGGTATGCACAACTTCCTCCCTTGCCACAATCAGAAGGGAGACACTTGCTCACTTAAAGGTATGAGCCAGACATCACTGGAGAAAAAATGATGATAAGTGAATGTCATTTCTAATATAGCATCTCATGGACAAGACTCAAGACAGCAAAGAAATGGGAAATGGCAGCTGGTGCCACTCAGCATTCCAGCTCACCCATCCATTGATCCTTATCCACCATTAGGAAAGGTAATTAAGTCCATGTCTTGCTCACACAGCCAATACTGAGTTGGCTGAAAATAATCTGTACCAAATGAGCACAGCAAAATAGCACATCCTGAGTCACAGGCATCAGGGGACACTTCAGCATCCACTTGCCCATGACATGGCAGCATGCTAGGCCTTGTACTATACAGCAAAGCAGATCGAATGCTTACTCTTTCAGAATTTGCTTTCTAAGCACAAGCACTGATCTGAATATACATGCAAAGGTCAAATTGCAGAAATAAGGCCATTAAAGGAAGTCCTGAATGAAAGAAAGGTACTAACATCCTACACAGGATTAAGTTGGTTGGTATAGGATGGGAAGAATCTGGAGTGTTAATTAGCAGGAGGCCCTGAGAGACTGACTCATCATGTGGTTTTCTGATGGGTTGAAAGGAGCCCGTACTTCTTTGCTGATAGAGATGGCATGTTTTCCTGGAGATGGTAGAATTTCAGAAGATGTCAAAATGATGAGAAAAATGACGCCATGCAGTAAACACTTGAAAGAAATAATCTATAAATCTTGATGGCAAACTTCAGTGAAGGAAAACTTAATAGATGAACTCATCATTCTTTCCTACTCACATCCTTCCTCTGCTTTCTTATTTTGCTTTTTAACTAAGCAACATGTTTTAATATCTACCATTGTGCTAGTAAACCAAGGTAGAAGGAATATCTATGTAAAAATTCATCAGAGGGGGTACAAAGATCGTTTCTAATATTTGGATGGGACTTTGATTTTATTTGTGGAATAATAATCACAAGTCTTTTGCCTGAATTTATACAATGGGTAAGTGGCAATGTGATCCAACTTAAAGTACCGCTTCCCTTTGAGGTCTATCCATTAAGCTGAACAGCCATTCTGCTCTATTTGTCTTTTTCTTTTTTCTTTTTTTTTGTTTTTTCCTCAACTAACAGAGACAGGAAACAGTGCTTTGGAGAGAAAATGCTTAGAAGCATTGGATCATCATAGCAATATAGGAAATGATGTTGTTACTGCTGACCATGCTATGGATGCATGGCATGGGGCATGTAAGCGCTGTGTCAGAGAGGTAAGCTCTTCCAGCTAAACAGTTCCATTGCAACCCTGAGCTGGTGCAGTGGTTGTGAGATTCAGCATCATTAGCAGGGACAGAGCCCTTCGAGCACCGGTGGGTGTTAGGTGAGAAAACATAGCCCCACTCCAATATAGGCAGCTATAATTGTCTCCTTAAAATAGTTTTGGCTGGTCAAGGGTTTCCTCCTGGTATTCCAAGCTGTGTTGCAGCCAGGCAGTGTGGCTAGATAACTCCTGCATTTCACCTGTGGGGTAGGTGATGGATTTCTCCATACAACGTCATTACATCTACAAAGCACTTCACAGAGCTCAGGAATGAAAGGAGTTATAAATGAAAGATATTATTATTAATAAGAATGTAGATGAACAAAGGGAAAATGTACTGGCCCTCACTATCCATCACCTTACCACACTTCACCCAAAGCCTGTGATCTGCAGGAGCCTCAAGGAAAGCCTATTTGCAGAAATCAATAACTGGTTTTAAAAAATAGATCTCAGTGCCGCTGGAGCCAACTACTCAGGGGTTCCTCATAATTCTATGCAACAGTCAATATTAGCTATCACTGCCTCAAATAAAGATTGAATTCAAATTTAGTTAAGACTAGTTTTGTATGCTAATCTACCAACTGATTATTAAATGTATTTGCAGAGGGTTTTGAAAAATAGGCTATGGGGAGGAAAAAAAAAAGGGAAAGAAAAGCCTGCATGAGTTTACTCAATGTGAGCTATGAGGCTAACGGATAGGATGGCCTCACATTAGTTCAGTTCTCCTGCTCTTATAAAATTAACACGCGAGGAGATTGAGTTTCATTCTGCGGGTGGCAGGAAGCATTTCTATTCCATGCATCATAAGGAGAGGAAAGAATAACAGTCACTGAGTCATTTAGCAGATTGATCAAGCCCCTACTTGGCACAGAGGCCCAGAGCTAATTGTTGTGCAGAATGTTGAGTTGTATTTTGTTAGATCTTACTAAAGAAGCAATAGACAGCCCTGTCCCTTAAGATTGTTATGGCCCATGAGAAAACTATGTTAAATATCAATTTACATGTGTGTTATAGAAACATGTATGTACAGGTTGAGTATCCATCGTCTGACATGTTTAGGACCAAAAGAGCTTTGTATTTTGGATGTTTTTGGATTTTTGGAATATTTGCATATATATACATAATAAAATATCTTGGAGATGGGAGCCAAGACTAAACAGGATATTCATTTATATTTCATATACACTTTATCAAAAGAGGCAAAATATAATTTTATACAGTATTTTTAGTAAGCATTTTTTTCAAGTGATTGGGGATTGAACCCAGGGCCTTGTGCATGCTGCACATGCTTTCTACTACTAAATACATCCCCAGCCCTAGAGCCTGAGTTTTTACTGTGATCAGTCACATGAGGTTAGGTATAGAATGTTCCATTTGTGATATGCTGAAATTCAGTTTCAAGGGTCTGAGGGCATAGCAGTGGTAGAGCATGTCTACCATGCATGATCCCCAGCACGACACACACACACACATATACACACACAGAGTTTCAAATTTGGGAGCATTTCAATTTTTGGATTGGGGATACTCAGTTTGTACTGGCAGGGGACAATCAACACTGTTTTTAAGGGAAGGATGGAAAAACTCATCAGAGGAGCTAGGTTGGGGAAAGAAGAAGGAAAGCAGGACTTCTAGAGCAAGTGGGCTGAGAATCTGCTTTGGGAGAGACGTGTGCTGTTAATAGGTGAAACGGCACACATAACCATTGAATTTATCTCATTAAGATGGATATATCTGGAGAGATGTAAACATGGAGAAATTGAAGGTTAAGAGCACACAGAAAAAGGGGCAGCCACTCACATGGCAGAGAGGGTTGGATTTCACAGTTAATAATATGTACAGTTTAAGAAATGCTCTTTGTGAGGGTTGTAAAGTTAGGGGTGTAAAACTCAGTGATAAAATAGCTGCCTGCCATGTGCAAAGCCCTAGGTTCAGTCCCTAACACCACAACATATGCACAAAAATGTTCTTTGCTGCTGTAATAATCCCCTTGCATGTAATACATGTACAACAAATAACTACATAGGGATGTTTTGCTATGTTAAAATTTAATTGCACCTTGCAGAACATGTCAAGCAAATCTCATATTTTCCCTGGATAATACTGATCATGGTGAAGATCTCTGGTCAACAAAAGATCTGGTAGGGCCTGGAAGTTCTTATATATGCACTTTTGCAGGCCTTCCTACATTTGAACCTAGGTTAGTAAGGTCATTTTATCCATTTTATCAGTGTGCATAATCATTCTTCCCAGACTCAATTCTGTCATTGTCTCAGATGTCTAGGTGAGGGGAAGTGCCCACTTTCACATACCTTCTAATACCAGTAATTATTTAAGCTATGCTTTGCCTACCAAGAACAGATTTCTATATACTGTTTGAATAGCTAAACTTATGTGCAGTGTAGGCCTTTGAATCTTCATTTTAACACAGCCCTGATGATTCTAAGGCAGGGTGTCCTCAATTTATACTTTGAGAAACAATTCTGGGTTGCTGTGCTGAGGTGTCTATGAAGAATCTGCATAAATAATCCTTTAGCTCATTTTCCTCCATAGAGAGAAAAATGGGATTGATTTGGGAGCAATTAGAATATTAGACTGAAACATACAATCCACTGGTAAATATAAATATATAAATGTGGAATGACTCATTCTATGGTTCACAGAAATGTAAATTATTTTTATTTGTGCAAATATATGCAGTCTCTTCTCACTTGTGAATTGCACCTCCATGTATTGGGACTGTCAGTTTCTAATGTTGGCATTTCCATAAGTGATTATAGCTGTTGGTATGTTCTTGATTATACAGCTTATTGTCTATTGACTTGAAACCAGTGCTGGGTAAAAGTACTTCCAAAACTTGTGGCTCAAGTGAAGTTTGGATAACTGCATTTAAGAAATTAAATGTATAAGCCTTAACTGTTTGATAATTCAGTCAATAATCTCTTAGGAACATTGAATTCATCAGTTGAAAGCAAGACTTGAAAAAGGGTGTTTCTTTGGGCATTTGATTTTTTTGTCATTTTAGTTTGACTTCTGATGATTATTGTTTCTCTCACTATGTGTTGATGAGCAGTATGAGTATATATGTTAAAGTTTTCTTCTATACATAATAATTCACAGAAAGCACCACCTATCTGATGATTTTGGTTTCAGTAGCCTTTATAATGTTAAAAAATCGTAATTCCTAGTTCTTGAGCCAGGCTATAGGAGTTTATTGTAGAATCCACCCCATGTTATAATACATATGTGTACAAAAAATGTCCCAAATTGGCTACGGGGTTTGGGTTTGGTTCAGGGTAAAACAATTTATAAGAATTTTCAAGAGTTATTTACATGTAGTGCCCAGATTGGCATCTGATAGATGAGGGAGCACTACATCCTGTCTCTTCTTTGCATTTTCTTTTATCATCCTTGTTTCCTGTTTTGCAACCTCATCCTGAACATCCTCCATGCAGGAGTGCTGTTTCTGCCTTTTCACTTGTTTTCTCACCTTGCAATCTCTCCTTTCCCAGCATCTAAATCTGGTTTGGTACAGTTGATGCTCTCTCCAGCTAACGCCCCACACTTGCACTGTGCTGTTTTATCCCCACTCCTCGCTGCTTTGCATGTTCCCTGGATTCTTAAAACTCTCACAATGTAACACATGTTTAGAGGTCATTTTATCTTTTTTGGTGGGGACACTGAGGATTGAACGTAGGTCACTTTATCACTGAGCCACCTCCCCAGGCTTTTCTTTCTTTATTTTGAGGCAGTGTTTTGCTCAGTTGCTGATGGTCTCACTAAGTTTCCCAGGCTAAACTCGAACTTGCTATCTTCCTGCCTCATTCTCTCAACCTGGTTGACCCTGACATTATAATTCCCCACCATGATCAATCTATGAAAATAAAAATGTATTGAGGTTAGTGATATATCTCATAAATTATTAGGTACATCAGCACATTCTCATGTTCCTGGAACTCCTTCAGTTCCCGGAAAACCAGGATGTTTGGTTTTGGTGCCAGATTCCCACTCTGTATTTAACAAGGAGCTGAAAGTTATATGTAACACACAGGGTTGATATGAGATAAGTCATGGTAGTGCTAAGATAATGCTGAGAAAAGTTTAACTTATATATCATAGGCTTTCTTCAGGTTCAAGGAAGGAATGCACCATAGATTCACTGGACAAAGCCAAAATGAAGAACTGGACAGTTGTTCTGATTCCTAGGCTACATACTGCCATCTTCACTACACAAATGTGCTTTCCCTGCAGCAGAGAACCTCCTAGTGTTATTGAGGTGTGGCCCTCCACACACACCTGCATGGTCTATGTTTCCTGGGGCTCTGCCGTCAATTCATCCATTAGCCATCCAATGATGCAACACAAGGGCCAGGAGGCTACGATGATGGTGTGGGCAGTGGTCCCTTTGACTGGTCCCTCTTGTCTGGTGCAGCCAGGGAATGATGCTCCTGACCTCCATTGAGCTGTGTCTGGCTAGAAAGCATCTTAGTCCTCAGGTGGATTCTGATTAGCCTCTGTTTAGCCTACTTCAAGGAGGAAACTGAGACTCAGAGAGTTCAATGATTTGCTCACTGGCACATAGAAAGAAATGACAGGAGAAATCAGGATCTGCAGATTTTGAGGATGTAGGTGTGTGTCTGCAGTGATGTGTGACTGGTGTGTGGAGCATGGTGTGTGTATGGTCTGTGCAGTATAGTTTGTGTGTTTGTGGTGTATATGTTGATATGTGTAATGTGTGTGTGTGTGGTGTGTACATGGTATGTATGTGAGTGTATGTGGTATATGGGGTGTGTGTGAACGTGCTGTGATATGTATTGTATATGCAATAAAAACCATTTCTGTATAAAAAAATGCTGATGGAGATTGATAAAATCCAAGTCAGAACTCCACAAAGTGTCAATATGCTTTTACAAGTCCTGAACATAGTGAATAAATTTATTTTTTAAATATATTAAAAATGAGAAAGAAGAAGATGCTTTCCAGATACATGGGGATTTAGCCCCTCCTTCAGGTATGAAAGTGAAGTTCAAAGACTATTTAAAATGCAAAGTCTCTCCCATCTTTTCTCAATCAGTGATTTCCTCTTTCTTTCTCTTTCTTTTCTTTCTTGTTTCCCTCCCTCCCTCCCTCTTTCCTTCTTTCTTTCTTTCTTTCTTTCTTTCTTTCTTTCTTTCTTTCTTTCTTTCTTTCTTTCTTTCTTTCTTTCTTTCTTTCTTTCTTTCATATACCTTTCTCCAAATGTAGGCACAACTCAATGTGATACTTTTGGAGAATCTTGTTTCTCAAAAGCATTTAAAAGACACATCAAGTATCTTTAAAGAAATTAAGACAGACAGTTACTAATGGAGGAAGGCCAGGTACTGTAACAGGCCAAAGAAGGATTATTTGAAAAGAATGCATTTCCATACTGAAGGTTGTTGCAAAAAGCTACCTCTTGCCCATCTGTTCTCATAAAACTTCCTGAGATAATTATCCTTCCAAATCCTACCATGCCATTCATTCTGACAAGTGCATACACTGCTTTATACAAAAGTTTATCACATGCACAAAGTTTGATTTGTTTGTGTGAAAAAAAAATGGAGAGGGAGAGAAAAGTTGATGCAAGTGAATGGTTGGACTACCTAGCTCCTCATTCAGTTGATAAAACCCTTTTTTTAATACCTATAGCAATCTAAGTAAGCAGTACTTCTTTTCATATCATATAAGAGAGAGACGAAGCACAGAGAGATGAAAAATAACTTGGACAAGTTCACTATCATCTTAAGAGGCACTATCTGGAGCTGGGTCCCTTACTGGCTAGCTAGCTCCTAACCAACATCTTAATACTAAGGATTTTACTGTAGACAACACCAAAAAAGCAAAGTAAAATTACTGAAACACAAGGTTAAAGCAAATATGAGCAAAAGGTCTAAAAAGTAGGTAAAAATATGTATCTCCCATCTTCCCATGCTATCCAATAAAGACTGTGCTTATTCTGACCCTGCCACTCCTTGTCCTCTAAACCTGAACCGTATACTCAAGGTCTCTGAGCTGTAGTTTTTCACTTTGTAACATAAGAAGAGTACTCTAACCTATGTATTTAACTGAAAGATGGTGAGCCTTTAAGAGTCCACATTAAGACCATGACAGTAAAGTGCAAGGTATTAATATTCACCACACTCATAAAATAAGGCAGCATATAAATGCAGGCCACTGCTTCATGAATTTTACCTAAAATTAATATGCTAGCTATGATATTCATTAAACATTTAATTAACAAGACTGTTCTTTTTAGATTTAAAGGGTTATTTAGAGATGATTTTGATGGTTGGGCTCTCTAAAAAAAAAAAGAAGTTTAAACTCCTACCTATATTTTTCTGAATGAATTTCTATCAATCCAAAATTCTTCCAATATAATAATTTATTATTTTATTTGCACTTTGCACAGTTTTGAAGGTTTTTTCCCCAATGAAAGCAATATAGCAATACACATTTGAAAGTCTGACTAAAGCTTGAACTAGGGAAGGATGAAGACGTGCCTTTTTATTGTATCTCCTTGTAAAGTAACTTGAGTAGAATATAAACTCCAAAAGATGGTTTCACTGTTTGACTCCACTAGGCAGGGACTTTGTTTAATGAATGGTTGTGTGGTCAGTACTTAGCAAAGCATCTGGTATTTAGGAAGTGTTCAAAAATGAACTCTTTAGGAAAGAGATGGATGGATATATAGACAAGTAGATGGAAGGGTGAATGGGTAGATAGAGAGTAGATGAATGAATGGATGAAGTGGATAGTTGGATGAAAGGAGAAATGGGTGCATGGATGGGAGGGTGGGTGAGTGGATACTGTGGATAAGGGTTTGGATGGGTAGATGAGTAGATGGAAGAGTAGTTGGGAAGCTGCCAGAGGGCAAGTAAGTATAATAAAAGAGGTGACCCTAGTTTTTGTTTGTTTCCAGGATGGGTTGTTGAGGAATAGAGGGAAATTCTAGAATTATTACAATAAATATAGGACAGTATGACTTAAAACTTATTTGTTTCTACTTGTTTTCTCCTTAAATCATAGGCCAGTCAGAAACAGGATACCAAGCTTTCAAATTAGCACTTTGAGCCCTCTTAAAAAGAATTAAAATATGTTTGGAACCAAAGGAATTAACATTTATTGTTTCTTCTGTCAAAAACAGTATATTGTGTTTTATGTATGTTAACTCATTTAATCTCCTACCTTATTTTTTCTATTTTTATTTTATTTTTTTTTATTTGCTTATTGATTCATTGAGCACAAATGGAGTACAGCTATTGTTTCTCTGGTTGTACACAAAGTAGAGTCACACCATCTGTGCATTCATACATGTACACAGGGCAATGATGCCTGTCACACATTCTGTTAATATTCTTACCCCCCACCCCGAACCTACCCCTCCCTTCCCTCTATGCTATCTATCCTTCCTCCATTCTTGCCACCCTTCCCCCCCACATTATGCATCATCATTCATTTATCAGAGAGACCATTCGGCCTTTGGATTTTTGGGATTGGCTGATCTCACTTAGCATAACAGTCTCCAACATCATCCATTTACCTACAAATGCCATAATTTTATTCTTCTTTATGGCTGAGTAATATTCCATTGTGTATATATACCACAGTTTCTTTAGCCATTCATCTATTGAAGGGCATCTAGGTTGGTTCCACAATCTAGCTATTGTGAATTGAGCAGCTATGAACATTGATGTGGCTGCATCACTGTAGTAATCTGATTTTAAGTCCTTTGGGTATAGGCCAAGGAGTGGGATAGCAGGGTCAAATGGTGGATCCATTCCAAGTTTTCTAAGGAATCTCCACACTGCTCTCCAGACTGCACCATCTTGCACTCCCACCAGCAATGTATAAGTGTACCCTTTTCCCCACATCCTCGCCAACACCTGTTGTTGCCTGTATTCTTAATAAAAGACATTCTAATTGGGGTAAGATGAAATCTTCAGGTGGTTTTGATTTGCATTTCTCTTATAACGAGGGATGTTAAACATTTTTTCATAAATCTGTTGATTGCTTGTAGATCTTCCTCTGTAAAGTGTCTGTTCATTTCCTTGGCCCATTTATTGATTGGGTTATTAGTGTTCTTGGTGTAAAGAATTTTGAGTACTTTGTAGATTCTGGAGATTAGTGCTCTATCTGAAGTGTGTGTAGCAAAGATTTTCTCCCACTCTGAAGGCTCTCTCTTCACATTGCCGATTGTTTCCTTTGCTGAGAAGAAGCTTTTTAGTTTGACTCTATCCCAATCATTGATTCGTGCTTTTATTTCTTGCGCTTTGGGAGTCATGTTAAGGAAATCTGGTCCTAGGCCAACGTGATGAAGATTTGGACCTATTTTCTCTTCTATTAGGTGCAGAGTCTCTGGTCTAATTTCTAGGTCCTTGATCCACTTTGAGTTCAGTTTTGTACAGGGTGAATCTCCTACCTTATGAGGGAGCAATTATAATGGTCACTTATCTTGAACTAAAACAGATCATTCTCTTCTGAACACTACATAGTACAGCATGGATAAACAGTCATTCAACTTATCCAATATCCTTTCATATAATCTCTAAAAACAGAGTTTCTTCTCATCCTTCTATACTTATAGGGGCTGACACTACTCTGAACATAAAAGGGCATGTGACCTTGATCTAGTTAATCATATCACCTATCTCTCTGGTCAAAATGATTGGTCTAAAGTTGGGAATTTGATTCAAGTTTGGCCAATTGATCAACTCCCTCCCTTTGTCTCCAGTCCAGTAATTCCAACTGCACAGAACAAAGAGATTCAAATCAATGTACTGTATTGGAACATGGCCTTTATTGGTGAACTCTATCATCATGCAGAACGTGAAGCTGAGCACACTTTTCCCTTGCAAATCCGCAGGAGACTGAGAAAAGAACTGAAATTGCTACATGTTCCCATTGGCTTTGGTTGTAAAAGCCTGGGGATATCATTTGGAAGCTGATTCCTCAACTCTGTGTTGGAATTTGGGGCAATGAGTACACAACTCACAGCAACAAACGACAGTAGATTTTACATAAGCATCTCCTTTGGGTATTAACCCCACACACGCGATCAAGTAGGCAAAAAACTTCATTCTCTTTTTAAACCAATAATGTAAGATAAAAATGTAAAAATGTAAAAGAAGGCTCCCCATCCCCCGGACTCTAACTCCCCAGCTCCCAGTTATCACCTGGAGCAGGTGGCTAGTGTACTACTCTGACCAGGCGTTTGTTCCAAAGCAATAGCTTACTTACAAACATTTCTCCCACTTTCAGAGCAGGCATTTCATAGGAAACTTCCCAAACATCTGCCCAGCACCCTACTGCTTCTCTGACTGCACCAATTCCCTTCTGAAGAGAGTTTTTTATCTCAGCTCTGCAGTGAGGACTCTGAACATAAATATATATAATTACTCTACATTAATATAATTAGTCCGTCTCTCTCCTGATCCAGAAATGGTTGTCCATTTTTAGCAGCTAATGGTTGAAATTATTTATGTCCATTTGTTCAAGGACTAAAAATGGATTCATAGAAAAAGAATGTAGCAATATTACCCAGAAAGAGCCCTTTCATCTTTTCCATCCTATTGCTCTAGTTTGGGTTCCATCACCTGTCTTCTTGGGATTTGAGTGTGGAAAATTGGGGAGATTAGATTTGCACCAGACCTTTCCTCCATTTGTTCCCTTTGAAGAATTAGCAGAAAGCTGACAAAACAATTCACTCTGGTCATTCTAAGACTGACAGTGCCATGTCTGTAGCAGTACTGGGTACAGCCCCCCTTCGGTACAAGGCAGTGTCAAATTCAAGACAAAGGTTGCACTTGCTGAGGACTAGACAGCCATCACATGCTTTGGCACCGTCTAACTCCTATGGCTATTTTGAAATCTCAGACACTTCAGATTTACATATATCACTCATATCTACACATTCGGAAATGAAAATCAAAAGTGGGACATAAGAATATAATTGCATATAAATATCTTCTCATTTACAACTCACAAAGCTGCAGCTTTTCTTGTAGTTCATATAACTTTAGTTTGTTGATCTTCACATAATAGCTGCCATGTCAAAGCCACACAGTTTTTTTGCATCCATCATTTTTTTATCACAATAAATTGATGACATAAAAATCACTATGCCCATTTTATAAAGATGAACCCTAACGATGAATAGTTAAAACACACATATTCAGCAAGTAGTTAAAGATACAGAATCAGGCAAACTTGGATCCGAGTCTCATCATGAGCAGCAACCTCACAGCAATACTAAAGCGGATAAGACATTTCCACTTTAAAGATAAGGAAACTGTGGTCCGGAAATTTATGTCCTTTTAAAAGGCCAACTCACTGATATGTGCCAGACACAGGACAGCCAAATCTGTCCCCAAAATGAGTAGTCCTAACAATCATCCCTTATTACCTCCTTGATACAGAAAATGACTTATTTGGGATTGAAACAAGCATAACAATTAATTTCAGCACAGCCTGAAAGAGCATGGTTGCTGATGCAGGATCATAGCCATCCCCACAGCAACAGTGGGCATGGCCCTTCTCTAAAGGGTGGGGCTATTTTGAGGAAGGGGAGGGAGTGAGTGGTTGTTTCTCTGGGAAGTGAGTCAACTTTGGTCAGCCTTGAGGTTCTATCATGTCTCTGTTCTCAGAGAGCAGTAGATCCCAAGCAGCTACCTCAAGCCCAGTGGCATTACTTAAGCTGGAAGAGGAGTTGTATATCTGTGTGTGTGTGTGTGTGTGTGTGTGTGTGTGTGTGAAAGAGAGGAAGGGATGGAGGGAGGGAGAGAGAGAGGGAAAATGTGAGGGTACATGTATATAACATTGAACAGTCAATCCCTAGTTTTTTTGATCATATATGATGATTATTGCCTCTCCATTCCTTAATAAATATAAAGGTTTATTTATATAGAGTACAGCATTTTAAGAACATAGATGTGGAATTAGATTGGATGGATTTGAATGACAATTTAAACTTTTCTAACTTTATAACCTTGGTCATAGTGATTTACCTCCCTGTGCCCCAGTGTTCTCTAGAGATAAATGCTGTTGCATCTGGAAAATGGAAAAGACAGTGCCTTCTGTAGAAAAGAGCTGTGAGGATTGAATGGGATGCAAAGAACATCTAGAACTGTGGCTGGGGCATAAACAATGTTTTAAAAAGTTAGTTGTCCTCTCTTCTCCTCGCCCGTTTCTCTCTCTCTCTCTCTCTCTCTCTCTCTCTCTCTCTCTTTCTCTCTCTCTTCCCCCCTCTGTCTTATTGTTATTAAAGTATAAGAACCAAGCCTGTAAGAGGTATTCACTGCATCATAACTTGGAGAAATCCTCCATTTTGAACCCTGGATCTTCTTCTTGTGCCTCACCTGACAACGCAGGTTCTCATAGTCACCCACCGAGCACGTCCCCAATCTTGACATGATGCAGTGAGAGCTCTTTTGCAATGATCATCATCATTTCCATCTTCTCCTGCAAGGCCCCTTCTCCCCAGTCAGGTGGATGTGACCTTCACCACCAGATGGATAATGCCCCAGGCAGGCAGAAGAGATGTGCTGGGAGAATAGCTCTCAATACCCATTATCCCCTACTGATTTATGTGGAGGGGCGAGCAGGGTGGATGTGCACGCATGCTCATAGATTATCTCCATTCCTGCTGCTGGCAGCTGACAGGGGAGGCGGGTGCAGGACAACCTGGCACCCGATCTGTCACATTGCTGGCGGCGGTGGCAAAGCTGCCTCTTTCTAGAGAAACTTTCTACTCCATCAACCACAAAAGTAATACTGCAGGTGCATATTCATGGATTTCTCCAGCAAGCTCCATCTTCGGGACTTGTTCTTGGATAAAGGGTGCAGAGTAAAGAGGAAACAGAACTTACAGAACCAGGCAGCACACTCCAGCACATGCTGATGGAGGGAAACAGATACCAGGTACCTTCAGAGAGAAAAGGCCAGTGGCCAACTAAAGGACAGGAGTCAGAAAGTGAAGTCAAAACATGTCCAGATGATTTATCAACTCCCTTGTGATTGTTTGCTCACAGGCCTAGTGCTGTCACAGCCCTCTCAGCCCATGCATTTCATGCTCGACAGCTGAGGGCTAAGTTGTGTCACCCCCAAATTCATGTGCTTCAGCCCTAACCCCCAGTAACTGAGAGTATGGCCTCATTTGGAGATCAAACCTTTAAAGAGGTAATTAAGTTAAAATGAGACTGTTAGGATGGGCTCTAATCCACTATGCCTGTTATCTTTAAATGAAGAGGGAAATTGGATGCACAAAGAGACACCAGATGCATGTAGGCACAAAGACCATTCAAGGACACAGTTAAAAGGAGGCCAGCTACCTGCAAGTCAAGAATAGAGATCTTGGGTGTAACCAACCTTGCCAGCACCTTAATCTTGGCTTCCCAGCCTCTAGGATTTTAAAATAATCAAATCAGTTTGCCACCCAGCATGCTGTATTTTACTACAGTAGTCCTAGAAGGCTAATACCTCCCATGAAGACCAGGTTTTCTCAAGGAGTTAGTTAAGATGGTAGTAAGTTAAAAATTTAGAATCTACTGACGAAGTGGAATAAAGACAAGAGGGGTTGGTGCCTAGGTTTGGTTGGGGGTCAATGAATGATGGTACAGTGAAATAGAGATGAGGATGTCCTTAATACCTGTTCTTTTCCAGGATGATGTAAACATGTGTATGTTTGTTTTAAAAAATATATATATGGAGCAAATTCTTATGATCTAGATACTATTTAGCTGCCAAGTTTGCAAAGATCAATAAAATATTCTCTGTGGTCTACTGAGAGAAATATTTAATTTTATTGTTAACGTTTGTTTTCATGCCCACATGCTGTAATTAGATGATCTAATATTTCTTTTACATTTTGTTATCTTCTCCTTAACATGTATTCAATCACCAAAAAGTGCAACAGGTCTTTGTGATTGGGGGGTGAGGCGTAATGGGGATGGAAACCTGTGGGTCACCACTGAGTTACATTCCCAGGTCATTTTTCATTTTATTTTGAGACAGAGTTGTCTCTAAATTGCCCAGGCTGGCCTTGAACTTGTAATCCTCTTGCTTAGCTTCCCAAGTAGTTGCAGTTATAGGTGTGAGCCACCACTGTGCCTGGCACAACAGTTCTATTTAAGCATGTTGAATACATGTCAAACTGAAGAATATGTTTCAGGGCTCTGTACTTGGCACTGCCCTGTGGCATCTGTGGCATGCATGGCATATGTGGCGTATTGTAAGGATGAGAAAGGATATAGAGTGTATTTTACTGTTGCTTGTATGCTTGTTTTGGTTTCTTTTGTGATACTGAGGATTAAACTCAGGGCCAAGTACATGCTAGGCCAGTGTTCTATCACTGAGTCACATCCCCTAGGCCTTTTTCTTTTCTCTTTTTCATGAGTCAGGGTGTCACTAAGTTCACCAGCCTGGCTTCAAACTTGTAATCATCCTGCCTCAGCCTTCTAAGTAGCTGGTATTACAGGCGTGTGCTTCCATGCCCGGATGTTTCCTACAGTTTTCAACAAACCACATGAGGCAGAGAAAAATAGTGAATAACCAGGAAAAGAGAATTAGGATTCAGAAAGATCTCACTCATTCTCTGGAAATAATGATTCAAAATATTGTGGTATTGATTCAGGATTATGTCCTGCATTTGGTAAAGGGACAGCATTATGTCCTGCGTTTGGTGTGGAGAAGAAGGGTCATCTAATTTATCAACGTGAGGACAAAAAACATGGATATTTAGTTGTCCCCTCCCCCCACATCATGATTCATTCACTACATTTTGCCCTCTCCCATGTCTCTGCACCTCCATGTTACTCTGCATGATCTTCCTGGACACAAATTTCTGGACTCTCCCCATTCTGTCTGTTTTCTCCCAGTCACCCCTCTTTAATGGCAAATAGCTTTCCCTGGCCTCTCTACAAGATCCTGATAGAAAGTGTTCATACCAGGTCTACCCAGTGCTCTAAAATAGAACACTGGGGATAGTGAAAGACTGCAAATTATAGGCAATGGCAAAATACATAAAAAATGAAGACTTTTGGAAAGGTAAAATTTATTTGGGTCAACAGAGTGTACTTCAAAATAACTCAATAATAACTATAATGATGTGGACTACAGTATATCCCAACTGGTAAGAGTTACAGTAAACCAAAGGTGAGAGTCAATGTAAGAAGGAAAAAAAAAGATGTTCAAAACTTTGTTTAATTTTCCAGGTGCTATGCTCTCTGCTACTGCAAGTATTCAAATTGAGGCTGCAGGACCTCAATTTGCAGAGGCCATCAAGAGGCTGCAGGCTCTTGCAAAGGAAAGTATTGATAGTGAGGAGGTCTGAATAATTTTTAAGGTTGCTTCTAAGTTCAAGATTCTCTTCTTCTAACCTAGCATGACTGTAATTTATTTGGCAATGGGCTGGAGTGGAAAGTGCAACTCCTATATATAAGGGTTCATTTTGCCACCATTTCAGAGAACCAGTGAAATTTATACTTAGCTCAAATGTCAATTTTAGGCATTCACAGCTGCTGGGTAGGAAATTCAGATTCTGCTAAAGGAAGGGAAGGCAACCCAGCTGTCTTTGACTCATCACTATGTTGTGTTGCCAAGGTCACTGTCACCTTGTAATTAGTACTCACCTTCAAAGAAAAGCAAACTCATCCTCTGAGCTACACTGGGTAGAATGCTCAGTGGGTAGAAAAAAGGCCAAGACTTTGAAATGGTTGGAATTTGTGTGAATTAAGATAACCTGTGATCTTGATGGATGAATCTAACTGAGTTTCTATCATGTTTTGCTCCTTCTAGCTACTAGGGGGCCAAGGTTTTGAGAAGAGGCCCCAGTTGAGCTCAATGTGTTGGTCTCTTAACCCCCAAATGAGTGCACACCAAGGAGGAGGGAGTGACTTCTTTCCCTGTAGTAAGTTTCATGTTTCAGTGGAAGGATTTTAGAGACATCTTCAGCATACCCCTGTCAATATGGGCCAGCTCTCTTGCTGAGCCCCAAGGCCTGCATGGATGGCTGTGAGGGAGCCAAGTTCATGGGAACCTCTCTGGGCAGAGTTAGGAGGCCTGAGCACTGTCTCCATTGGTATCTTCACACACCCAGCTGTGCAACAGGGGGTGTACCTTGGGTCTGGATCAATTTCTTGTACCTTAGCATTGCCCCACCCCCAGGAGCTGTTCACAGCTCAGGTGGGACTTCTCCTAACCCTTCTTTCTTCCTCCTTATACATCCTTATAAAACATCTTTGGGCTTCAGTGTCTGTGTTTGTAAAATGTGGGAGATATAGTTGCTTCCCTGGCTCAGGTTCTTAGGTAAGCAACATGGGTTATTGTCAGTGAACCACTATAATCAATGCATACAATTTGACTTACATAAGAGGATTTATGAATCTTAAATATTTTTTTCTAAATAATAACAACTGAAATTAAGGATGAATTGCCAGACATATATATATTGCCAGACATTTGGCCAAAGTATTAGGCAATATCTAACTTAGCTTCTTAAAAATCCCTGTTTGGAGGTTTTATAATTACCTTTCATTATGAATGAAGAATTTGCAACATAGAGAGGTTAAATACATTCCCCAAGGTCACACAGCTGACAAGTGGCAGGACTGGTTAGGAACCCACACCTCTTTGCTCTTTAACGTGAAGGCAGGCCAAGATTTTAAGAAAGGAAAACTGGTTTTAACATCAAGGTTGATCTACTTCTTCTTCTTCTGACTCACTGGTTGCCTTGAAGTTGCCAAAAGAACCCCGCTGCTGTTTTTGGTTGGAACAGCTCCTCCCCCAAGCCTCTGTGATCTTGGCAAGGGTGCCAGACTGAGAGTTACAAAGCGTCCTGCCATTTCATGCTGCTTCTCATCTGTGACAGTTTCGGGAGTCAGCAGGACTCACACCTGTCTCTTTCCTTTCAAGGCAGTTAGCAGTAAAGTGGCAAATGCCCCCATCCTTACTTTCCAAGCTGGTTGGGGTGGATTTTTTCCCCATCCTTGCATTTGTGGATTCCAAAATTCCAAGTCCTAGTCAGTGCCTTCAGAGTGTCTGTCATAGATGGAAGGCTTGAGGGAGGGGAAAATGCCAGGGGGAGGAAGAAGAGACCTCATCCTACAGCTTAATGTCACTATCTTGCCCCTGAGATGAGGAGAATAAAGGCATGAACAATAATCACATAGTCCAGCAGTGCAGCCTCCTGTACTCACACACCCTCCTGTTTGGGGAGCACCGTGCTTCTCAAATAGCCTTAACTTGACTTGGGAGAGGCATGCCTGATTAAAGGAATGTTCAATTTCCTTGCCTCTCTTTGCTTCCATAGCTCCACAGCACATCTCAGGCTTTGAACAAACCACTAACAGTAAATGGAGACACTTCTGCTACTGTCCTCTCATCACAAAGTCATTTTAAAAGTGGGGTGATACATGTAGAGGGAAATGAGAGAGGGAGGGGGTGGGGGTATGAAAAATGGTGGAATCATTACCCTATGTACATGTATGATTAACAAGAATGATATGAATGTACATCATGCACAACCATAGAAATGAAAATTTGTACCCCGTATGTGTACAGTGAATCAAAATGAAGTCTGTAAAAAAAATTTTAAAAAATAAGTGGGGGAATACAGTGGTCCCCCTCTTTCCTGTGGTTCTTCTTTCCATAATTTCAGTAACCAAGGTTCAAAAATATTAAAAGGAAAATTCTAGAAATGAATAATTCACAAGTTTTAAATTTTATTAAAATGTATTATACTAGTTGTGTTAGATTATTAGTTGTTGTTAATCTTTTACTGTGCCTAATTTAAAAGTTGAAATTTATTACAGGTATGTGTGTATAGAAAAAAACAAACATGGTATATATAGGGTTTGGTACTATATGAGGCTTCAGGCATCCACTGGGAATCTTGGAATGTGTCCCCAAGGATAATGATGGCGGGGATTACCTGTATCAACTGAGAAGTGGTAAGGCTGGAAACACGAACAGGAAATTGATGGTGTTTGTTTTCAGTACATAGAAGAGCCCAGACCATCTGGGCTGGGCATTACAAAGGAAGTTTCTAACACACAGAACCAGTGCAGTGATATTGGCCACATTGACCTTTTGGTCTATCTTGGATGGCTGTGTCCATGTTTGAATTGTCTATCATTGGGTAGAAGTTGCATCCCAGAAAGAAGGCTTGGCAATCAGGTGAGGGTTTGGGAAGGGAGAGTCCCCACTTCCCTATCTTCTCAATCAGCCATATGGAAAAAATTCAGAATTACTGAGGTCATCAAGTCAACTTCTCAATCCTGAATGTTAGACAGAAGGTGATGAATGTCACTACCCACATCAAACACACTATCTGACCTCCTTAAATACAAATACTCTCCCTTGTGGGAATGGCTCATATCACCTTTGTCTATTACATCCTCCTTTTCTATTTTGGTCCTTTCCAAAATCATTCCTAATATTTATCCAATGTGCCCGCACCTGTATCCTGAATTCATCTCCCTTCATCTCCCAAACACTCTTTTTTACCCTCAAACACCCTTAATAATTTCCAATATCTTTGCGATTTTTTAGTCAAACTCATATGCTCATTAGTCAAAACCTTGCTGTTATTGCCACCCACGCCCCACACCCCACCCCCGGCCTTCCAAATTGATTGCCAAAGATTTTCTTACAAGAATATTTAATTTTAATTCCTGCTTGTGTGGAGGGAAGGAACAGATGTCTGAAAAAGGTTTCAGAGGACTTGGCTTTGGGAGGAATGTGAAAGGATAGGTGGAATCTACCCTGCCGAGGAGTGGCAGGGGTACATCCAGACCCTTTCCACCAGGAGTCAGGAAATGCTGTGTGGAAGGGGTCTCTGGTCTGCTTGGGGGCAGTGAATTGTGCAGAGCAGCACTTATTGGACTGTCTCTCTCTGCAAGAACTCAATAGATGTTCTCACATGAATATATGAATAAATACCACTAAGACCAGAGGAAGAGAAAGGGCGCAGTACAGGGAGGCATATCAAACACACCTGAAAGTTTGTGCAGTTCAGTAAAAACCACACCTGTAGGTCTCATAATACAAAGAAATTAATATAAAACCAGACAGAATATCTTCTTACCTGGTAGAGATCAGCAGGGAAGGAATCAGAACGCTTTATGGGGGTTTGGATTATAAAATCCTGAGAAACACTGCAAGTTAGCTGGAAAAAAGCTCCATGATAGGATTAACTATTTGGACAGCTTGAGTTCAAATACCAGGTTCTTATTTAGCCCTCGGGCATTACTTAGTTATGACCTTGGAAAAGTTACTTAGATTTTCTCCATTTAGGTTGCTTATTCATGTCTGTGTGCTTTGTTTTTAATCTGTGTGATGGGAAAACCAATAGTACCCACTTCCTAGAGTTGTTGTGATGATAAAATTAGAAAATGCTTATAAAGCACTTGGCATACATTGCTGGCACATGGTAAGTGCTCAATATATCAATAAATCTTCAGTGAAGGCATCATGTTATTAATATTGATTGAATCTATTTTCAAACAGAAGCGACACCTTATGGTTTGGATCTGTCTCTTGATGTGCCCGCTTCTCATTTCTCTGCATTTGTCACTGCCTCCATGTGTTCCAGCTACCTCTTCCCCCCTATGTCATCTCTCTCTGAGCTTGTCAATTGCCTTTAAACTACTTTCTTAAGAAGCAGATGAGGAATAACTTCCAGGGAAGGAGTAAGGCATCGTGGCCTGTATCATCAAGCATCCTAGCCTGGCCTCTTCCAGCAACTGGATCGTGCGTGCCCTCTGCTCTTAGACAGTTTATACTATTTAAAAGAAACATACTGTAAGACCCATTTTGCTCTATCGACATGATCTTCTGTCAGCACAGTAGGCAGACATCCCTGGGAATACAGTTTCATGAATTAAGAATAGAAGAGGATGCAGTGGGTGTGGTCGTGCACACCTGTAATACCAGTGACTTGGGTGCCTGAAGCAGAAACGTAGAATATTTAAGCTCAGCCTCAGCAGCTTAGCAAGTCCCTGTCTCAGAATAAAAATTTAAAGATGACTAGGGCTGTAGTTCTGTGGTATAGCACTTGTTTAGTGTTGTATAAGGCCCTGGCTTCTATCCCCAGCACCACACACACACACACATACACACACACACACACACACACACACATACACACACACAAAGAAAGGAAGGAAGGATATATTAAAAGGACTCTATACCAATCAGAAACTGATTATTTGGGTTTGGGAAAGAGGTTCCCATTGGTCTCTTTCAGCCCCAAGGCACAGCAATGGTCCTTGGCCCTCTGGATGCTCAGAGCTCTCCAAGAAGGAATAACTACTCCCATTCCTCAAGAAGGGGCTGTGACTTGCCTCCAAATCTCAAGACCTGGATCACTGGATCAATATCCAGTCCTGTTGGCTAATGACCTTTCCATCCCCCTCATCGAATGCATCATTCAGCAAGTAGAGTGGAAGTGGGGGCAGGGCGGCCTGCTCATTCCCTTGCTGGACACTGACTAATCACCACCATTAGGCCCAGAGTCACATGTGACAAGGAAATGCAGAGAGGCCCTGATTGGCTCCTATTTGTGAAAATGGGCTCCTGAGGCCTGGCACTGCTGGTTTAAGGCTCAAGGAATGACAATGCCCTCACCCACACACTCAGCCCTGGTCTCACCCTTCAACTGCTGTTTTCCATGCAAAGTAACATTTCCCAGAATTCATTGTAAAGGGTCCTGGGAGCCTAATGGATGGAAATGGCCCCTGTCTAAAGAACAGAAAATTAAGTAAATATGCAGCCCTCAAGTGTAAGCACCAGACAATTTAGAAATGGAAACCCTGTGGCAGGTCTCAATCTTTTCAACAATTCTGCTTGGTAGTGGTATCATGACCACCACTCTACAGATGGGAATGAAAGAGTGTGATTAGTAAATATGTGAGTGGATATATGCCTGATTCCACACTTGACTCTTTTGATGTCTCATGTGAAGGGATATATTCTCACCAGCTATCCCCATACTGGTCTCATGGAGTTCAGGCTGTGCCCACACTGGTTTCAAGGAGCTCAAAATAGTGTGAGTAGTGAGTTGTCTCTAATGTAATTATTGCCCTATTTCTTTTGTATTTGGCCCCATGCTCTGCAGTGAAATTCTTCAGGAGAACCAAATGGTTAGAGCTTGGCTACTTTCCAGGGGTATGAGAGGGCACCTTAACCTGGTGGGGTTGACACTGGAACCCTCAGCTTCTTGCTGAGGCAGAAAATCTCAGCATTGCTAAATCATATTTCTGTCACAGGATAAATTTAATTCTAGAGATGTTCGAGCCGCCCCCTCTATTTTTGGCAACAACCAAAATTACTGTTACTGTAATTTAATTATCAAGGGAGAAAATTAGGGGATGAGATTCAGAGAAAAGAAACTGTCTTCTAAGTGCAGTTCTACATAGAAAAGATTTCCTGTAAAACATTTACAGATGCCTGGCCTACCTTTCTCTGAGGCAAGACTTCCCACATTTCCTCAGGCATCTCTGCCGACATGCCCAACACAAACACACTTGGATCCCTGCATGACCAAGACAGCTTTAGCAAACCCCAGATGAACTCCCTTCTATCTTCTATATCATCGACTTTATTCTAGTCTGAGAATGTTTATTACCAGGGAGGATGCAAGAGACAGAGAAAGCCCAGCTGGGATTGGGGGTCCAGGTGCAGTTTTCTGAGATGACTGTTAGAAAAATCCTATTTTGACTTGAAACTGGCCTAAATTTCCCCTGGAATTGATCGTGAGACAGCACATATGAAACCCCACCAAGCCGACCTAAAGGATCCATTCTTCTTATTACCACCTTCTTTGTGGAAGTCAAACTGACCAGGGCCTCCACCTCATTGGGCCCCTCTGCTCCTCAGCTCCTAAATTAACCAGCTTTCCCTTTCTGCCTTCCTCATGAACCACCTGCTATTCTCCAAAGTGTTAGGTGACAGCTGTGCTCACCCAGGAAAATAGATTTCCCGCCTCATTGTGATATTGCTTTAGGAGACTCTGCTACAGTCTGCAGCATTGGTGTGCAGGGGATTTGACAATATGCATTCTGACAAACAGAATCAGTCCTCACCCATGCCGAGTCTTTTTCTCATGCATTCTTGTCCATCCACTGATGCTCCCAATTGTGAGTTATTATGTGTGGCTGTTTTGTATGTGCGTTATAAAAGGCACTGGGGAAAAAAAGGACAGAAAAAATAATGGTAGAGGACAGACAATCATCCACAATGGATAGTGCTCAAACAATTGTGAGCCAGGAAATACTATGACAAAAGAAATATATATAAGGTGACCATATCTGTTGATTGATTGATTGATGCATTCATTCATTCATTCATTCATTCGTCCATTCATTCATTCATTCATCCATTCTGTTAAATAAATAATCTGGTTACTTTCCAGGAGTCAGGCATTGTGCTGGGTTGTGGGGGGTGCATTTAACAATGACTGTTCTCATTGTGGTGTTTAGAATGGGAGGGAGGAAGGGGAGTAGGCTAGCCCAGTTCAGAGGACTGAGTCACACCACTAATTGGAAGCTCTTCAGAAAAGAAGCCCACATAAGGGCCTGAGAGTGAGCAACCAGAAGTTAACAAGTCCTATTTATTGAATATATACTGTCTGCCAAGCAACGTACATGTTACCCACTTTAATTCAAGCTCAATTCAGGAGATAGGCATGATTATTATCTTCATTTTATAGATGAGAAGACTGAGGCACAGAGAGGTTAAATAATTTGCACAATGTCACAGAACTAGTAACACAAAGAGCCAGACTTTGAATCCTGGTGGAACAATCTGGAGTCTGTGTTCTTAAAGTCATTTCTATACCAGAGGAGTATAAAATGAGACTTTATAGTTTCAAAGGAATGGGACAGTCACAGAGTCACTAAACACCAATGAAAGATGGGCCCTAAAAACCACTCACTGGTCTCAAAATGAAGAAAATGAAGACCAGCCTTGAATCTCTCAACATTCAAAACTGAAACTCTCCCAAGTGCTTCCTCACCTGTTGTTAAATAAAGAAAAATAAAAATTTCCAGAATCCACAAAAAATGTCTTTAAGGGACATTTGACTACTGTCCAAAAGCTGATTGCAATGCTCAATCCAGCAAACCAGCTAGCAGATCGAATCCATGACCCTCAACATATCTCTTACTCTGCCACAAGGCTGGGTTCCCTCAAGCAACTACTCCCTCAATTTTGGGCTCTATTAGTTTATAGTACTGGCAGGGTAGAGTCTAACACATGTCACATCATTTCACATCATTTCACATGTATGCATTGTTTCTTCAGGAAATGACTGGCTCGTCAAGTGCCAGGGAGACATTTTTGCAGTATGTGTGTGTTTTGTGTGTGTGTGTGTGTGTGTGTGTGTGTGTGTGTGTTTCCATGGTTTTACAAAAAGTTCCGCTGCAACAGGCACTTAATAAGTGCTTGCTGGATGAACAAAGGGCCATTCTACCTCGAAGGACATTCATAGGCGATTTAATATCATTCCTCCTGAAAATAGAGTTGCTTCTGGACCAGATCCCCGAAACAGCACCAGCTGCTTAGTGATGCAGCATGGATCTGGGAGAGGGAGAACTGGAAAATTCAGTCTCTAAAAAATAGATGATAGGAGATAAAGAGTTATGGTTCCACTGCCTGGTCAAGGTAGGATGAGGTTTCACAGATAGCTATACCCTGTGAATCAGTTTCTAATCTCTTCTTGCCTCTGCCCAATCAGGACATCATTTATAACCAGGTACCACATTTGAAGAACTATGTACATCCAGTGATGTCTGCATTCTCTCAAATGTTAGAAACATTTACCCTGAACTTTTCTAAATTAGCTGAAAGACATGCACAAGATTGCTTGCTAGCAGACAGCTTCATAATGGTTAGACAGCCTGCTAAGGCTTCTTTTAAAGTAACTTGCAAATTAGGACACAGTAATGGCTCAATAGTCAACTGCTTCAACTGGCCGCCTGTAGCCAAGTGAGAGGTGAACCAAATTCCAGTCTGCAGGAAATTCTCCTTGAACATAAGGCTATAAGATGCTCATCTGCAAGGGTATTATATGAGGGGAAGACAGCACCATTTCCTGCTCCCATGGGATGTGACAGGCCCTAAGTCTTCTACATCTTTCTCGCACTGGAGACACCAGTCTAAGAGATGGCCAGAAGATGCATATGAGAATCTGTCCTCTTTAAGTTCTTTACCTACTCTGTGTTCTCGAGGGACTTATTTAGACTCTCTGGGAAAACTAGGAACACAACATCATACCTACTTTGTACCTGGTCAGAACCTTTGAAAATTTTCCAAAACTGTAAGTGCTTAATTAAGTTCCTTGGAAGGAGGCAGTGTATATGTGGATACAAGTAAGAAGCAGTAGTTCATATTTGACAGACTGAAAATGATGGATGACCAAATTTGCAAAGGAGCTAGTCCACTAAAGAATATCATATTCGAATGTCCTTTCTGGGTGACACTTAGGCTGCACAGAGCTGCCTCCTGGTTCTTATATTCTGCTTTGGTATGAATAAGCCATGACCTCCCTCCCTTTGTTCTCTTATCCCTTGTCCTCGGCTAATAGATTTCAACACCAGGAAATTTTCACCTAACACTATAAAGCATTGTATGCATCCATGAAACAAAGCTGGGGGACCACAACACAACTCCAGGCATTTACCACCTCTCATGCCACCCACATTCTTCTTCATCTAATCCACTGGCATTTGGGGTTCTGTGCAGTATAGGCTTTGAGGTACCCACACAGTGGACTACTCTTTCTTCCCCTTTGCATTCTTTTCTCTGCCTCTCTGGTCCATAGCATTTTAATGCCACAAGGGGAAATTTGCAGAATTAAAAAATATTCTGCTCAATAGCAGTCTCCTCCCAGAGATGTAAATATTCATAAACATATCAACTCTTCCAGACCCATCACGAATAGAACTGCCAATGACACCCCTGTTGCCTTAGGCATTGTTCTAATAAGTTAGGAGCAGGAGAGTGGAAGGGAATATTTTTAACTTTAGATTTTTTTTTTTTTCAAAAGCCATTTTAAAGTGCCCCGCTGGGAGTAGAGCTGGAAAGAAGCTGTTTTCTGGAAACCGAGAAAGCTTCCAACAGAGTTGTAGGTCAGATCTGAAACGGTGATTGAGACAAGGTGATCATATCATGTATTTCCATAGCACAAGCCTCATGGAGGATGCTCAAGAGAACAAAACCTGATCACAGATTCACGTGGTCCAGTGTGAAAATGTGTGTCACCTTCTCAGCACACAGGGCTGCCTCAGTCTGAAGAGAACATGCACTCCCTGGGGAAACCCTGGAGAGCTGACAGGACAAGATAGAGCCATGAGTGTTCCTCTGAGTTTATTCTCACAGTGGCAGATCTCTGTACAAAGATGCAGCTCTGGATACATCAGAGATTCAGCTTCCCTACTGGCATAGCCACAATTGGATTACCTGGGCACAAGTGCTTGATAAATATGTTTCCTTGATTTGGTGGTTATTTATTATTCAATAACTGTCCTATTAAACTAAAATTAATGGGGTATTTGGGATCCATCCCTGGATGCTTCTTTCACTTGCTACTGTCAAGGGAATTCTGCCAGATCTTTAATAACACCCAGCTCAGGGCTGTCACCACAGCCCACATGTGCTTCAATCAGGGTCCCTGGGCGTGTCTTTCACAGTTGTAAACCGAGCTGGGCAACTGCTGGTTGTGGATCCCAAGCCATCCATCACTCCTGCTGGACTCTACCACCCCTGTCTTCATCTCTCTGCCCCTTCCATCCTGAGCCCACTCCTCAGGAAGCAGCTTGAAAGATTACAGCTTGGAAGTAGACAGGGTGGGAAACCGAGAAGGGATTAGAGAGAAAATAGATTCATGAGAAGACAGATAACAGAGTTGTTGGGGCTCTGTTAATTAAAAAGCAGCAATTTGTCTGAATTCTGAATGTGAAGAATCCCCTGGGAGATATTAGCCTGGCTTCCTCTGAGAATTAGACGTGCTCAATTTCTGTGTTGGAACATGCTACAGCCAGAGGACTATGGGAGGGTCTCTACCCTATTTGTCCTTGTTCAGAAACCTGAAGGTCCTCAGAGGACGAAGGCCACAGTGGTTGCTGCCCCAGAGACTTTCACAAGGGTTGAGGGCCCAGGCTTCTGAAAGAGGTTAAGACTTTCCTCTTCCTAACTATAATGTCTATTGCCTCCACAAAGGAGGCCAAACACTGCATGAGAACATTCTCTAGGTCAGGCATCCTCAGATGCTTTTCATAATTAACATTTTAATCCTTGCAGCAATCCTACAAGGCAGATGCTCTGCCTGCACCCACTTTATCTAAAGGAAATTGAGACACAGGAGTGTATGGACTCGATAGATGACGCAATTAAGTGTCAGACGCAAGCTGAGTGACTCTGGAGTAGGTCAACCACTACATTCTACTGCCCATCATAAGGACTATCTACTGCACTTAGTGATGTCTAAAACCCCATCAAAGGATATTGCCAGCACAGACCACTTAGAGTCAGAAACTGCATACTCCAAACAGAAAGTACCCCCTGGATAAAGAGCAGCTCTCAGTTTATTGCAGGTTAATTAATCTTGTGACTTTGTGTTGCCTTGAAAGGGAATAAAAGTCCACCTTTTGTCTGTGGCATTTACTTATTTGGAAATGAAACAAAACGTTTTTCTTGTGGGCTTATCACTCCTACCAACAAGATATCCCAGAACAAAGAACTACACAGCACCTTAGAGTTGAGGCCAAGAGATGTTTTGCTGTGGTACCCCAGGGAGACATTGCCTTTCAAGCTCTGTTCTTCCTGGGTTACTCTGGACCATGGCTCTTTGAAGATGTTTAGGACACATTACCCAGGTTGGCCAGCATATATAATATGTATTTTGATCAACAAGGGGCAAGGAAGCTAGTACTATTAATGAAC
This sequence comes from Glaucomys volans, assembly GCA_020662805.1. Lineage (NCBI taxonomy): Eukaryota > Metazoa > Chordata > Mammalia > Rodentia > Sciuridae > Glaucomys > Glaucomys volans. The sequence continues at coordinate 21,792 of JAJEJO010003602.1, read as the reverse complement.
GTAATAGCTTTAAATACTAGATAATGTCACCTTACAAAACTCAGTAACAGAAAAATGATTCCCATTGATTTAGGATTCACATATTCATAAAGCATTAATACTTATACAGAGATATTTATGGAAGACCTGCTATGTGACAGACTTTTTTCTGAGTACTCTGGATAGTAGAGTAAAGGGCACAGACAGAAATTTCTGTCTTTGTGGGACTCCCATTAAAGTGGTTTCCTTTGACTAAGGAACTTCCTGTAAGCATAACATTGTATTCTGTGTGATTTTCAAGTGTCCAAGATGACCAATTCCATAGAATATAACTTGTGCATGGGTGTGTTAGCTCTTCATCACTATGCCCCAAATACCTCACATAAACAACTGAAAGGAGGAAGACTTTAATTAGGCTCATGGTTTCAGAGGTTGTAGTCTGTGGCTGGCTGACTTTGAGGCAGAAACATCATGGCAGATGGATGTAGTGAAGGAGAGCTGCTCAACTTGTGACATCTGGGAAAGAAAGAGAGAGAGAGAGAGAGAGAGAGAGAGAGAGAGAGAGAGCACAGAGACAGAGACAGAGACAGAGAGGAAGGAGTTGGGGAGAGACCTACTCCCTTACTCCCATTTCCCATGTTTTATGAATCCCTCAATAATTAATCCATTGATAAGATCAGAACTCTTATGATCCAATCACTTATCACAGGCCTCATCTCTGAACACTACTGCATTTGAGGACCAAGTTTGCAATACATGAGATTTTAGGGGACATAACAGATTCAAACCATAACAATAGAGAAGAGCAGCCCATTGCCACAATTAGGACACAGACTCTTTAGGTCACCTCCTAGAGCGTTAGAATACTTAGTGGTAACTGAAAATGTCACTAAGGAACACTAGGCAAGCTGTATATCATGCTGGGCAGTCTAGAGTGGTGAAGGGAGCCCAGAACATGGAGTAAAAAGATCTGAACATGTCTGGTCTCCCACACAGTAATCATGTGACTTTTAGCAAGTAGTTTAACTTCTATGGCTCTCAGTGTATTTGCCTGTAAAATAAGAGAGAATAATACCCCCTGCACCAATTTGAAAATGTTATATAAAGCTTAACGCAAATCCACAAAAAATAGAAGTAGATTGCAAACAGGAAAATGTTTGGGATCTGTGATACTACATGGAAATGTGGATGTGTTAATATCAATAAAGTAATGGATGTGTAAGTATGATACATATAGGTATTATAAACCAATCTGCTACCTCGTCAATGAGGTCAGAGTAGACCTTGTAGAGTCCAGTTTTCTACTGTCCTTTACTTTCCATTAGTGAGTGCTTTTTGATGTATCAGCTTAGCCAGGCTGAGGAACAATCCCCAGAATTTCCTTCCTAACAGTTTTTGCATGTAGCTGGGAAAAAGGAAAAATCAGGATAACTGGAAGACAGAAGAGAAGTTCCCATTGTGTAGCACATAATCAGCCCCCTTACCTACAGATTTATTTTCTTTGGTTTTATTTACCTGTGGTTGATCACTGTACAAAAATACTAAGTAAAAAATTCCAGAAAAAAATAAAAACATTCATACATTTTAAATTAAATGTCTTTCACAGTGGAATGATAGAATCATTCACCATCCTACTCCATCCTGCTCTGTCCAGACTGAAATGTGAATCATCTATTTATTCAGTGTATCCACACTGTATATGCTACTACCTGTTAAACACTTAGTTGCCATCTCAGTTGTTAGAGAGACTGCTGTGGCATTGCATTGTTTATGCTAAAATAACCCTTATGTATTAGTCTAATACTATGTCACAGTGTCTGTGACATTTACTTCACTTCCTCTCATTACTTGGGCATTGTATTATCTGACATCATCAAAAAGGTGAGTACAGCACAAGAAGATGTGTGTGTGTATGTGTGTGTGTGTGTGTGTGTGTGTGTGTGTAGTGAGAGAGAGGGAGAGAAAGAGAGAAAGATTGATATTTTTTATGTGTTATGATTGTTCTATTTTGTCATCATTACTGTTAATGTTTTTCTCTGCCTGATTTGTGTGTGTGTGTGTGTGTGTGTGTGTGTGCGCGTTGCTGAGTATTGAACCCAGGGCCTTGTGCATGCCAGGCAAGCACTCCACCAACTGATCTATATCCCCAGCCCCTCTGCCTGATTTTTGTTGTTAATCTCTTACTGCACCTAATATATAATTTAAATTTCATTATAGCTATATGAATACATTAAATATATGATATTTAGGACTTAGTACTCTCCTTGGATGTTGGCATCTTCTAGGGGGTCTTGGGACATATCCCCCACAAATGAAGTACATTACTGTACATGCATCTTCTCCCAGTTATTTAGTCAAATAGTAATTGAGGTGCTACTGTAAAGGGAATTTCAGGATATTATTGAAATCCTTATTCAGTTGATGTTAAGTTAATCAAGAGGGAGATTATCCTAGGATGGCCTGCCTTAACCAGATAGAAGGTTCTAAAAGAGGGCTTGCTTGATCCTTCCTGGGGAAGAGATTCCAAGCAGTCCAGGGACCAGTGAGTGCTCTCCTTTCCCCAGATGGTTCTTCATGTTTGCCTCCCTTATATGCAAGCTTTAGCAGACACCGATGGAATTCTAGTTTGTTCAAGATCTTTTCTTCCTGATTTTCCACCCAAAGAATTATAGATATGGTTAGCCATCATACACAATGGGGTGAACCATCTCCAGAAAAACCCTAAATCCATTTAAACATGTATATATTTCCTCCTAGCTGTCTTACTCACATTGAACCCTGGTTTCTAGTGGTTTTCTTGTAATGATATTATTATCCTTACCCATGGATGCTATTGTGCTTAAAGTAGTTAGCCTCAGTTTCCAAGTACACTTGGGAGACATAAGCCTCTGGCATATTCCATGAATATGGGTAATGATCTGAATAACTAAGCCAATTTTTAATGTAAGAATTAATAAAGCATAATAAGATGGAGCCCAGTGATGACTTGCTTTGGAGTCTTTGTTTCCAACCCCTACCATGTGGGACAATTCCCTGGGTTCACAATTTCCTGGACATTCCCTTCTTAGGGTTGTCAGTGAGAACATAGGTGGTCCACCAGTTTTTTTCCCTAGTACAGTTTGTCCTGAGCAATCAAGATAGATGGCCAGCTCAGGTAAGTTTGTGCAACAATTTCAGGAAAAGAAACACTAAATCAATCTATTGGGGAAATATTAATGCTCTCATTAGGAGGCTTAATTATTCACATCAGCCTCTGGTTTTTTTCCATGACATTAATTCCATTTCTGACTTCAGAGCAATTGCTCTGCTCAAACTTGCAAGACACCCAACAGGTGTTCTCAGTCCCCAGAATGTTAAAATATTTTGCATAACAGCCAGGAGAGATAGATCTATTGCAGAACCAGCTTTCCCTCCTCCTGTTCCTCTTCCCCCTCCTGCACGTGCGCACACACACACACACACACACACACACTTACTTGCCATAGCTCATCTCTCACTGTGGACCAAAGCTCAAAACTTCTCCTGTGTGCACTCAGAAATACATTCCCATCATTTTCCCATTCAAACTAACAATGGAAACAAACCTACATATATTGATGTCATGTGCCAAGCACTGTTTTAAATACTTTAAATATATCAGCCAATGTCTAATATCTATGAGATAGTACCATTTTATTATCTGTATTTTACCAGTAAGGGAACTGAGACAGGGGTGATTAGCTTCTTGCCTGAAGTCCACCAACTGGCAAAGGAGGAGGGAAGGAGTTAGGGTTTGAATCTAGGCAGTTGAGCACTAGAAAGCATCCTTTTGATCTTTAGAATAATGTGCCACTCCCTGTATAGGATGATTATCATATTATACTTCTCATGTATGCATCTCCCCATATATAAGGTATTGCTATGTTGAAAAACATCCCTCCATCTCCTCTTGTCTGCTCCTCTGCCTCCCTCTCTCTGCTAGCAGCATACAGGCATCTCTTAATGACTGTGCATCAAGTTTATGCAGGACAAGATCAGCCTTCTGGATTTTTCATTATAAGCCTCCTTCCACAATCATTGCACAGAATTCAAACTTCTTTTCGTTCCCTCCAAGGCCCTTCAGCATCCCACACTGACATTGCACACGAGAAAGGCAACATTTCAAATTGTCTTCAAGGAGAGTGGGAGCTCTTCTCTCCACCCACCAGAGCCAGCGTTTTCCAGATGGATAGTTCTGCCACAGGCACTGCGACACAGAAGCAAATACACCCCAAACAGCTTTTTGTCATGTACTTGTCTTTCCCTAGAGCTCTGCCTCACCTTACAGAGTCAGTGGGGAGGAGATAAACCCCCAGGGGTTAAACAAAGCAAAGCTTCCTTAGAATTTGAGGGGATTTCGATTCTGACTAAGCCACCAGGTTCATACCCTCAGGGGACATCACAGAGAGAGTTGGAGTTTTTACACCAAGGCAGTTTTCTCCCCTTTGAATAAAATAACATCAAAAACACTGTTCTGATGAGTAGGACATTAATCAAATACACTGTTTCCAAATAAACTGAGGGTTAGGGAGAACTGGAAAAACTGCAGGTAGGAAAAATAATAATGAGTTTCAAAGGCATGAAGAACTCTCCAGCTAAAATTAAAATTCTAAGTGAGCAAATCAAGTGAAACAGGTCAGCATTATAGCATTATTGAGGGATCACTGGAGGTCACTCATTTATTGAATAGATACATTTTTTTTTTCAACCTGATCCTCCACTGTGCCAGGCACTGTTCTAGGAACTTAGAGACCCTGTCTCATGGAACTTGTATTCTGATAGATTGCAAGGAAGCACACCATAACACTAGTTGCAAGAGTCAACATCCTAGTGATTCATGATTTAGTTGACATCCACCTTTTTTGCCTGTTCAGTATGCCTTCTTGTGTTAATAGCACCCAGATATTTCCTTTGGAAAGCAACTTCTGTATCATTATTTGTCCTTCTGGCCCTGAAGACAGGAATGTGGCCCAGGCTCAATGAGACTATCATGTGCCCCTGGGGATGATGATTGATGCAGAGATGAGCAGGTGGTCAAAATCATGCAATCAGAGCTACCCGGCCACTTGGGACTTCCAAGATTTTCCAGTCTCTGAGATGTAAGCCATAAGCTGTTAGAGATGGCCATGTGGGGAACTGTTCCTGAGAATAAAAGCAGCAGAGTGGAAAGCAAAGCTCAGTGGTCTAGAGATATAGAAAATCCTAATTACACTGCTCAAGCCCCTGAATCCAGTGACGCTGAATCACATCTACTTTGGAATTTTTGTGATACATGAATTAAACCTTCCTGCTCATACTCTGCAGTAAGTCAGTTTGACTTTAGATTCTATTCCTTGCAATCAAAACAGGTCTTGACTAAGTAGAGTTAAGAACTTCATTCATTTTCAGCTAGACTTTTAAAGGAACACATTCATCTGCTGTGTTGTAGAGACTGATTTAGAGTCAGACACCTTGAAACTGGGATCCCATTTCATTGCTTAACAAGTTCAGGGCCCTGGTTCCTTGTTTTTCTCACCTTTAAAACTTAGGCAATAATACCAGAGCTTTCTTTATAGGTTTGCTGGAAGATGCAAAAGGGTCAAAGATGGAGAGTGCTTGGCACTGTGACTGGCACATTGTAAGCGCGCAATAAATGGCAGTGAGTGCATTCTGTTGATAATGGTTATTATCATAATCATCACCATAAACATTCCAAACCCTCTCTTGGCTCTCTTGGCTCCCTGCCCTCCAGTCCCTGATCCACTTCACAGTCAAACTCTTTTTAAAAGATCAGGCATTCTTTTTGTTTGCTCATTTTACCTTCCATCCCCTGATTTCTATCCACTCCAATCAGGCTTTGTTCTCATTATGCTATTGTAATTGCTATTGTCAAGATTACCTATGAACTTCATCTTGCCAAAAACAATGATTAAATTTTTTCTCATTTTCCTCAGCCCTTTGGTGGTATTTATCACAGTGGACACATTCCTGCTCTTGAAGTTTTGCCCTCACTTGGTTTCTGGGACATTGAATACTTGGTTTCCTCTACCTCACTAATTTCCACTATCTTGGCCTTTTCTGGCTCCTCCTGTTTGTGATCATTTCTCTGTGCTCACTCCTGGTCATCTCATTTAGTCCACACCTAGGAACACCACTCAGCATTAATGGCCTGGAAATGTATTCCTCCAGATTCTATACATCTAACCAAGCACATGACAATCTCATAAGGATGACCAATGAAGCCCTTAAATAAGAATAGCATGAACAAAACTGACTAGCGACTTCATTGTCCCTCTTCTCCCCTGAAATCTGCTCCTCCTCATGGGGTCTCCATCCTGGTAACAAGCATCATGTTCTGACTGTCTCAGCCTCTAACCCTAGATGTCAGCTTTGACTTGGCTTTTTTCTGGGGAGCCCAATTGATCCATTAGTAGATACTGTAGACTCTGACCTCAGATTTGTTCTGATTCCATCTCATTTGCTCCACCTTTCCATGAGAATCCAAGCACACGACCGCAACATCAGTGCCTTACATTGATAGATTTACTCACACCTCTGCTGCTACAAAACCCCACAGCTTCCCAGTACACCTCTGATAAAATCCTGTGATGTTGATGTTGTATGTGTCATTCGCTTCCTCCTTGGACCACCACTTCTGCCTGCCTGCTTCTTCCCCATCACACTGCAAACACACTGTGTGCCCCAGGAGCTCTTACACATACCGCATTGGGCTCCCTGGCTGCTTCTCATCATTTAGCTCTTTTTCCAAATGTAACCTCTCCACAGAGGACTTGCCTGGCCAAGGCTCCCAAGGAAGTTTCTCACCCCCATTCACTTTCTCCCCTGTATTGTGCCTTATTTTCTTCAAGTTTCTTATTTGTTTTTGCCTGTTGTCTGCCTTCCCTGCTTGGATACCCTACTACATAAGTATTGATGAATGACTTACAAGGATTTAAAATCAACAGGCGAAAACTGTTCCAGATTAACAGAATAGGCAGAACTTCTAGGCTTCTCCTATAATACGTTGGAGAGTCTACCTGCCTCCTTCCAGTCTAGAGTGTAAATTTGGGATTAAGGAACGTTTCCAAGTGTGAAACTTACTCAATGAGGAGGCCACATCTGTTGTACAATACCACCTCTTTGTAAAAGACATAACAATAATTTAAAATGGCATTTAAACAACTTAATCAGCCCAATTATCATGGATTAGGAGAAACAAACAAACTGAGAGGTGCAGGACACAGAGAATGAGTCATGAATAATTTTTATTCTATATATGGCATTTACTAAAATGTCACACTGGTCATTCCTGAATGTCAGACATAAAATTGATTGTAATTTCACAAATTACCTTGTGGACCTAATAGGAAAAAAATGGGTGACTGAGACAGGCATAGTGAACATGAGTACAGAATGATTAGCTGCATAAACATCTAAATCAATGCTTGTTTAGAGTCCCTGGGGAATTGGAAATCAATAGGGTAAGCCAGACCAATGCTAAATCTCTCCCAAGATTGAGTAAATCTCACAGTTGAATGTCTCATTCCATGAAAATAAAAATAAACCAGGACACACTAAAGAATAAATCTATTATGAAATTAAGTAGTTATTTCAGATTCCCCAAATATTAAGTGTCCAGGGGAAAAGTTTCTTCTTCCAGTTGGTGTAATTTTTCTCTACACTCAATTTAACTGGACTTTATCCTACAACTAAGATGTTACCACCTGATTAATTCAACTGGATTCTAATCACATCTAAGCTCTGCCAGTCCCCAAGCATGTGTAATATTCAGATGATTTTATATTAATTTTTAAATGTTATCTATGGATTTGTAAGTGAAAAAATCTCATTCATGGACGTTGTTTGCTTCATAAAACATGATAACCCCTTCAGGGGAAAGACATGAGATTACTCACTTTTTATCTTCTATCTTTAATTTTTCTTGACCACGATTCTACCACTTCTATGTAGCTAGCCAGAATTACATGTGAAGCACTTGTCCCCAGAGTGTAAGGGACTGTCTTTTATGAGATTGTCATTTGTGTAGGTCACAGGTTGGTATGTTTGGATTCAGACGTGGGCAAGGCCAAAAGCAAGCTAAATTTGAAGTAAACACACATATCTAAGTGTCCTGGCAACTCCCTAAGTGTTTTTCCAGATTTATTCTCCACCTCTTTTGCCTTGTTCTACACCTTTGATGACTGACCTGTACAGGTCCCACCACCCAGGTTTGCCTGGCCCTGAGCTTTAAGTTGAGTTTGGTAAATAGAATCCCCCAGCAGGAAGTGGGAAAAGAGAGAGAGACAGAGAGAGATAGGAGAAGAGTAAGGACCTATAGCCTAGCTCCTGTTGGGCAGTATCCCTTCCAGCATTTTGGCACACATCTGTACTTGTCCAGAGCTCTTCTCTTTGCTCTTCTCTTTGCCCTTGTATGACAGACATGGTGACAATTCCCACTGTTACTGGCCACCATCATATGTTTGTTTCCTGATTTTTGCCTATGACTCCATAATTGCCCTTTCATTATGTATTCTTCCATTAACTCCACTGGGGTTTCCACAGGGCCTTCTCAAGTCTTCAGTGCTCTTGTGTGCCCAATGAGGGTTATGCTCACTCACCAAAAATGTCTGAGCTCCTACCATGCCTAAAGCAATATTCTAGATGATTATAATATCTAAAGTTTATTAAAACCTTACCTTCTTTAACACTGTCTATCTATTTTCTTTAAAATGCATTATAACATACTCAATTTTTTCTAGTGTATTATCTGCCTTCCTACTGGCCTAGTCATTCCTTGAGTGCTGGGACTGTGTCTGTTATATTCAATATATTCCCAGCACCTGACTGGGAACTGAATCTGAGCTCATTTACATCTATGAAATTTCTCGGAATTTAAACTTAGTGGTAAGGCATATCTATCTATCTATCTATCATCTATCTATCTATCTATCTATCTATCTATCTATCTATCTATCTTCTATCTCCCTACCTATTGGTTTAAAAGTAGCATGAATAAAATTGCCAAACATACAGGAAAGGAAGGACTCAGTTCTGACTTGTTCAAGTAGAATGAGGAAAGAGATCATAGGAGGTGAAATATGTCATGAGAGTGTAAAGGTTGAGTAGAAGTTTCTATAAAGAAAGTGAATGAAGGAAAAGTGCCCTGATTAGAGGCAGCAGCCTGATGGAAGGACATCAGAGATGTAGAGGACCCTGATGTTTAGGGGAGTGAACATCTTGATACATACTGAGACATGAGGATTCCTTTGAAGAGCAGAGGCAAGTAGGATATAAAAGGCAGTCACATTGAGAATGTTGTCCACTCCTGACTCAGGGAAGCTCTTCTTGCCTCAATTTCTATCTTATGGTACAATTCATATGGCTTTTGCTTTTCAAAAAGAAGTTAGTCACCATGGCATCTGGAAGGATGTCCAGTTCCAGAGGCTACTGGTGTTATAATTAGCAGTGGCACCCAATCCCTTGTTTGTAATTCTCCTTTGGGCTTCTGAGTATCTCCCACTAGGGAGCAGAAGATTTTTCATTTCTACTTTTGTCCAAGTTTATGTCAACTGCTGAGTGTCTATATATAACCTAAGTATTTTAAAGATAAAAATAAAAATAATATGGCAAGATTTCTTTACAGTTACTAGACAGATATAACACTTGTGCTTTTGGAGACAAAAGTAGCTTACTCTTTAAGATACCCACTGTGTAGGTTCCAAGGTGGTCACAGCCTTACTGACCTATGCTACCTCCACAGGAGTCCTAGATAAATCAGGAAATAAGAATTCCAAGGAAATTTTGCTGTAATATTTAGTCTCATGGTAATTTTTCAAGGCCCTTTATTTTTTGACTCTCCTTTCCTCTCTGTCTTCCTCAGGTTTCACAGTTTCTAAGTACATTAGTTGACTTTCCATCACCATATATCTGAGATAATCAATTTTAAGGAAGAAAGGTTTATTTTGGCTCACAGTTTCCAAGATTACAGTGTATGGTTGCTTAGCCCTGTTGCTTTGGGACTATGGTGAAGCAGAATATAACGGTGGGGAGAATGTGGTGGAGGAAGCTGCTCACTTCAAGACAGCTGAGAAGCTGAGAAGCAAAGAGACAATGAAAGGAAGGGGCTGCAATCCCAATGTCCCTTTCATAGTCACACTTTCAGTAACCTAACTTTGTTCACTAGATCTCACTTCTTAAAATTTCTACCTGCCAGGCGCGGTGGTGCACACTTGTAATCCCAGCACTTGGGAGGCTGAGGCAGGAGGATTGTGAGTTCAAAGCCAGCCTCAGCAACTTAGAGAGGCCCTAAGCAACTTAGTGAGACCCTGTCTCTAAATAAAATACAAAATAGGGCTGGGGATGTGGCTCAATGGTGGAGTGCCCCTGGGTTCAATCCCCAGTACCCCCTCCCCCCCAAAAAAATTTCTACCAGCTCCCAATAGCACAATAGGCTAGGGATCAAGACTCTAACTTTTGGGTCTTTGGGGAACACATATCCAAACCATAGTACTAAGCTTCTTTGCAAGAAGAAAAGATGCTTGCTACTGGAATAATGAGAGAAAACAAAAACTGTTAGAAGGGAATCATCTCTTTCTCTTTATTACTGAACATTGTACCAAAGGTCTGAAAATCAAAGATTAGGACATATGAAGATAGCCAAATGTTGCAGACAACTGTGTTTCACTCTTAAAATACCCCTCAGTGCCTATGTGCAGAGCTGTGTTGTGACCCATCTGCCACATGCTCAGAGGAAAGTCACCCCTAAGGAGAGAAGGAGATGCTAGGTTCATGCCAGGTGTGAAGGGGAGGAGGCAGCCATCCATGCTTGGCTTTACAAGTTCCACCATGCTAAGGCAGCTGCAGCCATTCTATGGTGCAGCATGACAGGCTCTAGAAAGTGAGAAAACCAGATATTCTGCTAAGGAGAAAGCCTCCCCAATCAAGATAGCAAGTTCTTATGAAGGATGATGATAAAGCCCTAGAGTAACTTAAAAACAAGGTCTGCATGGAGACCCTGGAATGCTGCACACAGCAGTGCATCACCACTTGCAGAGATGATGGGCATGCCAAACTCTACCCATATTCAAATTTGAGTTAGCCAGCATGACTACTGCTTCTAGGAACTGTAGAAGTGACCTTTGCCAAGTTATACTTCCCCAACAAGATCTGTTTTGCTAACACTTATTTTTCTTGCAGTTGAATTCCCTTACAGTATATGCAAGGGGGGACACAGGCTGAGGAAAGAGAGAAGGCTGGTCTCTTTGGCTGATTTTCTACACAGAAAAAGACCTCTATGTGTTATTTTCCTCTTTGTTTAAAGATGTCTGATTAAGTCTTCAAAGAGCTAAGGAACTGTTGGCAGTGTCCAAAGGGTTCTGCCTTCTCCTCTTCCTTTCCTTTACACACTCAAAAATCTGCAACCTCAAAGTCGAACTAACCACATGGTGACTGTTTTGCTTCCTTATATCTCAATATGGAGGAGGAAGGGAAGTGGGAAGTAAGAACTGGGGACAAAGCAGGCAGGGCTACAGAGTGTTCTGGACCCAGAAAGGAAAAATCCTTGTGGGGCTAAATTGCATTCAACATAATAAACTATCATCGTGAAATGAGTGTTCCAATTGAGATTTGATGTAAACACTAATATTTCCTCCACTCTGCTATTCTTTTCTCAGGAGAGCTCATGTATATTTCACTATGTGTCCTACCTACTATTACACTCATACATCAAAGGATCTGAGGACAAGGAACCTGATTTTGAAAACATTATTCTTTTAAAGATTTATCCTCTCATCTTGACCACCTCCTTAGCTGAAAGGGAGAGGTTCTCCATAAATTATTTTAATGTGCTCTGCAAAAAGGATCTTCTCACCTCTTCTTCTAAAAACTTTTCCGCAAGTGAAATTAGACAGGGCTCTCGATTTCATTCCTTTTCTTTTTTCCATCCAAGCACACTTCCGGACATTGATAAATGGGACAAGAAAGAAAAAACGAGGTGGAGGAGTGGATTGGAAAATCTGAGCATTTAAATGAAACCTTTGAGGACTCCCGACGAAGGTCTTGTTTAATTGCAAGAAGGGTCACAAATACTAGTTCTTGAATACATTTCTTAGAAATGGATGTAAAGACACCATTCAGAGCATTCCCTTTAGACTGGCTAATGTTCAGTGTCATTTCAAAGATGTATGTTTTGTTCATCTCAGCAAAGCTCAGAACCCCAAGTCTCCAACCACAGTCCACAATGTCAGGACAACACTCAAACTCGGCCCCTCATGCCCAGACCCCATTCCTAATGTGCCCTACACCTCTCATCCCAGATGTCTGTACTTACTTCTTTCAGAATGGTCAAATCCTGAGTAGAAGGAAGTTTGTGACCCATTGCTGAGCCTTATGCATCTTAACTCTCACAGATTCTTACTTTGTAGACCAGGTCAATGTCAAAGCCTTCTCATGTCTTCTCTTAGACCCTGATGGGAACTACCCATATTTACAAATGGGCCTGTAAAGTGTTCCAGAAAATAATGGTAGCATCTCACAAAACAAGGGTTCAAAGTTCTCCCTGCCATTTAATATCAGGTGTTTGGGTCAAGTTCTCATCCCAGATTGTTATATCCAGTCCATTTCCATAGTCTATTGTATCTTTCTACGTAGATGAGGCCTCCTGAGCCCCTCTTATGAATTTTACAAGTCATTAAGACCAGAAGTGACTAAATAGACTCCAGAGAGACACCACCACCTCGCCTTGTCTGCTAGTTCAGCTATGATCTCCTTCCTGTTCTGATGTGAGCTGCATTAGGAATCACATCACTGTTCCCAGTTCCAGTCACTGTCTCCAAGAATTGCTGCTGCACCTGAGACTCTGCTATGGTCAGCTGTGTTCCACCTGGGCCTCTCCTGAATAGTTTCTGCCTTGCTCCTATTACCATGGCATGTAACCAGCCTGTAGTCAAAGTGCTGGTGACAAGTGCTAGATGTCCTTGCAGGACACTGCTGTCTGTACAGGATACCTCACAATCTTTGTATCTGCCTAGTGCCCCTTGTCACACCAGCCAGGATCTCTAGGGATCATGTAGTCCTCTTGTTTTATTCTAGTCACTCACACAGCACTTGTGGTAGTGTATGTCATTCTGGAGATCACATCCAGCGGGTAGATCCAGTTGCTGTGTCCAGTCTTTCCTGCCTCTTTCTGAGTGCTTCAACATCTAAGAGTTTATCACAATAGTGAAGGTTCTGAGTTGGGACAGAGGGTTGTATCACACAAAAGGAGACGAAAATAATCAAGTAGTTGGTGCCCTTGGGCCCTGGATACCCTTTCAGGAGTTCCTTTTCCACTCCTCATTTATAACCTAATAGACTGGACAGCTACCTATGATGTCAAAATGGAGCAAAGGTACATTGCACTTATGTGCAATGCCTTACAGAGCCATAGTCTATGCAAGATTTTCAGGATATTAGTACTGGGAGGCACATCTGCATCAAAACTTGTTTTAATAGGATTTGAATGATGACTTTGAGTTATATTTATCTGCTATGAGCATCTCTTCAGTCTCATTCTCAAAAGGAGGAAAAAAGGTCATTTACAGAGCAGTTTGTGATCATTAATATGAGATAGATCTTCAAAGCAGTTCCTGAATTGAAAAAAAAAATTTCCTGGATGTTTTCATCAAGCCAGCTAACCGTGAACAGGGTTTGATCACTTGAATGTGTCAGTTGGAGACAGGGCTGAAAGATAAGGCTGTAAAATCTTTATAAAAATTATTTTCTCAAGCCTCCTGTGTTGGGGACTATTGTCAGGAGGAGGCCCTGAGGGGGGAAAAAAAGATAAACTTGTTCCTAAGGAGGCAGAGTAAAGAGCAAAAGGCAGAAAGAGCATGAGCCCAGAGTGCAGGGCTGTGTGGTTGCCAGGGCAGGAGGAGCAGGTGTCACCTGAGTGAAGATTGCAGAGCTGAAGTGATACACAGTCAGAGCCATTTCTCAGCTCATTTATGGAGATTTGTCTCCACTTGGTGGGCATTTTCTAGAACTGCAATCCCCTCCTCTTGACTTCTTGGTTAAGGCCCCAGTGCAGATCTCTTTTACAAAGAATATTCCAGAAATCAGTATCCATTAATCAAAAAACTCGTGGGTTGTGGGAGGGCTCTCCACATCTGGCAACAGTAGCACAACAGTCTGTGGCAGCAGAACAGGTTGGAGAGTCAAAGGGGACAAAGTAGCTCTAAGCTGAATTCACCCAGATACTGTGTCACAGGGAAGTCCTCTTGCAGCCACTCAGAGACCAAATTCTTTAGTGACCCCCTTCCCATTCTGGATTGCCCATGCAATTGGAGACATGTACTATGCTGTGGGTACAGTTCCTGAAATCCTTTTTCTTGGAAGAACTAGCCCCAAATTCAACACTTTCTGAAGTGTAAATGAATGGGAATTGGAGGATGGGGTGAAAGGAGAAAGTGTTTGGGAAGAGATCCCTGGGAAAGAAAACCAGATTCTTATCTGTCTCTGCAGCCATACTGGCTGGTGTGAAGTATATAGTCAGTTAATGTAATAAAGTTTCTATTCATTTACTAAAAACAAAAACAAACAAACAAACAAAAAACCCAAACAATGTAACAATGTTGGACACCTACTGTGCTGAAGATACAATATTGAACAAAACAGATCAAAATATTTTTCATGGAGCTTCTGTTGTGTCCATCCAGTAGACAGTCACCAACATATACATGAAAAGTATAGAATCAATTCATTATAAGAAAAAGGAGAAAATTAAAACAAGGAAGGAGAGGAAGTAGTTAGGCATCAGGGTGGTGTGAATTGAAGAAACGGTATCCCTGGATGACAGACCCCTGATGGCTTCACTTCCAGGTGCAGATGACATGCCTGTATGGTGTTTGGAAAGTCAGGGTCTTTGTTAAAGCTCATGTTGAGCAAATGTGACATCCCTCAGGAAGCCCATGCTACAGTCATGGAAAATTCATCACTGTACTAAGCTGAGACAGGAAACTTACCTAGTGCCTTAAAGCATAGGACAAACTCTAGGGGCAGCCCTTTTAAAACAGGTAAGCCAATGCCTGCGATGTTAACAAGCTTAAAAATAGCAGTGGCTTGGTGGCTTGTGGAGGAGGGGGTGCTGCTGATATCACCAATCCTTAGGGGTCACCAATTCCTGTGAAGAGGTAACTGCCATACAGTCAGAATTCACACCAAGATTTATCATCTCCAGAGTAGTGGCCATGGCCATGGCCAAAGGTGTTGCAGAGCACCTGAAATGGCTGGACAAAAGCAGTTATTTAAATGTAATTTTTCCTATATCGATATGGTCTTAGAGAGTGAGTGTCTCTTACGCAAAATGGTTGAGACCAGAATGTTTTAGGTCACATTTGTTTTCCAGACTTTGGAACTTTTGCATAGACATAATGAGATATCTTGAGTACTTGCATATATGTAATGAGATATCTCGAGGATGGGTCCCATTTCTAAGCACATAATTTATTTGTGTTTTGTATACACCTTATACACATGACCTAAAGGCAATTTACACAATATTTTTAAAATAATTTTGTGCATGAAACTGTCTCACATTATAGAATTTTTTACTTGTGGCATCACTTCAGTGATTGAAAATCTCCAGATTTCCAAATTAGGGATGCTCAACTTGTATTTATTTCTCTCAATACAGTGGCTGAAGTTAGTACTCTAATGTTTACTTGTGTTAAACCTCCCCACAGGGACCTGTGGTCTTGATAGTCTCACACTTGGCTGCAGTCTCCCCAGACAGGTAACTCAGGACCATCTGCTGGGCTCTTTCTTGCTCTTGCGTGTCCCCACTATGTGAACAGGTCATTTCAAGTGGATTTACAGGGGAGGGATTTGAATGATTACAGAGATAAAGTTGAGACAGTCTCTGGGTCTACCCCTGAGGATGCACAGAACCACAGGCAGCCCATATCCCTTCCCCTGCATGGGTCTTCTGTGGATGACCTTTTTACTGGGAATGTTCTCCTTTCTCTCCTCCACCCATCCATTCACATCCTGGATGAAGTTTTTATGATCCCCCTGTAACAGTAACACTCAGAGGCCAGATCCCACACTTACAGCTTGGTACCCCATCTTGCCTTGCTTCCTGTCTTCTTCCTCTGACTATGTCCTTCTCCTCAGAATATATGCTTCTTGAGGGGAAAAGTTCTCTGGACATAAGAAAATGGTCTACTTTCCTCAGAGTGCTAGAAAGAGAGATACCCACTCAGAACCATTATGTCAGCAGCATCCTGTCTCCCACACTGCCTGCCGAGGAGAGAACCAAGGTCAGTGTGCATGAGGAAGTGACTGGGATTCTGGCATACCTCACATCTTCTCATAATAAAAGCTTTCCTCTTGGAAAGGAGTGATATAACCAGTTCCCAACAAGAATTTCAACCACAATTACTTCCCAAACCAGTGGAAATATTCTTTGAACATTCAAAATAGTTAGCTGACAGAGCTGAATGAAGTCTGAAAATATGTTAGCCTAGCCCAACACTTGCTTTTATAGATAAGTTTGCCAAGGTGCAGCAAGGCTGTAAGACTTGCTGAGATCCCATGTTAGTTCAAGGAGCTAACCCAGGATGCCTGCTTTGGGTTTTGTGATGTTTTCATTATACCAGGCTGAATCTAATTTCTTATTCTAACTATGGTATGCAGAAACAACCAAGTCAATCTATGTCCTGTGTAATACCTTAGGCTCCATTCATCTGTCAAATGAGACTTCCACTTCATTTTCTACCTAGCTCCCATGGAAGAGAAAACCACTAAACAAAAGGGAACAATTATTAATAATGACCTGTAACATTTATTTCTAAGGAATCATCCCTTTTTCATTCTTTCCCTGTTGCTAATTTATGGCATAAAATGCTTTTGAAATTGCACAGCATTTCCACATACAGTAACACATTCTCACAATGATCTTTGGAAGATGTATAGCTAGTTCCATTTATCAAATTAGGAAATGGAGGCTCAAAAAGGTTACGTGATTGTCATTTGGTCAGAGATCAACAGCCAGTGAAGAATGTAGCTTGGATCTGAATAAGCCCAGGTTCTTCCTACTGCAAATCACTCTTCAAGTAAAAATAGCCATCAGTTCCTTTGTATTTGGGAACTACTCTGGGGGTTGGAATGAGGAGCTCTTAAATCAGGGAGTTCCCAGTTTCAACCCTGGCTGAACCATTGAGAGCACTCCTGGAGAGACAGATTGCAATTCTTTTTTCAAGTGAAACAAACCCATAGAATAAAAGGAAACTTACTAGCCTCGTTTTCTTATTTTACCAATGTGTCCACTGAGATCCTGGGAGGCAAGGTGATTTTTTTTTTTTTTTTTTTTGTGGTGCTGGGGATTGAACCCAGGGCCTTGTGCTTGTAAGGCAAGCACTCTATCAACTGAGCTATGTCCCCAGCCCTGGTAATTTGAATCAGTAGTATAAATTGCTTTCCTATACCCAAAGTGCATGTTGGCAAAGTGGCTGGGTGCATGAACTGGTTTCTTGTAGCCTCCATTGCTCTCTCACTGTCCCACTGTGCTGTCATATTTTCCCCAGAGAACAGTGAGGTCATCCTGAACCCCATGTGGCTAGATCCAGATCAACTCCATCCCACAGTGAGTCTGTCTCCCCACCCTTCTTGCAAATTGGTTTCTATTTGGGAAAAAACTCATGATATATTTGTGCAAAGTCCTATCAACTTTGTCCCATGATATGTAGGAATAGGTTTGAAGGATGGTTATCTCTGAAAGTGTAGTTATAGATAATTGTTATTTTCTTCTCTATACTTCACCTATATTTTACCTTAATTATGGAGATACATTTCTATTCTAAATGTGAAATAATATGCCTCATTTGGGGCCTTTTCTTAGCACATTGTCAACCAAAATTGGCCTGATAAACTTATTTATAATAATAATATAATGTATTGTTTTAGTCAGTTTTTTCCTCTGCTTTGACCAAAAAGAACAACAACAACAACAAAAAAAAAAAAACCCGAAACAAAACAAAACAATTAGAGGAGGAAAAGTTTATTTTGGCTGAACATTTCAGAGGTCTCAATCTGTAGATGGTGAGCTCCATTGCTCTGGTTCCTGAGGTGAGGCAGAACATCCAGGCAGAAGGGCATGGTGGAGTAAAGCAGCTCAGAACATGGCAACAAGGAAGGAAAGGGGAGGCATGCTTTGCTCACCAGGGACAAAATATGAACCCCAAAGATTTGCCTCAATTGACCTGCCTCTTCCAGTATACCCTACCTGCAGTTACCACCCATTTAATCCATATCAATGCATTAATGCAGTGATATTATATTAAAACTCTCATAACCCAAACATTTCACCTCTAAACCTTCTTGTATTGTCACACATGAGCTCTTGGGGGATACCTCATACCAAAATCACAACATAAATCAAAGGCTGATATTGACAAAACATTTTAGTTCTAGATTCAGTAGTGGAATTTTGTGTAATTTCTTAAGTCAAATTGTGAGCTTCTGAAGTGAACTCCAAGGCACTTTGGTTTATTGGGAATAGAGTTTAGCAACTGGGGCAGGGTGGGGTGTGAGTAAAAGAAGATGAAGAAACCCTTAAGATCTGCATGGACAATTGGCCCCTAAGTAGCTACATAATGATTTTTTTCCTTAATGGTTCCAAAAGAAAGAAAATCCTTGTCAGATGGATTTCCACTTACATATTGGAAATTTATGCCAGCAGCAATCTTGTTCTACGTTACAATGGTGAAGGAGAAGACTAGCTCTCAGCCTGACTTCTAGCAGAAACCATCCTCAACTTTTCCAGTATAATTCTTTTATCAAAATTCATGTACCTTGTTCTCTCAGTTCCCTCCTTATTTGGGTTCTGATACCTGTTAAACACATGATAGTCAATTATTTGGCACAAAACATTGATATATTGCCCCACATACTATGAACTTACATGCTATCAGAAGAAGCTGTCCAGACAACTTGATTTTAAGAAGTTATGCTAATGAGAAAAAAACCTAGGTATCTGACATATAAATGCTAGAGATGTTCTTTAGCAGATGGACATTTTGGCATTCCCTGAATAGAGGTATAAATGAATTAGCATATCTGGTTGACGTCTCATTGTATTGGGATATCCAGATTCTTCATAGACTCATTTTTCCATGTTGGTGTCAGACAAAACAATCATGGGTCAAGGTGCACTAGAAAACTACAGGAGACAGCATCAGTCAAGATTCCAGCATGTAACTGGCTGAAACTTAGTTCACAATGAAAGGTACAGATGAACAGAATCAGGGAACAGTTACTTAAATTAATCATAAAATAACATCATCTGGAGTTACATGGATCAAAGAACTGACAGTATCAAATCCAACATCTTGAAATGTAGTAGAAACAAAAATCCAGATTTACTGAGATATAAGCTAGGAGACAGAAAGGGCTAGTGAAAAGAATGTGAGTTTGGGAGCCTGAAAATATGTTTGAATATATATTTTATTTACCAGGTTAATAAGTGGAATAAACTTGGATAAGATTTTTGAATCCCACAAAGCCTCACGCTTTCCTTCTCCAAAACGGGGATACAAATATGTAGATCAAATGTTATCCATAAGAAAAATGAAACCATGTAAGTAGAATGCCAAGCATTATGTCTGATACAGAATGGTCACTTTCTTTTTAAAAAACAGATAGAACTTTAACTAGAAACAATAATAACCCTGGTCAGTGTGGTTCCCTCACCCAAGGGTGGAAGTTTTGTACCGGAATTATTTGGGAGTAATTTCCCAAGCACATGGTTTGTTTTCTCCTACTCATGAAAGAGTTGGAATCACATGCACAAGACTGCAGCTGGGTGCAGGGGACAGTGGCAGTTTATGTGTGATTGAACTTGTGTGTAGAGACCAAGAGAAAATGTGTAGAAGACTCTCTGAAGACAGGTGAGCCTGCAGCAAAGCAGATGCAATTATGCATGGGAGGAAGCAGGTACAGAGCTGTGAGAGCCCTGATAAGTACACAGAGTGTGAGGTGGGCGTGCATGTGGGTATGTGCTTGTGTGCGCTTGCCCCCATACCCCATAGCACCTTCTGTGTCATGGGTAGGTGCACATTCCTCCAAGTATGGGTGATACCACAAACACAAAGGCAGAGGTGACAAAGACCATTAACTCTTAGGAGCACCATATAATAGCCATCATGATAAAATTGCTCTTTCATGACTGAGCCTAATTTGATAGCAAGCTCAGAGGAGAAGGAAGAAAGACATGTGAATAGTTCTGACATCATCCAAGCTGGACTGTGGCTTTAACTGGGAAGAGAAAAAAATGCTGCCACCTCCTGATGAACAAAGGCCAATCCCACATCTCTGATAAATTCCACTTCTAACAAGTAGTGGGGGCTGTTTAGTTGGTGTCCTTAGTACTTATTAACAATAAATAAAGCTTCAATAAATATGCAAAGCAAAAACTAATTTAAATTGACATTTGCACCGGGTGGGGTGAGAGAGAGCCCGTTATACCATAAAGTGATTTAGGATATATTACCTCGGGCATCTGCATTACAAATTTACCTCTCATTACAGCTATGTTAACGGGAAAAGGCAGCTTCTCAACAACATTCAAGGCAGAGTTTATTAGCATAAATTTGCATAATAATTAGCTCTGCAGCAAGCAAAGGCTGTCATGTCTTTCAAACAGGCAACTTCCAATGTCAATTTTCTGTGCTTCACTGCTTGTCCCTGTTCTGTGGAAAGCTCCTGGAACCCCATTGGCCTGCTTCCCTGAGCTGCTAGCTTCTCTACTACTAGTTCATTTAGGCTTAGAATTTCACAGTCTTTACCCAGCTTCTCTTTGGAGGAAGCTGGATGCCAGTCTTCAGTTGGGGATGGAGGTGACCAGAAACCCAGCTGGCAGTTTACCAGCCTGGAAACCCAGGGGCATGGCCTCCAACACTCACTCTCCACTCTCAGATATTAAAACACTATGGAGAGAAATATGGTGTTGATAGTTCCTAAAGATGGTGCAGCTGTAAGTAATGTTTATTTGATTTTTGGAATGCCTAACTCCACATTGTTTATCAGCAGCTTCCTTGTGTTGTGTGTAAGCTAAAATAATAATTAGCTCTCATTGCCTGGACTCATACTGGCAGGGTGGTCAGGGCAGGCTGCAGAGAGTGTGAGAAGAAAATTTGCACCAGGAAAAACCCAAGGAAGTAGGGGTTGAAGGTTCACTGATGCCATTCCCAAACCTCTGTCAGTCTAGGGATGTTTCTGTGAACTCAGTGACAGACACCATTCTTTTGAGACACAAGACACATTCTTTTCCAGCACATCAGGACCCTTTCAACCCAGTGAGATGAATGTGGATGTTCACCCACATAGAAGCTATGGTGAGAGAAAAGCGATGTCCTTCTAGTATATATTATCAAAGGGCCAAATGAGAGAGAGTATTTAAGAATATATCCTAGATATATTTCATCTGTAAAAATAAAATATTGCAGGTTTGTGTATGTCAGATGCTGGGGAAGATGGGCATCTCACCAGATTATACATGTACATATACATATTTACCAAATATAGGCAAATATATATACAAATACATATTGACATATATCTGGTAAATACACTCACAGTTCCTACTAGCTCAGAAAAGTTTTACAATATAAGTGAAATGATGATTAAAATATATTATTGAGTGTTTACTAGGTCTGAGACCTCCTTTTAAAATTCTCATATTGTTCCTAAGAGATAAATATTATTAGTTACCCATTCAGATGCATAAAATGATACTGGAACATTTTTAAATTCCAGAGCACAAATTCTGCGAAAAAAAAAAAA
>JAJEJO010003601.1:181721-200874 GCA_020662805.1 Glaucomys volans | reverse complement strand
AAGACAAATTGCCAGGTGTAGTGGCTTGTGTGCGTAGTTCTAGCTCCTTGGGAGGCTAAGGTGAGAGGATCGCTTGAGCCCAGGAGTTCCAGACCAGCCTGGGAAACAGCAAGACCATGTCTCAAAAAAACAAAGAGGCAGGGGGTACAAGGTGCAGTGGTGCACCCCTGTAATCCCAGCTACTCATGAAGCTGAAGCAGGGGCTTGAGTAACAAAAAATAATGAAAAGAACAAATAAAATAATAGTAACAAAAAGGGCTAGGGCTGGGGTTGTGGCTCAGTGGTAGAGCACTCGCCTAGCTTGTGTGAGGCACTGGGTTCAATTCTCAGCACTGCATACAAAAAAATAAATAAAATAAAGGTACACACACACAAAGGGCTGGGGTATATCTCAGTGGTAGAGCATTCTCCTAGCATGTGCAAGACCTTGGTTTCAATCCCTGGTACCACAAAGAAAAAGAAGAAAGAAGTAAAAATTAATGTCTTTTATAGTTCTTGGGTTTGATGTACACTGTATTACATTATAGGAAATATATTAACTTTTCAATATTTTGATTTGTGGTATTAAGAATCTTGAATTGTGTGCTGGGGTTATAGCTCAGTGGTAGAGCTCTTGCCTAGCATGTGTGAGGCCCTGGGTTTGATCCTCAGCACCATATAAAAATGAAAATAAAGGTATTATGTCACCTACAACTAAAATATATTTTTTTAAAAAAATAATCTTGGCCGGGCACGGTGGCACACGCCTGTAATCCCAGCACTTGGGAGGCTGACACAGGAGGATCGCGAGTTCAAAGCCAGCCTCAGCAACTTAGCGAGGCCCTAAGCAACTCAATAAGACCCTGTCTCTAAATAAAATACAAAAAAGGGCTGGGGATGTGGCTCAGTGGTGGAGTGCCCCTGAGTTCAACCCCCACTACCAAAAAAAACCAAAAAGAATCTTGAATATTACTTAATCTTGACACATATTGTGCTTTTTTTTTAATTTTATTTTTTGTGGTACTGGGATTGAAGCCAGGGACACTCTATCACTGATCTCCTTAATATCCCCAGCCCTTTTTCTTTAGACAGGTTTTCATGGAGTTGTCCAGGCTAGCTTCCAATTTGCTGTTCTCTTGCTTCAGCTTCCCAGTAGTTGGGATTACAGGTATGTGTCAGCACTAGGCTGTATTATGTATTTTAATAAATTTATTTTGTGCTTATATTGCCAGGTATTAGATGCTTAGCAATGAATGATAATGATAGCTTTTTTTTCCCTCCTCTTTGCTGTACTGGAGATTGAACCTAGGGGCACTCAATTACTGAGCTACATCCCCAGTCATTTTTTGAGATAGGAGATGGGCATTAGTTTGAATCAGGGTCTCCTTAAGTTGCTTAGGGCCTCAAACTTGTGATCCTCCTGCCTCAGCCTCCTGCGTTGCTGGGATGACAGGTGTAGGACACCATGCCTGGCCGGCCTGGGCAATTTAGCAAGACCCTGTTCCAAACAAAAAATGAAAAGGGCGGGGGTATAACTCAGTGGTAAAGCACTCCTGGATCTCAGTCCCCATTACCAAGGGCAGGGGGGGAGGGGTGGATTATTTTGAGACAGGGTCTCAATAAATTGCAGAGGCTGGCCTTTAGTTTGTGATCCTCCTGCCTCAGCCACCCAAGTACCTGGGATTACAGTATGTGCCACTGCCATGGGACCCTGACTCATGATATGTTTTAAAGTTTGTTTTTGTTTTGTTTTAGTACTGGGGATTGAACCTAGTGGTGCTTTACCTGTACCTACGTCCCCACCCCTTTTTTTATTTTTTAATTTTGAGACAAGGTCTTGATAACCTTGCCTTAGGACCTCATTAAATTGCTGAGGCTGTGCTCAAACTTTTGATCAGGACTCCTGCCTCAGGCTCCCAGCACTGGGTTTACAGGCATGCACCACTATGCCCAACTGTTCGTTTGATTTTTTAAAAAAATCACAATCATATTTCCTTGTTGTAACAAGTAAGCGTCGCTAAAGTAAAAATGTAAAGTCATGATCTTCCCTTTCTGTTTGTCGGCCTTCTCCCTGAGCTAATGAATGGGTTCAGTTTCTTGATCTCCTTTAGTGCCTTTTGTTAAATTCATGCAAATATTGCTGCATGCATTCCTGTAATCCAGCAACTCTGGAGGCCACAGCAAGAGGATTTCAGATTCAAGGACAGCCTTGGCAACTTGGACCCTGTCTCAAAATTTAAATTAGGGCTGGGGCTGTAGCTCAGTGGTAGAGTACCTCTGAATTCAGTCCCTGCAGGTACTGCAAAAATAAATAAATAATTTTAATAAATAGCCAGGCATGGTAGTGCACACCTGCAATCCCAGCAGCTCAGGAGGCTGGGGCCAGAGGATCACCAGTTCAAAGCTAGCCTCAGCAATTTAGTGAGGCCCTGAGCAACTCAGTGAGACCCTGTCTCTAAATAAAATACAGAAAAGGGCTGGGGATGTGGCTCAGTGGTTAAGCACCCCTGGGTTCAATTCCCATCACAAAAATAAATAAATAAACAAACAAAAGTTATACAAATATATGCAAAGATATTAGCACCTATACAAAGGGATTTCCCCCACACTTTTTTTTTTTTTTTAATGGATAATACTGTATTTATTGCTCCTTTGGGGTTATTTTGATTTGTCGCCCCCTTGGGGATTGCTGTGTTGGGGGATTGAATTTAGGGCCCCGTGTGCTAGACAAGTGCTCTATCACAAAACTACATCCCCACCCCTGTATTTGTTTCTCTCCGATGGTGTTTCTCAGATGTACCACACATCAGACTCTGACAGACTTGTGGAAAGGGTTGCTGGGCCGCATCTCAAGAGATTCTGGCTTACAGAGGATTAGGGCCGGCTCCAGGATGTGCATTTCTAACAAGCTTGCTTGATCTCACCATATCATAGACAGATAGGCAAACCCATACCCAGAGTTTCATTTGTTTGTTTGTTTTATTGTACTGGGATTGAGCCCAGAGGTGTTTTACCACTGAGCTACATTCCCTCTCCTTTTTATTTATTTTTGAGACAGGATCTCACTAAATTGCTTAGGGCCTTACTAAGCTACTGAGGCTGGCCTCAAACTTGTAATCCTCCTGCATCAGCCTCCTGAGTCTCTGAGATTATTGGCATGCACCACTGCACCCAGTGCTTAGTTAATTCTTTTGCAGGTTCATCATATTCTGTAATATGGGTGGATATGTCTTAGTTTATTCAAGCATTTCACAATGGATGGGCATATATGTGGGCAATTTCAGGTTTTTGCAAATATCGGAAGTACATAATAAATATATATATCCCTGTATTCTAAGTAATTGTACTTTTACCTTGGAGCTATACAGACCTTGAATTAGGTTTTCTAGGTCAAGACATTTCCAAATTATTAAACAAAAGCAACTCGCAGTTTAGTTAGCAGGGTTTTTTTATGAACACAATTCCTTTATTTTGTTTATTTTTATGTTGTGCTGAGGATCAAACCCAGTGCCTCACATGTGCTAAGCAAGTGCTCTACCACTGAGCTACAATCCCAGCCCTGGTTAGCAATATTAAAGTAAGTCTGTGTGTCTCTATTCTAGCACCAGTCACTTCAACTTTTTCTTTTTTGTACCAGGGATTGAACCCAGAGCCATATTTCCAGACCTTTTTATTTTTCACTTTGAGACAGGGTTTCACTAAGTTGCTGAGGGCCTCGCTAAGTTGCTGAAGCTGGCCTCAAATTTTCACTCCTTCTGCCTCAGCTACTTTTTAAACTATTTTTAATAAGAGAGGTAGCAAGAAACTGTTGAGCATTTCATGTATACCTCTTTTAGATGGGATTTGGGGTGATTTCGGTTTTATTTGTCACTTTGTTTTTCAAGTTTGTACAAATAGCAAAAAATATGTTTTCAGACTCATAAAAATAGGATGGCAGGAATCAAGTGTGTAAGTTTTTGCTGGGGTGTCGGTTCTTCTTTCCTGATTCCTCACATTGAGCATTCATCCTGCTGCTTTCCTTTCCATCAGGTTGTGTTTGTTATTTTAGCATTCTTGACAGGTGTGCTTTGTTCGTACCCTGATCCCAATGAGGACAAGTGCCCTGGAAACTACACCAACCCCCTGAAAGTTCAGACGGTCATAATCCTGGGGAAAGTCATCTTGTGGATTCTGCATTTGCTTCTGGAACGCTACATTCAGTATCACCACAGCAAAGTGAGAAACCGTGGCTACAGTCAGATCTACCGCTCCACAAGGCATCTGAAGAGACTCGCCTTGATGACACACTCCACTGGTAAGCCCTTGAATGGCAAAATGACAGCAGAAGGACATGTGAAGTTTTGTGACCCGTATATTTTCTCATTGTTATGAGAGTGATGTGTGTTGTGGCCACTATCTGATTTTCTCATACACTTAATTTTCACTTGAAATTTGTATTTGTTGTGGACGTGGTGTCTGTATATCCCTGTGTACAATGTAGAATTTCCCCCTTTTTTGGTTTTTAGCAGGTTTATTATTAAGAGGATATAAATGCTATTGCTATTTGATATTTCTGAGACTAAAAGAAGGCATTTTGTTTTATTTTTTAATGAAACAGTGGTTTTCCTACAGTAGGAGATGGTGATAGTTTCTAGGAAAGAGAGATTGTCATGTAAAAATACAGTATCCAGCAGCCAGGCATAGTGGTGCATCCCTGTAATCCCAGCAACTTGGGAGGCTAAGGCAGGAGGAGCACAAGTTCAAGGCCAGCCTCAGCAACTCAATGAGACCCTATCTCAAAATAAAAAATAAAAGGGCTGGGGATGTGAGTCAGTGGTTAAGTGCCCTTGGGTTTAATCCCTGGTCCCTCCACCCCTGCCACCAAAAAAAAAAGACAACCCAGTATCCAAAAGAAAAAACTTATAAAACACACAGGTCCTAATTATGAAGGTATAATCAGAAGCTTCATATAGGACTTAGAAAGCATGACTGCTTGCTTCTCTTCATTGTTGCAGACATTAAAAGACTTAATGGAGGGGCTGGGGATATAGCTCAGTTGTGGTGCCTGCCTTGCAAGCAAAAGGTCCTGGGTTCAATCCCCAGCACTGCAAAAAAAAAAAAGACTTAATGGAAATAAACTGAACTTCTTTAGGGACTTTTGACTTAGTGTCAAAGTTTCTACCCTTTTAGAAGAACCTCCGATGGAGTCCAGAGTAAACATTTAAATATTTTGAATTCAGATTAGGAATTCATTTTTGTAACTGGTCTTGGTGGCTGACCCTTTAATCCCAGCTACCTGAGAGGCTGAGGCAGGAGGATCTCATCTTTGAGGCCAGCCTGGGCAATTTAGCAAGACCCTGTCTGAACATAAAAAAATAGACTGGCAGCTGGGTTTAGTGCCAAATGCCTGTAATCCCAGCAGTTTGGGAAGCTGAAGCAGGAGGATCATAAACACGAGGTTAGCTTAGGCAAGTTAAGACAGGGTCTCAAAATAAAAAATAGGTCTATAGATAAGCTTAATGATAAAGCCCCAGGGATAAATCCCCAGTACCAAAAACAAATGGGTTTGGGATGTAGCTCAGTGCTTGTCTAGCATATTCAAGGCCCCGAGTTCAGTCCTCAGTATCACAAAAAGTGAAAAAAGAAATTCATTTTTCCCCAGAAAAACACCAAATTGAAGTTTTTTCTTCTGTGCTTTGTGAGTGCACTCTCTTAGAGCTCACCCCCTCCGTGAAGTTCTCAGTGGAAGCTGAAATGCTGTGCTGTCAAGGAGAGAGAAGTATTTATAGAGATGGTGATCTTGACTGATCTTCCCTGTGGGCAGGGTTCTTACTCCTTCCTGCCTGAAGATGAGCTTGGTTTCCATGTTCAACTGTTGATGTGTAACACTTTTTTGGCCAGAAGATGTCACTATAACATAAAGATAAAAGCAAAAACCTATCTTTTTTTTTTTTTTTGGAACCGGGGATTGAACTCAGGGGCACTCAGCCACTGAGCCACATCCCCAGCCCTATTTTGTATTTTATTTAGAGACAGGGTCTCACTGAGTTGCTTAGCGCCTTGCCTGTGCTGAGGGTGACTTTAAACCCACGATAATCCTGCCTCAGCCTCCCGAGCCACTGGGATTACAGGCGTGTGCTGCCATGCCTGGCTTGAAATAGTATTTTTGAGGCCCACAAAGAGATCATCTGATCTTTACCTTTCCAAAATCTGACTTTCACATTCTTGTTAAGCATGTGACTTTTTTGGGGGGCAGGGAGATACTGGGGATTAAACATAGGGGCATTTTACCATGGAGCTACATCCCTAGCCCTTTTCACTTTTTAAAATTTGAGACAGGGTCTCACTAAGTTCCCGTACTGACCTTGAACCTGCAATCCCCCTGCCTCAGCCTCTTGAGTCACTGGGTATGTGACTCTTAATAATGATCTGTTTTTAAAAATTAGACTGCTTTTTGGCAGTACTGGGGATTGAACCCAGGGTCTTGCACATACTAAGCAAATGCTCTATCATTGAACTATATTCCTAATCCTTTTTATTTTGAGCAAGATCCTGCCTAGGCTGTCCTTGAACCTGAGATCCTCCTGCTTCAACCTTCTTGGTAGCTAGAATTATAGGTGCCCAAATTTAAACTTTCTTTAAATTTTTTTCTGATTTTGGAAAAAAAAAAAAAAGAAGAAGGCATGCCCAAGGATATAGTGACGGGGTCCTAATATGTCTTAGCTCTCACCAGCCTCACATTCCTCAGGAGAGCCCAAGGCTGTCTTATAGAAATTCCTGCTGGCAGGGTTCTCACTGAGGACTGGGCCTGATGCTCTTGGGCTTAGTGAGGCAGAGGGGCAAGGTCTTCCACATACCATTGTATCTAACTATAAATTTTCTGTGCAGGTTGCTTTGGAGGAGAGGCTTCATTGAATGTGCCTGGGACTGTGATATATATTTATTTGCATTGCTGAGGATCAAACTTAGGATCTCATGCATGCTATGCAAGCCCTCTGAAACCACTAAGCTATACCCAGAATTATTGTTATGCTAATGATATGTACCACTTGCTGAATACTTAGGCATTGTCAGTTCATTTTCTTCAAAAACACTGTGTGCTCAGTGTTATTTCTCCAGTTTTATAGTGGAGGAGTCCAGGGCTTTGGGTGAGATTTTATTTAATTTTGTTTCTTCCTTCTTATTATCAGTAATAGGGATTGAACTTGGCCTTGCACATATTGGGGACCTGCTCTACCACTGAGCTATATCCCAGCCCACAGGAGCTCATTTCTTCCAAGTGTTTTTATTTCATTTTTTGCTGTTCTAGGAATTGAACAGAGCCTCACACAAGGTAAGCAATCTGCCTCGGAGCAATGTCCTGAGGCCGTTTTGTTTTATCTTGAGACAGGATCTTACTAAATTACCCAGGCTGGCCTTGAACTTAGATCCTCTTGCCTTAACTTCTTGAGTCTCTGGGATTATAGGCATGCAACAGCATGACCAGCTCTAATAGTCCTTTTTTTTTTTTTTTTAATGGCAAATGAAATGAAACAAGAAACAGGGTATGTCTGTGGTTATAAAAGAATTTATAAGCCGGGTGTAGTGGCGCACGCCTGTAATCCCAGCACTTGGGAGGCTGAGGCAGGAGGATCACGAGTTCAAAGCCAGCCTCAGCAACTTAGCAAGGCCCTAAGCAACTCAGTGAGACCCTGTCTCTAAATAAAATACAAAATAGGGCTGGGGATGTGGCTCAGTGGCTGAGTGCCCCTGAGTTAAAGCCCCGGTTCCAAAAAAAAAAAAAAAAAGAACTTATAAAGAAAACAAAACTGTTTGTATATTGTCATGTAGAAAGTTGCTGATGAGTTGATGAGCTAGCTTTTTTTTTTTTTTTTGTACCAGGGATTGAACCCAGGAGTGCTTTACCACTGAGCCACATCCCTAGCCATTTTTTATTTTTCCAGACAGGGTCTCACTCAGTTGCATGGAGCTTCACTGAATTGCTAAGGCTGGCTTTGAATGTACGATCCTTCTACCTCACTCAGCCCCCTAAGTCTCTGGGACTATAGACGTGTAGCTGCCCAGCTTCTGATGAGCTCTGAGGGAGTGGGCTCAGAGGAGCTTAAGCCACCAAGGATGACCTGAAGAAGCTGAAGAAGTCGTCCAGGGCCAGATCGTGAGGGTTGCCACAGGTCTAAGAGAGACAGCATGGATAGGAAGGCTTTGTGGAGAGTTGAGAGCTGGAAAGATGAGTCAGGCCATGGCTGAAGAGGGCAGTTAAGGAGGCTGCTGCAATACCCCAGGGCGAGGGATCTGGGTCTGAGCTGAGATATTGTGCTGGGCTAGGATATTGTACTTCCTCACAGAGAGGTCTGTGTGCTGTCCAGGGCCTGTGCCATTTTAGGGAATGTTTTATTTCAGCATGCCTCGCTCCCTCTCCCTCCCCGCTGCAGATTTCATGCCCCATAAACTCCTAGTCACAGCCTGTGACCCACAGGCATGTGACCATGCTGGCATGTGGGGTTGCTCAGGACCTTAAATCCTCTGCAGGGTTTCATTTCTGAGCAGAGGTTTTTTTTAATGCTTTGTTTGTTGACCTTAATGATGTAAAACTATTTGTCCCATTCACAAAACTAAGATTCAAAGAGCATAAGGGAAGGCATAGGGCTTTGTGTAATTAGTTTTGATAGGTCCTTTAAACATGTCTCTTTGGCTCACAGCCATTCCTTTTGTAAATGAGAATTGTTTTCCCCTAGATCAGATTTAGATAAATATGCTAAGTTGGGCAAGGTGGAGCACACCTGTGATCCCAGGGCCTCAGGAGGCTGAGACAGGAAGGATTGCAAGTTCAAAGCCAGCCTCACCAAAAGCAAGATACTAAGCAACTCAGTGAGACCCTGTCTCTAAGTAAAATACAAAATAGGGCTGGGGATGTGGCTCAGTGGTCGAGTGTCCCTGAGTTCAATCCCTGGTACCACCCCCCACCAAAAAAAAAAAAAAAAAAATGCTAAATAACTTTTAGGAGATTCTAAGACTCACCTTTGCCCCTAAAGTTTTCTTTGACATTCTTCAGAGCACAAGGACAAAATAATGCTCAAAAATAAATTAATAGGAGCACAGTGGTGCACACCTGTAATGCCAACAACTCAGGAGGCAGGCAGGGCAGGAGGATCACAACTTCCAAGCCAGCCTCAGCAACTTAGTGAGACCCTGTCTTTGAATAAAATACGAAAAGGACTAGGGATGTGGTTCAGTGGTTAGGCACCCTTGGGTTCAATCCCTGGTACCAAAAGAAAAATAAATGGGGCTGGGATGTAGCTTAGTGGTAGAGCACTTGCTAGAGTGCTTGATGCCTTGAGTTCAGTCCTCAGCACCACAGTAATTGATCAATTAATTAATTAAAAAGAGTTTTTGTTTTTAGGTACTGGGGATTGACCCCAGGGGTGCTTTACCACTGAACTCCACCGGCCCTTTTGGCTTCTTATTTTGAGACAGGGTCTCATGAAATTGCTTAGGGCTTTGCTGAATGGCTGAGGCTGGCCTCAAACTTGTGATCCTCTTGCCTCAGCCTCTTAAAATGCTGGGATTACAGACATGTGCTACCATGCCTGGCTAGAATTTTGTTTAAAAAAGAAAGTAGATAAACTGAATGGGTGATTTTGTTGAAATAGGTAACATTGTTGCCAAAAGCTCGGTTCTTGTCCCCATGCCAATCCAATAACGAGGACACAGTTTTGATTAAAAGGAAAAGTGAATTATATTTTTTTGCTAGCAAAGGAAAAACCCAGGAGACTCCTGTCCCAGAGGTTGTGATTCAACCCATCAGGGGAAACAGAGGGTTTTTAGAGAGATGATTCAAAGGCTACATTCACTTGTTGTAATTCACTTGTTAATTTGAGAGAGAATCATTTCTGACATTCTCTGTTGCCATCCCCAAAGTCTGAATTACTTAGTTCCTGTGGTGGGTGTGTGCTCATGGACAGATAGCTGTGCCTGTGTTGGGTTAGAAGGTAGTCCTGTTTCCCCTGAGATTAGGGATGGGTAAGATTAAGAGGGGGAGAGAAGAGAAACATGTCTTTTTAAAAATAAGTTGCAGGGTGGGTGGGGGGTAAAATTAATAACAGAATGTGTGACAGATACCATTGCCCTGTGTACATGCATGAATGCACAGATGGTGTGACTCTACTTTGTGTACAACCAGTGAAACAATAGCTGTACTCCATTTGTGTTCAATGAATCAATAAGTAAATAAAAAATAAATAAATAAATAAGTTGCAGTGGCAGAGCAGGAGGGGCTGTATTCAAAGCATGAAGTGACCGCTGTTACCACATTACTGAATACTCAGAACCAGGCATCATTCTAAAATGAATGATGAATTGTTATACTTCCCAGAAAGATTCTCCAGTGCCACCAGGAGAAAGCCAGCCCCACCCTAATCCCCCCTCCCCACAGCCCAACCCTAAACCCTCCCCTGCCCTATAGCCCTGCCCTAATCCCGTCCCGAGCCCTATAAAAGTTGGCAATGACACAATTAATGCACAATCCCCTGGAACCCTGCTTCTAGGAGTAAGGGAGGTCATCGCTGGCCAGCTAAAATAAAGGCTTCTTTTGGCTTTACGTGATCAGCTTGGATGATTTTATTTTCTTTGGGCACAACAGAATAAATAAATGAATTAAAATCCTTTTTCATTAACTACTCACAACCAGACTGTAAAGAAGATAGTGCTTGTCCCCATCTTTCAAATGAGTCATTAAGAAACAGAGACTTAGGTGACTTGCCCGAGGCAGCCATGTCTTAGATCTCCATACATCTGCTCCCAGGAGTGAGCAGTTCTGGTCATCTAGTGTTGTACCCAAAGAAAATGAAATCATCCAAGCCGATGATCACGTAAAGCAAAAAGAAGCCTTTATTTTAGCTGGCCAGCGTTGATCCCCTTATACCTAAAATCGGTGTCCCGGGAAATCTCACGTTAGTTCTTCTGTTATCAACTTTTACAGGGTGAGGGAAGGGATTTTGGTGGGGCTAACTCTCCCCAGCTCTATTTTGTATTTTATTTAGAGACAGGGTCTCACTGAGTTACTTAGGGCCTCGCTAAGTTGCGGAGGCTGGCTTTGAACTCGCGATCCTCCTGAGTCAGCCTCCCAAGTTGCTTGAATTACAGGCATGCGCCACCATGCCCGGCTCTTCTGCCTGCTTTGAGTTGGAGTGTACTAGCCTTGGGGCAACCTGAAAGCTCATCAGATCTCCTTGTTCAAGAATTTTTAAGGAATTTAAATTTCCAGCCTCCTGTACTTCGCTGAGGTTGGTGGGTGGGCTGTAAGTTCCAGCACTCTAATCACCCACCCGTTCTTTCTTGTGACCAGCCCCATCCCTAGGCTATCTAGCCCCTGCCACACACCAGTCATTATTGACGTGAACCCGGGTACAGTGGAAAGGGCTTCTTATAAATAAGTAGACAATTTTGTTATTAAGGACATTTTAAGAGTTTTTAGGAACTGTACAAAAACGAATTATAATAAAAGGTGTTTCTGTCCCTCTTGTCACTCAGGAAATTGCAAGGGTTTTCAGAACTCTGTGCCAAGAACCAAATAGCAGGTACACATGGATGAAGAGCAGCTACACCTTTCTCATTCATGCTGTGTTGTGTTCCTCCTCAGGCAACGCGATGCTTCTCCTCATACTGTGCGTGCAGCATTCTTTTCCTGAGCCCAGCAGGTTGTACCTTGACCTCATTCTGGCCATCCTGGCCCTGGAACTGCTCTGTTCCCTGACCTGTCTGCTCATTTATGCAGGTGAGAGTTACAACTAGGCTACTTTGTAAGACCTTTATTGTTTCTTTCCTCCTCGTGTGAAGCATACACCCTTGTTTTAGTGACACGGACGTTTTCCTGTGTAGCTGAGAACCTGTTGAGCATCTGCCTCTCATTGCTGATCACATCCACAGTCCTCTCCTTGGCTCCAACAGTAAGATATAACTGCAACCACCACTAGGAAGTCACTCTTCTAAGTTTCTGTCTTCAGTAAGTTTTTGTCAACTAAAGTGAAGGCTCAAAAACATGAAAAAAGCCTGACAAACTTTGTGCTTCCATTAATGTCAACTAAAGTATAACGTTGACATTTAAAAATGAAGACAATAGTTGGGTGCAACGGCGCACGCCTGTAATCTCAGTAACTCAGGAGGCTAAGGTAGTGTTACTGAGAGCTCCGTCCTTGTCCCTGATGCCAATCCAATTAATGAGGACACAGTTTTGTGAAAAAGGAAAAAGAAGTTTTACTGTTTTCCTAGCAAAGGAGAAACACAGGGGACTCCTGTCCCAGAGGCTGTGATTCTGCCCATCTGCAGGAGCCTGGGGTTTTTAAAGAGGGTTTTAAACGCTGCATTCCACATGCTCTCTGTCGGAGTTGTCATTCACTTATCGATTTGGGAGGTAGTCATTTCTGCAATCTTCTGGTGCCATCCCCAAAGTCTGGATTACTTAGTTCCCGTGGTGGGGTGTGTGCTCAAGGACAGATAACTCTGCCTAGGATGGGGAGGAAAGGTGATTCTGTTTCCCCTGAGATTAGGGTCGGGGAGAGGTTAAATATATGACAAAACTATAGATGCAAAACTGCATTTAGCCCTAACTTATTTGGGGAAAGCCATTTAGGAACCCACTTCCTTCTGAGTTTAAAAGTGTCTTTCTTTCTCTCTCTGAAAACCCTTGGTGGTAAAATTGACTTAAGATATGTTAAATGAAAAATAGTATGAAAGATATTTTCTTTATTTGTTTGTGTATTTAGCCCAGTAGTACTCTCTCACTGAGCTACATTCTCAGCCCTTTTTATTTTGAGAAAGGGTCTTGCTTCATTTCCATCTGGCCTCCCACTTGCAATACCCCTGCCTTAACCTCCCAAATAACAAGGTTTAGGACTTCAAGCATGTGCCACTGCACTGGGCTACAAGGACACTTAAACAAAAAATTCAGGGCTGGAGAAATTTAGATTTCAGTTCTCCCTCAGGCAGTATTGTCTGACCACAATAGCAGCTAACTTGGTGGCATTGAGCTAATAGTTGTTTTGTTACAATGAGTATATCCATTTGAAAGAAATCATTTCTCTGGTTTTCGAGCAGTCTTCCGGCCTTCACACAAGTTTTATTTTACTGATTTTGTGTATGTGTTCTTGAGGGCCAACCAAAGGGTGTTGTTTATAATACTGAGAGAGAGATTAGTTTCTAAATGTGAATGATGTTCTCATAAGGTCCAAGGCCGGAGACCTGACTCGGGATCCAGCCCATCAGGTTCCTCCAGTCGCCTGTAAAACCAAGGAGGAAAGGAAAATGTGAAAAGCATGAAAGGAACTTTAATCACTATACTTACACCAAGAAGGCAGGGGGACCTATGTCCTCAGCCCTGTCTCTGAGGAGCTGGCAATGGCTTTGAGGTTTATAGAAAGGGAAATGAAGGCTGTGGCAAGGGCTTGCATAGCTAAAGGCTTTGCACAGCTTCTACAGTGACCTTGGACAGTTGTGGTCTGGTTCAGCTTTATCAGGATGAATTAGGCTAGGTCCTGTGTGCATAAGGAAGTTGTGGTTGCCTGGAGGTAACTTCCCCTAATCATGTTTATTGAGCTGGAGTGGGGCGTGGCGTGCACACCTGTAATCCCATTAACTGGGAGACTGAGACAGGGTAATCAAGAGTTTGAGGCCAGTCTTAGCAATTTAGTGAGACCATATCTCAAAATAAAAAATAAAAGGACTGGGGACATAGCTCAGTGGTAAAGCACCCCCTACATTCAATCCCCAGTAACAACAACAACAAAAGATATTTATTAATCAGATGGGTTGTTCCTGGAATCTGCGGAGACTCAAAGCAAAGGAGGTTGATGCAAAATGGAAGCGGAAATGCCACGTTTTTAATACTGCTTTAGCCATCAATCATACATCTGCAAGCAAAAGAGAGGAGTCCAAGTCTGCTAAATGTTACATTTTAAATCAGTGTACAAGTTTTTCTGTATTTAGTAGTTAGCAGTTAGTCCAGTTGGGTATAGGATTATATTTGCACCTCACTCTTAAAACAAGATGTATATTGGCTGTGTACAGTGGCACACACTTGTAATTCCAGCAGTTCAGGAGGCTGAGGCAGAAGGATCACAAGTTTGAGGCCAGCCCCATCAATTTAGCAAGGCCCTGTCTTGAAAAACAAAAGGGATTGGGATGGGACTTGATGGCTAGGGATGTAGCTCAGTGGTAGAGTGCCCTGGGTTCAGTTCCCCAATAATGGAAAAGAAAAAAAAAAAAGAAAAAAAAAAAAAGAAAAGCATGCATACCATCCAATTAGCTTCATAGAATAGAATGAGACGTTCATTCTCAAGTAGGATTAATTTTTCACGACATTGTCAGTGCTCAGTATATCAGTAAAATGATGCACATGTCATGAGTGAACCTTAAATTATCCTGTTGACTGAGATCGGTTCCATTCTGTGGTATATCATGTCTGTTCAGTGTTGTAATGGGGGTTAGATTTGAGCATAGGAGTTGATAAGCATGTTAACGACTTAGTTTATTTCGATAGTGCTGGTGATGGAGCCCAGGTAGACAAATGCTCACCACTGAGCTACACTCCCAGCCCCACAGGTTACTTGTTATATTTTACTGTGCCTTTACATTCACTGTTGGTTCTCACAGGAGGGAGTTCAGGGAGTAGCTGCTACAGATGTTGCTTTGTTTGGCTTGTCACAAAATTTGAGGTTGGTTCTCTGAAAAATGCATTTTTTTTTTCTTTCTTTTTTTTTTTTTTTTGCAGTGCTGGGGATTGAACCCAGGGCCTTGTGCTTGCAAGGCAAGCACTTTACCAACTGAGCTATATCCCCAGCCCCAAAAATGCATTTTTCTTATTTCTCTATACTAAAAGGATTTTAAAGGTGAACTCTGTTGTGGTGGTGTTGGTAGAAACTCTTCAGGACATTGATTGATGTACTAATTCTGTTCTAAACTTGATTAATTTATTTGCATCGTAGGTAGTTAATCTCCAAAAACCAAAAGGGACTCTTCTCATTGAGCATTAATTGGACTTACTACCTCTGTAGGGAAAAACTAGAAAAATAAAGTTTAAAGCATTTTTTTGCAATACTAAATTTGATTAGCTCTCCATTCATTTAAACATAATCAAGAAGAATCAATGCATGCCACGTCGCTCAGTCCTCAAGCAACCCTGAGGTCAGAGCTCCAATACACAATGAAGAACCTGTGAACGGTGCACAAGCCCACCTGTCCTTAGTATTCTGATGTTCTAATATTCTTGCTTTCTCAGGCTTATGACAGAAAGAACAGCTGGAGGATTCATATTCCCTGTGGTTTGCCTTGGTGTGTTATCTGACCTGTGATCTAGAAATTGCTGAGTACATCCAATTTAGCTTTTCCTTTTTATTTTTGGTGGTGATACTGGGAATTTAACCCAGGGCCTTGCACAGGCCGAACAGTCAATCATTCTACCACTGAGCTACATCACCAGCCCTTTTTTTTTATTTTGAGACAGGGTCTCACTAAGTTGCTTAAGATGGCCTTGAATTTGCAATCCTCCTCCCTCGGCCTCCCAAGTCACTGGGATTACAGAGTGAGTCACCGCTCTTGGTAATTTAACTGTAATTTAACTTATTTTTCAAACTGCCAGGATGACTTCTGAAGGGTGGACATTTTAATTTTATTTATTTATTTAGGCACTGAGGCTTGAATCCAGGAGTGCCCTACCACTGAGCTACATCCCCTGTTTTTTTCTTTCAATATATTTTGAGACAGAATCTCACTGAGTTGCCAAGGCTGACTTCGAACTTGTGATCTTTCTGCCTCAGCCTCCCAAGTCTCTGGGATTACAGGTGTGGGCCACTTCACCTAGCAAAAAGAATATTTCTATATCATCAGTATAGGTTTTGTTCCAATTCTGAACTTTTAGTTTAAAACTATGTAAGTGTTATCCCTGGTCCCCAATTCAAGAAACTTCTGTGTCTAGAAGACAAATATGTTCCAGGTTGTGTGTGTGTGTGCTGGGTATTGAACACAGGGCCTTGTGCATGTGAGGCAACCACTCTACTGAGCTACATCTCCAGCCCTATTTTTTTTATTTATTTGGAAATTATGTGGAAGACACCATTTTAGGGAGATAGGAATATAAACAACTGGCACCAGATTTACCAGCAGCCCTCATCTATTGGATCTTCTGGTGACCTTGGACAGTTGATCACTCCTCCTTGCAGTGTACTATTTTGTGGAGACTTTAACTTCCCTGGAGGTTTTCTGACTGCCCTTCTATACTTTTCTCCTTTGTTGAATGTTCTCCAGACCTGCCATAGGTGGGGCTCGGGGCTTGTCTCTGTCTTCTCCAGCCTGACAGGTGCAGCACTTCATGTTCTGTGCCCAGGTCCATTTGAAGTCTCATGCCTGATTTCCTTAGCCACTTAGTAAATTTAGGGGCCTCTATATATTTTCATACTTTGTACCTCTGACAAGATGCTGCCTACTTCACTGGTCCTTTCTGGAAACTGCAAATCTCGTCTTCTCACTTTAACACTTCACTTGAACTTCTTCAACTTGGTTCTCTGCTGAGAATGCACTTCGGAATCAGATGTGGAGTCTAGCAGTTCCTCAAAGGAAGGATTAAACATTGATCACCCTATGGCGCAGCATTGAACTGCTAGGTATATATCCAAGAGAACCAGAGTTGTGTGTCCACACAAAAACACATATCTAAATATTCAAAGCAACATTATTTCATAATGACCCAGAAGTGGACACAGCCCAAATGTCTCAGGACTCCTTGATTAGAAGCCTAGCTAAAGAACTTCACTTTACTCATTTGTATAAAATGGGAGTAAAACTGCAGCCACTTCACCCAGTAGTTGTCTGAACAAAGTGAGGTAATCTGTGTAAAAAACTGTGTTTCATGCATTGTGAGTACACAATAAATGTCTGTTATTATTATCATGCCAGTGGTAGTCTGTATCCCCGGTGCTTAGTATCAGATTGGTAGACTGAAATGTCTGAGTACATTAATGAATAAACCAGCTTATTCACTTTATGAAGCAATTTTACTTCTTATATGTGAAGCATATTAACTTATTTGGAAAAATAACCAATACATGTAATTTGAATAAATGAAAATAGGAATTTTTGGCTAATAATGACTTTATTCTTTTAGTGAAAATTAGAGAATTTAATAGAGCCAAACCACAGCCTGATGTACTTGAAGAAGAAAAAATCTATGCTTACCACAGCAATATTACCTCGGAAACTGGATTCAGGTAAGGTTTAGGTGAGAAATTAAAACTTAGAGAAAGAATTGAAAGTTGCTTTCCCTAGAAACCATGTGAGTGCCTGACTAGGCATTTGTACCTGTATAATTATGTTTGATCTGTTTTCAGTTGTGGTAAAACCAAATCTCAATCAACATCTGTAAATTTACTAAATATGTTTGCGAAAGTGAGATTAACCGTGTATTCAACCTCAGAGGTCTTTCTTTTCTTTTCCTTTATGTTTTTATTTTATTTTATTATATTTTATTTTATTTATTTTTTCTTTGAGATAGGGTTTTAGATCTTGAACTTGTGATCCTCTTGTCTCAGCCTCCTGAGTAGCTGAGATCGCAAGTATGTGATACCATGCCTGGCCTACTTAAAGTTTTGTTTTGTTTTGTTTTGTTTTGTTGTTAGTGGACCTTTATTCCATTAATTTATTAATATGAGGTGCTGAGTATCAAACCCAGTGCTTCACACATGCTAGGCAAGCACTATCACTGAGCTGCAACCCCAGCCAGCCCCCCCACTCCGCTGTTTTTTTTTTTTTTTTTTTTTAATATATGTATATACCAGGTATTTAACCCACGGGTGCTTTATCCACTGAGCATGTCCCCAGCTCTTTTTTTTATATCTTATTTTTAGACAGGGTCTTTGCTAAGCTGCTTAACCTTGCTAAATTGCTTAGGCTGGCCTTGAACTTGAATTTTCCTGACCAGGTCTCCCCAGCTGCTGGAATTACAGGCCTGGACCACCATGCCCAGCTCCCACTCAAAGCTTTTGATGTGGTGGAGTTACTCCTTTCCTAATTGAAATACTTTTTTTTTTTTTTTTGGTAGACTTCTCTAATGCTACAACCTCCTCCTGGTTTTTACCTTTAATGGCTTTTCTCTAACTAGATTTCCAGTGCCAGAATACCAAAGGGCCTTCCCTCTCTTGTTTCTATCATGGTCTCTCTCCTTAGGTGACTTCCGTGGCTTAAAATGTCATACACAGCCACTGGGGAGCTAGGGACTAAAAACTATGGAAGCAAATTGATCATGGTAGTATACTCTTATTATCCTAGGAACACTGAGGAGGCTGAAGCCAGAGGATGGCAAGCTTGAGGCCAGCCTCAGCAACCCACCGAGACCCTGTCTCAAAAAAAAAAAAAAAAAAAGGAGGAGACTGGGGGTGTAACTCAGGGGCAGAGCACCCCTGTGTTCCATCCCCACTATCAATAAGAAATAAAATAAAATAGGCATGTCAGACTTGACACGTCCCACACAGAGCCTTACCCACTACCCAGTCTTCTACTCCCCCATCTTCATAAGTGACACTGCCTTTCACCACATTGCTCAGGCCAGAAAGAGCCCCTTTTTGACTCCTGTTTCCTTCACAACACCCTCACCCAGGTAATGCATCCACAGACTCTCCAGGGTTTGTATCCAGAACATTGCTGCTGCTCACTGTCTCCACTGCCATAAGCATCTCTCTCCTGGATGTGCCCTTGATCATCTTCCCATTCCTGCCCCCACGTTGCAGTACATGTGCCAGTGATGTCTGCTTTACCAAATCTAGTGTGAACTGACTCTCAGTCCCTTGGTCCTGATATTTACCCTCCCTTTTCAGTGGGCATGGTTAGCCACTGGCTTGGCTTGACTTTTCTTTTCTTTCTTTCTCTTATTTATTTATTTATTTTAGCTCAAACAAAAAGGACTGGGGATCTAAAGTTCAGTGGTAAAGCTCCCCTGCTTCTATCCCCAGTACTGCGATAAATAAGTAAATTAAATTAAATAAGGCAAGTATAGCTGGGCACAGTGGCACATGCCTGTAATCTCAGTGATTTGACAGGCTGAGGCAGTAAGATCCCAAGGTTGAAGCCAACTTCAGCAAACTAGTGAGACCCTCCTCAAAATAAAACAAAAAAGAGCTTAAAACGTAACTCAAATACAGAGCACCCCTGAGTT
>JAJEJO010003601.1:145287-181711 GCA_020662805.1 Glaucomys volans | reverse complement strand
CAAGCTGCTGGGATTACAGGCGTGCACCACCACACCTGGTGCAAGTGTGTTCTTCAAGGGCTTGAGAAAGTGACTCAGTACTAATACTGATATACTTTTTTTTAAAAGTGAAGGTGATCTGAGGATAGAGCTCAGTGAAGGAGCATTTGTCTAGCATGTGTGAGACCCTGGGTTCAACCCCTAACAGCACAAAAAGAAAAAATAATAGATAATGAAAGAAATAGCTGGGAATGGTGGGCAGCCTTATCTTCCCAGTCACTCTGAAGGCTGAGACAGGAGGATGGCAAATTTGAGCCCATCGTGGGCCACTTAGGGAAATTCTCTCTTGGAATAAAAATTGTATAAAGAGGGACTGGGGTTGTGGCTCAGTGGTAGAGCACTTGCCTAACGCGTGCAAGGCACTGGGTTCATTCCTCAGCACCACATAAAAATAAAGTTACCAAAAAAATCATCTTAAAAAAAATCATAGGCCGGGTGCGGTGGCACACACCTGTAATCACAGCACTTCGGAGGCTAAGGCAGAAGGATTACGAGTTCAAAGCCATCCTCAGCAAGGGCAAGGCGCTAAGCAACTCAGTGAGACCCTGTCTCTAAATAAAATACAAAATAGGGCTGGGGATGTGACTCAGTGGCCAAGTGCCCCTGAGTTCAATCCCTGGTTCCAAAAAAAAAAAAAAATTGTATAAAGGGCTGCCAGGAGTAATGATGCATGCCTATGATCCCAGGCCCTCAGGAGGCTGAGATAGGAGCTCTTTTTCTGATTTTATTTTATTTTATACTCTTCTGTGTATGCCATTGTATTTTATTTGATTGGTGCCAGGGACGCTTAACCACTGAGCCACATTGCCAGCCCCCTTTTATATTTTTATTTGAGACAGGGTCTCACTGAGTTGCTTAGGGCCTCACTAAGTTGCTAAGGCTGAGTTTCAACTCGTGATTCTCCTGCCTCAGCCTCTCGAGTCCCTGGAATTACAGATGTGTGCCACTGTGCCCGGCTTCTTTGCCATTAAAATTTGTATTAAATGCAAAAAACGGGTCGGGGTTGAGGACTCAGTGGTAGAGGGCATCTGTGTTCAATTCCCACTACGTCTCCGAAAAAAGGATTGATCATTAAAGAAGAATCTCACTTTGGAATATTGGTCTGGCTTATAACATCTTAGAAATCATGCCTGGCATAATAGACTGTATGAAAATTGGTAAGGACTCATGTACAGATAAATGCATATTGGTGAATACATGAACCCCTTTATATCTTGATTTTTGCAGGACTATTTCAAGCCTAGAAGAAATTGTTGAAAAGCAAGGAGACATAATAGTATACCTGAAGCGACACAATGCCCTGCTGAGTAAGCGGTTGCTGGCACTCACTTGCTCAGACCCAGCCTCTCAGCCAAGTAGAACATGAGAAGCTCACGGCTTGACCATCCTGGAGAGTCCAGAGCAACCTCAGACTGACTGGCCGATGACCTGCCACGCTGCCGGGGGAACCACAGCCCTGGCTGAATACACAGTGAATAACACTGTGTATTGCGTGTTGGTACTTGAACTTGGTTCTCACTTGTGTAACTGTTTAGAAGATGGGGCTGGTGGATCATTTGAAGGGTACTTTGTAGAAGCCTTGCTAACTTGAGAAGAATGTCTGTTTTGTACATTTTTAAATAATTCAATTTCTTGGTTTTTCCTCGATCAAAGGTGTAGTTTAATCATCCCATGGTCAATAGTTTTTCTACATGACATTAGATCCCCTTAATAGCTGGGGATGTCACTCGGCAGTAGGACATGTGCTTAGCATGCACAAGCCCTGATTCAGTCCACAGCAAACCACCCCCACTCTCCCCCCCCAAAAAAACTGTAATAACGTGGCTATTTGTAAAGGAATACTGACATGGTGGCTTGTTTCAAACAGGGGCTTTAATTAAGTCCTTCCTTTTGGGGTCTGGGGAGTACTAGGGATTGAACTCGGGTACTTCACCACAGAGCTCCGTCCCCAGCCTTCTTTTTATTTTTTATTTTTTTTAATTTTGAGATAGGGTCTCACAAAGTTACTGAGGCTGGCCTTGAACTTGAAGTCCTCCTGCCTTAGCCTCTTAAGGCATTGGTATTAGAGGTGTGCACCACCTCACCCCATATGTTCTTCCAGTTCTTCAGCTGATGAGAGAAGTTGTTATTTCTTGTGGTTAATGTTTTTTCCCTACAGAGCTTTGTCATGTATTTTATATGCTCATGTGATATTGAATAACAACTGAGGTTGCCCAGCCTTTATCATCCCCCCAGGCAAACTCTCTACCACTGAGCTGCACCCCCAGCCCCCATGTGGCTTTTTTAGAGAATTTCCTCTCTGTAGGCTCAAGGCCTCACTGGGTGATAAACAGTACAAAATCTCTCTTGTTCTGTTCTTCCAGAACAAGAGAGGAAAATTACCTGGACCAATGTGAGCCTGGCCAGCAGTACCTCTTACCTTGGCAGTACCTTCCATTGGCAAGAGCTGAAAAATTTAAAGAGTTATGTCTTTCCCGTTATTTTTGCTCTTCTTTGAGAAGCTGCCATGTATTTCTAAATCAATTATCCTTTCATTGGATCATAATTTCAATATAGGAATGAAACCTATGGTTTGAAATCTATCTAAATAGAAAAAAGGCACTTTATTTAGACTTGGATTATATGTAAAAATTGTGATGGGAATATCATCGGTTTATATACAGATACTAAACATATGTAGTTGTTGAGATAAAAATGAAATATTTTTATGCGTAAATGGCATTATTTTTCCATTTTTCCTAGTGCACCCTTTTTCAATTTGTTCTCACCAGCTCTACAAACTGCCTTAGAAAGATTTTTGTTGTTGTTGTTAAAGGCTCAGTATGAGGGGAGGAGATCTTGTGGTTATGCAGTGATTATGTAGTCAGTAGATGAATACTCTGACTTCAAAGCTGTGCATAGCTTTATAGGAATGTATTGGATATACCAGAGAGACAAGGAATGTGTTCATTTCATCTGTTGTTGCTTATGGAGAGCAGATACTTGTTTCCTTCAGATATAGCCATTACTGGGGCATCTAAAATTTTTCTACCAAGATAAGCATGATTTTGTGTCACCTGCAGGTAGATACAGTTGAATCCTCAAAATAGTGACATTCACAAACTGAAGCCAAACTGTATTTTTAAAACAGATTATAAATTACCAACCGGGTGTGGTGGTGCATGCCTATAATCCCAGCAGCTCAGGAGGCTCAGGCAGGAGGATCACAAATTCAAAGCCAGCCTCAGCAACTTAGCAAAGTCCTGAGCAACTCAGTGAGACCGTGTCTCAAAATAAAATATAAAAAGGGCTGGGAATGTGAATCAGTGGTTAAGCATCCCTGGGTTCAATTCCCAGTACCACAAAAAAAAAAAAAAAATTAGATTGTAAGTTCCCTTCTTCCTTTCCTTTCTTTATTTATAGTAGGTGTCTCAAAGCTGTTGCCTTCTCTGGAAAATTGTTTCTACATTCTGGAAGAGCCTATAACCAATTGTGTTTATTTTTTTTCCTTAAAACACCAATGGTTTTGAACCAGGCATGGTGACACACACCAGTAATCCCAGAGACTCAGAAGCCTGAGGCAGGAGGATCACAAGTTGAAGGCCAGACTGAGCAATTTAGTGAAATCCGTTCTCAAAATAAAAGAACTGGAAATGTAGCTCAGTGGTAAAGCACCCTGGGTTCAATCCTTAATACAGGGGGTGGGGAGGTGGGGATGGTGTTCCCCACTGAATACATTCCTAGCCTTTTTTATTGTTTATTTTGGGGCGGAGTCTCACTGTCACCCAGGCGAGCCTCAAGCTTGTGATCCTTACATCTCAGTCTCCTAAATCACTTGGATTACATATGCATGTCACTATGCCCAGCTCGCACCGGTTTTTCTTTAAGGAAATA
Source organism: Glaucomys volans (assembly GCA_020662805.1). Lineage (NCBI taxonomy): Eukaryota > Metazoa > Chordata > Mammalia > Rodentia > Sciuridae > Glaucomys > Glaucomys volans. The sequence continues at coordinate 177,799 of JAJEJO010003601.1, read as the reverse complement.
ATATTTATTTTAAAATGCAGTTTAGATATATCCAGCTTCTGAGATTTACTTGATGAACATTGGTTTATAGGGAAAGGTATAATAAAGTCAGGGGTCTGATGTGATATCTATATAATCACCAACATTTTTCTAAACTCAATAATGATCATTTCAAACAGTAAATGAAAGTAACTCTCAGCACTAACAGAACAGAAAAATGAACAAAACAATTTTAATGTTAGGAATTCTAGTCATTGGATTAGTTCTGTGCTAGCATTGTGGATACAAAAATTAAAAACTTGCATCCAGCTTACATTCTAAGGAGGGAAATGACTTCTAGGCACTGCACTGAATGCAGTAATGGCAGTAAACCCTGGATATGGGTGCACAGCTGCACGCAGTGGCACAGGCCTGTAGTCCCAGCTAGTGGGGGGCTAAGGCATGAGGATCACAGGTTGCAGGCCAGCCTCCGCTACTTTGTGACACCCTGTCTCAAAATAAAAAGGCTGGGGATATTGCTCAGTAGTAGAACACTCCTAGATTCGATCCCTGGTAAAAGGATTGAAAAAAAGATACTGTAGAAGCTCCAAGTTGGAGGATACACTTAAGTGGTAGATTTTAGGAATTCCTGGCAAATTAATCAGTACAGAAGCAAAGCAAATAGCTACAAATTACCACAAGCGTGTTGTATAGAATGCATTTTATAGAACTTTAAACAGAAGTTCTCCAGATTTTGGAGGCCTTGACCACATGCTGAGGAACTTGCACTTTATCATATTGATCATGGGATCCACTGAAAGATTTCAGTTAAGGAAATGATGTCACTTTTAGGAGGATCTGATTGTAGTTTGATATAGAAGAAAGATGGTAGCAAAAAGATATGGCCCTACACTAGGGCAGGGATAAGAACATTTAATCATGAGTATATATGTGTATATGTAAATAGAGACTTAGATGTACATGTGTTATCCAAGTGACAGTAGCATCATGACGTATTGTAAAGCTTAAACCTCGTTATTTTTTATTGGAAACATTGAAAAATATAAAAACAATGATTTGAAATTCTAATACTAAGGATTTGAACCTCTTTGGACTGTTGGCTTTTCCCTACCCTAATTAACTGTGGTGGCTATCAATCTGTGATCCCCGCCCATCTGATGGAATGTCATTGTTTTAAATTGCATTTCTTTGAATACTAATGAAACTTACAGTTTTTGCCAGATTTTTTGGCCTTTTATATAAATCTTCTATGATGTGTATTCAAATCCTCTGCTTAATATTCTCCCAGAATGGTGATAATAATAATATCAATTATTATTATTTTGGCAGCCCTAGGGATTGAACCCCATATAGGTTATCTCTTCCCTGGGTGCCTTGATTGAGGGGTGTGGCTGGCATCGATTTTCATGGTGACTTCTGAGCCTCTCCTGACAGAGGTCTGTTCCCCAAATCCAGACCAGTGGAGAGACATTTCCAAACACCTTTCTTGGGTGGGTCCAACCCACCCAAATCAGAGCTCAGGGATTTGTACTTTCAAGTAAATCAATCAACCTACCTCTAAAAAAAAAAAAGGACTGGGGATGGAGCTTAGTAGTTAAGTATTTCTAAATCCAATCCCCAAAGGCAGGCTGTCTCAACCACAGCACTCCTGACGTTTGGGTCAGATGGGCCTTTGTTTTGGGAGGCTGTCTGTGCATTGCAGAATGTTTGACAGCATCCTGGTTCCTGGGATTCCCACAGCATCCCCTAGTTGTCACAACCAAAAATGTCTCCGTTAAGGCTTAGTGACTTAATATCTCAGTTCCACATTCATTGTTAACGTTTAGCCGAGAGCTGACTGTGCCTGAGTGTTCTAGGTGCTGGTAAAACCAGGGTCAGTGAGACAGAAAAGGCTCCTATCTTGCATCTACATTTTACTGGTGCAGGAGGGTAGAGAGTGGAGGGAGCATAGAAGTGAGGACAATAGGCAAACCAACTTTAGGTTTTGGTGGGTTCAAACCATGTGGTGTGCTCAGGTCGATATGACTTAGGGCAAAACTGCTGCGCAGCAATTCAGAAGATCACGTGGCAAATGAAGTACCTGTCCTCCTTCCCCACGCTTTTTACAGAAAAAGCAAGAAGGGCCTGTCCTTTTAACAGTGCTCTTTGAGATAGTTTCAGGATCTCACAGTGGGTTCAGAGATGCTTTTACAAATCATGAAAACAAAACCCTGATCTTATAAGTTCTTGAAATTGTGTGTGTGTGAGAGAGAGATCCTAGGGCTAGAACCCAGGTCCTTGCAGAGCCAGCACTAAGCACTGTGCCACTGAGCTTCACATTCAGCTCTGGATCTTGATTTTTTTTTTTTTCCCAGTGTCCTTGAACCAAAGGGTACTTTACCATTTAGCTACATCCCCAGCCCTTATTTATTTATTTATTTATTTATTTATTTATTTATTATTTGGGGGGGGGTACTGGGAATTGAACCCAGGGGCACTTGGCCACTGAGCCACATCCCCAGCCCTATTTTGTATTTTATTTAGAGACAGGGTCTCACTGAGTTGCTTAGGGCCTCGATAACTTGCTGAGGCTGGCTTTGAACTCTCATGATTCTCCTGCCTCAGCCTCCCAAGTGCTGGGATTACCAGTGAGCGCCCGGCCCCCTTTTGATTTTGAGACAAGGTCTTGCTAAATTGTTAAGCCTGGCTTTGACCTTGCAATCCTCCTTCCATGGCCTCTCCAGTTGCTGATATTATAGGTGTGCACCACCATGCCTTGGCTGGATTAATTTTTTTTTTTCTTTTTTGCAGTGCTGGCGATTGGACCCAGGGCCTTGTGTTTGTGAGGCAAGCACTCTACTAACTGAGCTATATCCCCAGTCCAAGTTTTTTTTTTTTTTTTTTTTTTTTTGGTAGCGGGGATTGAACTCGGTGACACTTGACCACTAAGCCACATCCCCAGCCATATTTTATATTTTATTTAGACAGGGTCTCACTGAGTTGCTTAGCATCTCACTTTTGCTGAGGCTGGCTTTGAACTTAAGATCCTCCTGTCTAGCCTCCTGAGTCACTGGGATTAAAGTTTGTTTGTTTTTTTGTTGTTTTGTTTTTCCCCCTTATTCTAACCACTCTCCCATCCACTCGCAATGCACAAACATTTGTTTCAGCAGCAGCCAAATTCTTGGGGTGGGTGGGTGGTTATCACTGAGCTACGTCTCCAGTCCTCCAGTCCTTTTTTAAAAATTTGAGACAGGGTCTTATTGAATTGCTGAGGGCCTCACTCAATAGCTAAAACTGGCCTCAAATATGCAATCCTGCCTTAACCTTTGAAGTCACTAGGATTATAAGCAGGTGCCACCATTCCCAGCCTGGAGAGACTCTTCTAACCATACATTAAGTCATGTTATTCTCAGTGTTCCCTTTCTCAGTAAAAACCAAAGCCCTAACAGTGACAGGGCCCTGGGAAGTCTGCTCTACCTCGTACCCACTCTCCTTTGTGCTTCCCCTCTGCTTTCTCTGCTTTTGTTACTTTGTGGATTGCCATTTCTGTATCCCTCAAACATAAAAGTGTCTGGCACAAATAAGCACTTGATTATCTGCTTGCTTAATGTTACCAACCTCAGTGATGTTTGCTACTGAAACTGTAGTGGAAAACAACTTTCACACAAACTTAAAGCCTATCTGTAAAATCCAGCCTAGGATTTTCACTTTGTTTATTAAGTCCTAAACTACGGGATCATTTTTACAGTCATTTTTAGAAGTGCAACTTTATGACACACACAAAAAATCAAATATCAGCCAGCACATTGGCGCATGCCTGTAATCCCAGCAACTTGGGAGCTGAGTGAGGCAAGAGAATCCCAGTTTTGAGGCCAGCCTGAAAATCTTAGCTAGATTCTATCTCAAAATGAAAACAAAAGGTGTGGAGGTACTGGGGACTTAGCTCAGAGGTAGAGCACCCCTGGGTTCAATTTCCAGTACCATAAAAATAACAAGTAAAATATCAAGAGGTAACAAAGCCAGGTATGGTGGCACATGCTTGTCCCTAGCTACTTGGGAAGCTGAGGCAGGAAGATTACAAATTCAAGCCCATCTTGGGCAATTAGCAAGACCCTGTCTCAAAATAAAAATTACCGACACGAACTCGGTGGAACAGTGCTTGCCTGCCATGCACAAGTGACCCCAGGTTTGATCCCCAGCACTGAAAAGGGTAGAAATGATACTTTTCATAGAAAAAGGATAAAACAAATTTTTATAATCACTGTTATGAGGCCCTAAACAACTTAGAGCCTGTCTCAAAATATAAAAATGGGACTGGAGATATAGCTCAGTTGGTAGAGTGCTTGCCTCGCAAACACAAGACCCTGGGTTCAATGCTAACACCGCAAAAAAAAAAAAAAAAATGGGGTTGGGGTTGTGGCTCAGTGGAAGAGCACTTGCCTAGCATGTGTGAGGCGCAGGGTTCAGTTCTCGGCACCACATATATAAATATGTTAAAGTCCATTGACACTAAAAATTTTTTTAAAAATAAAGGTATTGTGTCCATCTACAACTAAAAACATTTTTTTTTTTTTTTTTTTTTTTTTTTTTTTTTTTTAGGGACTAAACCCAGGGCCTTGTGCTTTCGAAGCAGGCACTCTACCAACTGAGCTATATCCCCAGCCTAAAAAATATTTTTAAAAATATATACCAGTATCACCAAAAAATTAGCCAGGCATGGTGGTGCACACCTGTAATCCCTGCAGCGTGGGAGGCTGAGACAGGAGAACCTCGAGTTCAAAGCCAGCCTCAGCAAAAGCAAGGTGCTAAGCAACTCAGTGCAACCCTGTCTCTAAATAAAATAAAACATAGGGCTGGGGATGTGGCTCAGTGACCTGGAAAGTCCCTGAGTTCAATCCCCTGTACCAAAAAAAAAAAAAAAAAAATTTAACTGAAATGCTCCTTCCCCGTGGTCATGTTCTGAGCTGCTTTCCTTCACCACACTCTTCCACCATGATGTTCTCTGCCTCACCATGAGCCCAGGCAGTGAAACTGGTCATGTATGGCCATCCTCTGAAACCAATGTTTTAGCTTCACATTATTGGGAATGGCAGTCTGTGAAAGGAATCATACACTAACATCTTATCACAAGTTGGGAAGTACAGATGAAGAATGAAGAAAGTATTCCAAGAGGAAAAATGCAGATCTTGCAGAAAAATGAGCTGTTATGAAAATGGACATGCCCCCCCACTCCCTCGGTCCCCCCCAAATGCCTCATGTTCTATCATTTGGTAAAGAAGGAAAGAAGTGGGGCTGGGGATATAGCTCATAAGCACAAGACCCTGGATTCAATTCCTGGCACTGCAAAAAAAAAAATAAAAACAAAAAAAGGAAGGAAAGAAGTGCATAGAAGAGGACAGTGACTACAAAAGAAGCCAGTGGTCATCTGGATCAGCAACAAGTGGAGGTAAGATCAGTAGCACCAGGGCTGGGGATATAGCTCAATTGGTAGAGAGCTTGCCTAGTATGCCCAAGACCCTGGGTTCGATCCCCAGCACCACCAGAAACAAACAAAGATCAGTAGCACCTGTTCCTCTGTCCTGCTGGTCACCTAAAAGGACCCATCCAGAGTCAGGAATGGGAGAGTCCTGTGTGAAGGCTGCTGGCTCAGCCAAGGACTGTCTGGATATTAGAGGCCAGCAGGAGATCTGAGGCTGGGCCAGGCAGGCAGAGGCCCCACCAAAGGCCCTCAACAGCCTACAATAGCCAAGTTATGGAACCAGCCTAGGTGTCCACTGATGGATAAAGAAAATGTGGTTTATATACAATGTGGTTTTATTCAGCCACAAAGAATAAAATTATGTCCCTTGCAGGAATATGAACGGAACTTGAGTGCATCATGTAAAGTAAAATAACACTCAAGTAAATGATCATGTTTTCTCTCATGTGGAAGCTAGAACAAGGCAAAAGGGGTAGGGATATCTCAATGAAATTGACCAATTACGTTATGTGTATATGAATGTCACAATGAATTCCATTATGCAATTATAATGCTCAAATAAAAATTTTTAAGAGACCAGGTGCAGTGGTGCACACCTGTAATCCCAGGGGCTCTGGAGGCAGAGGCAGGAGGATCACAAATTCAAAGCCAGCCTCAGCAACTTAGCAAGGCCCTAAATAACTTAGCAAGACCCCGTCTCAGAAAGGGGATGGGGACATGGCTTAGTGGTTAAGCACCCAGGTTCAATCTGTGGTACCAAAAAAAGAAAAGAATTAACTGAAAAACTAGTAAGAAAAAAAGTTAGCAAACTCAAACATAATGATCAACAGTTTTTTTACATACTGATAATAACTAGAGGTTTCTTTTCCTTTTTTAACATTGTTTATTTAACTGATACATAAAAAGCATAAAAATCGTATATACCAACGGCGTACAATGTGATGCTTCAGTTACACACTTATATACTGTAAGGCTTAAATCAGATTAAACATCCATTTCCTCATTTATCATTTCTTATGGTGAAAACCCAAATTCCTTTCTAGCACTTTGAAATATGCTGCACCTTATCATTATCTGTAACCATCGTGCTCTGCAGTAGCGTACCAGAACTTCTGGCTCGTAACTCTAACTTAGTTCCCATTGATACTTTTTCCTTTCCCTGCCTCCCCCCAATTTAAGAACCATTTTTAAAACATATTTTTAGTGGTAGATGCACACAATATCTTTTTTTATTTATTTTTATGTTGTGCTGAGGGTCAAACCCAGTGCCTCACGTGCTAGGCAAGTGCTCTACCACTGAGCCACAACCCCAGCCCTAAGAACCTGAAATACAGTGGGAAGCAATCTCAGCTATTCAGGAAACTAAGAAAACAGGATCACAAATTTAAGGCCAACCTCAACAATGTAGGAAGGCTGTGTCTCAAAAAAAGGGTGGGGAGTCAGGTGTAGTGGTACACATCTGCTATAATCCCAGTGACTTGCAGGCTGAGGCAGGAAGATCCCACAATCAAAGCCAGCCTCAGCAACTTTGGTTTGCCCCTCGATACAACCCCAGGACCACCAAAAAAAAAAAAAAAATCATGACTAATCTGTAATGATTATAATAACGAAATAGGGAATGGGAATAAATAAATCTTAAGTGGTTTGATAATTCATATAATGGAAAAGTTTCAGCTGATTAAAAGCTATGCATGGTGGTTCATTTCTGTAATCCCAGAAACTTGAGAGGCTGAGGCAGGAGGATTACAAGTTCGAGGCCAGCCTCAGCAACTTTGCTTTGCCCTCAGCAACTTAGTGACAATCTATCAAATGAAAAGGGCTGGAGATGTGACTCAGTGGTAAAGCACCCTTGGATTCAATCCCCAGTACCATTAGGGGGAAAAAAAAATAGTGCTTTCCTTGCACACACCATATAATTATCTTTGCTTTGGAACTTAAATGAAAAAGATTAAAAATATATTAGAAAACGTTATTAAGGAAACTCCAGATCTGTTCCTATTAGCATCAGAAACAAGACAAGAAGGCTCACTCTTATCATAGCTATTTCTTACAGTTCTGGGGTTTCCCACATTTAGATAAAAGTACAGGACTGGGGTGTGGCTCAGTGGCAAGCTGGAGCACTTGCCTAGCCTGTGCAAGGCCCTGGGGTAGACTCCCACAGGGGGAAAAAAATGTCAATGGAAAACAAAATGCAAGTGAAATGTAATTCTGAGAAGTTCATCATAACACAATTCATGTGCAGAAAAGGCCGGGGAAGTGGCTCAGGGACAGAGCTCTTACCTGGTATGCAGGAGACCTTGGGTTCAATCCCTAGCAACACCCCAAAAACCCCAGGATTTAAAAATCAGATTTAAAGGAAGCCCTGCTAAAACAGTTCAGCCTATTGGGGGGCTTTTTCATTCGCAGTCTGTTTCCGTGCGGATTCTGAGGGGTTTTGACCCAGGTCCTATGAAGAAGTAAGGACGCAGAGGTCCAGTGAAAGTGCTTGTGAAAGTGCAGATGTGAGATTTCTCGGGCATGCTGTAGAAGGAGAGCTTGCCCAGCTCCCAGTCCAGGAAAACGCCGATGCCTCTGGCTCTCACGTCTAAACACAGAGGGGCTGGCTCAGCTCCCGGAGCCTCGTAGCCGTTATTCACCTGCCGAATCTTCCAGCATCCCTGATGGGCTGACGGTCGCCTTGCCTTGGTGGAGAGCGAGGCTTTGCAGACTCCAACAGCCCACTCAGATGTGTCTCCCACTTCCACCTCCCAGAAATGCCTCCCAGAAGGGAAATTGGGGAAACCCAGGACAACCGGGTTGGCTGTAAACCTTTTGGGAATATCAGGGACATTTTGTTTCTTCTTTGTGTATTGGACACATTTTTTATCCTTAGAAATAATCAGGTTAGGGTGGGCTGTTTTGGGGTCTAGAACTATATCTACTTTGAATTCTTTTATTATTTTCTGCAGGGCAGAATACTGGGGAGGAAAATTGCAACCTTCCCTCCTTAAATGAATTGAAAAGATTGGTGGGCTGATATCACTGTCAGACCTCTGGTAGAAATGCTTAATCCGGGACAGCAGTTCCACCTCAGACAATGCACTGTGCTCCTCCAGCCTGCTCAGTAAACTTTTGAGTGTGGAAGCGTAGTTTGCAAATGCTGTTATGTTTTCCCTGAGTTTTTGTTGAATGTCCTTCTCTTCTTCAGCTAACCTCGACAGAGCTGCCTGTTGTTCGCGCTCTAAAAATTGGTTCAGTTGTTCAAATTCGGAGGATAATTTCTGTTTCTGGTCTTCCACCTTCTGTCTGAGCTCCAGGGGTATTTTGCTTTGAGTGCTTATTAATTTTTGAACATCTGTCATTTGCCTCTTCAGGGGCTTCAAGTAACTTTGAAGCGTTTTCCTGTGATGAGAGGCAGCCTCCTCGACGGGCCTTATGTAGTGGCCCTGGTGGTCAGGGGGCCCAGCACACAGGGCACACAGCAGCTCCAAGTCCTCCTCACAAAAAAGGGTCAGGACCTCTTCGTGCTTCTCACACAGGCTCGTCTTCTCCTGCCTCTTCCTCTTCCTCATGCTGGAGCGGAGCTGCCTGGCAATTTCAATCATCCTTCCCAGCTGGGTGTTGCTCCTGAAGTGCCCTTCTTCGCACTGATGACGACAGATAGGACAAGGGAACCTCTCTTGCAGATCTGCCCAGGACTGCTGGATGCAGAAGCGACAGAAGTTGTGCCCACATTCGATGGTGACTGGGTCTCTCAGGTCATCCAGGCAGATGGGGCACTTGGTTTCTGCCTGAAGTCTTGTTAGGGCTGCTGCCACGGCCATCTGACTGTGACTGACGGTCTGGACTGAGGTGGGCTTTCTTAGGAGGCTGGCTTTGTGGGTACTCCAGCCAGATGGTCTCACTTCAGCCCCTGGTTCTCACAGCGCTTGAAGTCCCAGCAGACCCTTCAACTCCAGCGGCAGCAGGAGTCTCTTCCAGTGGCCTGCAGCCAATCACAGCTGCCCTTACAGCCTTTGGCAGCTCAGAGTTGCTATACAGGAGAAGAAATTTCTCTTAAGGAAAACAAGAATAACAGCCACCTGTTTCTTTAGGTTGTGTCACCCTCTACCATGCTCTGGAAGAAGACAGATGGTCCTCACAAATCCCCGGTCCTTCATCCCCAAGCCTCCCACTTGGCACCATAATCTCCCCGGCATCTCTACTTACCAGGCACCCCAGCTGCAGCTGTGGGAAGGACAGAGGCCCAGACAGACCACAGCTGAGCTAGAATGCAGCCTTGCGCACCTAGCTCTGTAACTTGGAGAACTTTACTTCATAGCCCACTTCTTTTTTTTGGGGGGGGGGGGGGGGGGGGGGTGCTGGGAATTGAACCTAGGGACTCCTGCTTCCCACTTCCTAAGCAGTAGCCCACACTCTGGGAATCAGGTAAGTAAGGATAATCATCTCACTATAGAAACTTCTTTTTTCTTTTTTTAGTTGTAGATGGAAACAATCTTTATTTCAATTATTTTTTTATGGTGCTGAGGATCGAACCCAGTGCCTCACACATGCTAGGCAAGTGCTCTACCACCAAGTTACAACCCCAGTCCAGAAACTTTTGTCTTCCCAAAATACATAATTTACAAACCAGGTATGGTGATACATGCCTGCAATCCCAGCTACTTGGGAGTTTGAGGGAGGAGGATTGTAAGGACAAGTCCAGCCTCAGCAATTCAGGCTCAGTACTTAGCAAGACCCTGTCTCAACTCAAAAACAAAAATAAAGAGCTGGGGATGTAGTTCAGTGGTAAAGTGCCCCTGGGTTCAATGCCCACTCTATAATTCACTGAAAGACCCTAAGGGTTGGGGACTTTATTTATTTTTTTTTTTTGTACTGGTGATTGAATCCAGGGGCACTTAACCACTAAGTCACATCCCCTGCCCTTTTTTATGCTTTATTTAGAGACCCTCCAGCCTCAGTCTTCCCAGCCGCTGGGATAAGAGGCATGCACTACGTCGTCCAGCAACTTTGGATCTTAAAGTTTTTCTGAAGGCTCAAAATACACATCTACTATGATTTGTTTACATTTTTCATCTTTGCTTCTCTACAGTTGAATGCATTCACAGAAGACTTATTTGTGAAGTGAAACCCAGAAGGCAGATAGCATTTAAAGCATACAAATTGCCAGGCGTGGTGGTGCACGCCTGTAGTCCCAGTGGCTTGGGAGGCTGAGATAGGATCCCGAGTTAAAAGCCAACCTCAGCAAGGCTGAGGCACCAATCAACTCAGTGAGATCCAGTCTCTAAATAATAATACAAAGAAATAGGGTTTGGGATGTGGCTTAGTGCTTCCCTGAGTTCCATCCTTGGTACCTGCCCAACACAAAAATAAAACATACAAATTAGCCAGGCACAGTGGAACATGCCTGTAATCCCAGCAGTTTGGAAAGATGAGGCAGGAGGATCACAAGTTTAAAACCAGCCTCAGCAATTAAGCCAGGCCCTAAGCAACTTTGGCAAGACCCTGTCTCAAAAGAAAAAATGTTTTAAAAGGCTGGGATGTGACTCAGTGGATAAGTGCCCCTGGTACAAAAAAGAAAAAAAAGAAAAGAAAAGAAGTTAAAATCCTGAAAAAATACTTTCAGTATTCTAGGCAAGGTGGCACACTTGTAATCCCAGCAACTCTGGAAGCCAAGGCAGGAAAATTGCAAGTTTGAGGCAAGCCTCAGCAACTTAGTGAGACCCAGTGTCAAATTAGAATAAGAATGAGAATGTAGCTCAGTGGTAGATCACCTCTGAGTTAAATTCCCAGTACCAAAAAGAAACATTAGAAATGTGAGTATTGGCTGAATAAACTCCATTCTGTGCATGGAAAACACATTCTATACAAGGCAGTAGCAAGCAAAATTTTAAGTAAAGAAAGTAATGAATGTACTGACATAGAAAGATGCACACAATACACTGTGGTATGGAAACAGCAGGCAGGGCTGGGGATGTAGCTCCATGGCAGAGTGCTTGCTCTTTTTTTTTTTTTTTTGGTACTGGGGATTGAACCCAGGGGCACTCCACCACCACTGAGCCACAACCCCAGCCCTATTTTTTATTTTACTTAGAGGCAGGGTCTCACTCAGTTGCTGAGGCTGGCTTTGAACTCGTGATCCTCCTGCCTCAGCCTCCCAAGTGCTGGGATTACAGGCGTGCGCCACCACGCCCGGCAGAGTGCTTGCTTAGTATGTCCATGGTCCTGGGTTTGATCCCCAGCACAGAAGGAAAAAAAAAGCGGTACATAGATTGCCTTTTTAAAATTCTTTTTGTACTGGGGATTTAATCTTGGGGCACTCTTAGCACTAGGCTACATCCTCAACCCTTTTTATATTTTATTTTGAGACAGGGTCTCAGTGAGTCGCTTAAGACCTCACTTAGTTGCCAAGGCTTGCAATCCTCCTGCCTCAGTCTCCTGAGCTGCTGGAATTACAGGCATGTACCGCCATGCACGCCTGATTGTCTATTATCTAACATCCCCAGAGGGGCCTGGCGAAGTATAGTAACATGAACAGAGTCGAGTGCATGTATACCCCTCTGACCCCAGGAAGTCCACACATAGCAGGCCATGTCAGCTTCCTTTTTCAGCTTCTCTTCCTTCAGATCTCACACTTCCCTGGGGCCTCATAATCCAATATTTTTTTTTCAGAGGGAGGGATACTGGGGAATGAACAAGGCACTCAACATTTGAGCTGCATTCCCAGCCTTTTTTATTTTGAGACAGGGTCTTGCCAAATTACTTAGAACCTCACTAAATTGCTGAGGATGGCCATGACCTTGTGATCCTCCTGCCTCATCTCCTGAGTTGCTGGGATTAGACATGTGCCATGATGTCTGGCTAATAATCCAATTTCTAGTCTCAATAACAGGCACCTTCCCTTTGTAAAAGCGAGGGCTGGCGATATAGCTCAGTTGGTAGAGTGCTTGCCTGTCAAGCACGAGGCCCTGGGTTCAATCCCCAGCACCGCAAAAAAAAAAAAAGATAGCCAGGCGTGGTAGCACATGCCTACAATCTCAGCAGCTTGAGAGGCCCAGGCAGGCCCCCAGCAGACCCCCAGATCACAAATTCAAAGCCAGCCTCTGCAATTTAGCAAGACCCTGTATCAAAATAAAAACTGGGCATCATGGTGCCCACCTGTAATCCCAATGGCTTGGGAGGCTAAAACAGGAAGGATCACAAGTTCAAAGTCAGCCTCAGCAAAAGTGAGGCGCTAAGCAACTCCGTGAGACCCTGTCTCTAAATAAAATACAAAATAGGACTGGGGATGTGACTCTGTGGTCGAGTGCCCCTATTTTCAATCCCCAGTATCCCCCCAAAATAAATAAATAGGGCTGGGGATGTGGCTCAGTGATTAAGTGCCCCTGTGTTCAATTCCTAGCTAAAAAAAAAAGTCCTGAAAGAGTACAAGCACTGGGGATATTGATAGGTAGGTTAATCAGCCATGAACAGCTGGGTAGAAAGAAAGGACAATGAAGGACAGACATTAGGCCTATGCACCAAGAAGAATCCAGAAGCCATAAAACTGAAACTGGGCCGGGCGTGGTGGCGCACGCCTGTAATCCAAGCGACTCGGGAGGCTGAGTCAGGAGGATCACGAGTTAAAAGCCAGCCTCAGCAACTTAGCGAGGCCCTAAGCAACTCAGTGAGACCCTGTCTCTAAATAAAATACAAAATAGGGCTGGGGATGTGGTTCAGTGGCCAAGTGCCCCTGAGTTCAATCCCCGGTACAAAAAAAAAAAAAAAGCAAAAACAAAACAAAACTGTGGGAACCTTGTCTAAACAGGTAAGCACTGAGAAATGAGATCTGGAAAGCCTAACCTTCTCCAGGCTGCAGAGAACTATAATCCCTTGGGGGAATCATTACTTACAATCCTGGAGATCTTCATTAAAAGTATCAGAAAAGTGGAGTCTGGAACATCAAGACCCCCAGCTACAGCTAATTATAACCCCTCAAGGGCACTGTGGTTTTCAGATAAGTGCCAACAGCATCTCTTGCAAACAGCTATGTCACAACACCCTGCCGACCACAATATCCAGGCCCTCACGTAGGAAGTTGCTGGGGGTTATCCAAGGGTAATAAACCAATGCAGGGGAGACAGGGAAATCAAGGCAATTACAAAGGACTCAGCTCCCTTAAAAACTCCAGCATGTGAGCACCGCACAGTCCTCTCTTCCTGCAGTCCCTACCCTCTCCTTTCACTCTATTAAACTTTGCTTACTATTTTGTTTCACTCAGATTCTTTCTCACGAAGTCACAAGGACCGGTACCCAACGGCTGGGCTGGGTGCGCTGGCTCAACCCCGCAGGCCCCCAGCTCCATAACAACATCAGGGTCCCAAATGGTTCCAATCCCTCCATTCCCCCGACCTCTAAAAACAAACCATCCCTCGCTGCTACATCCTGAAGAGGATTCTACACTCGCCTTCAGACCAGCATCTCTGGGGGCTACTTGCAGACCATCAGTCAGTCACCTCCTCTTCTGTGTTCATTCAACAGAAGGTGCGTTTACTCATCTGTGGCAAGTGTCTATCTCGGTGGCTTGAAACTTAACAAAGGGCACACGTATTTTAAGCGGCTCAGTCTAAGGCTGGGCATGTGGCTCAGAGGCAGAGCACTCGCCCCCCCTGCTTGAGGGCCTGGATTCAGTTTCCAGCACCGCAAAATAAACAGCTTGATCCATTTGATTCCCTGGAGAGGTGCGTCCCCCTTGTGGCACTGCAGGGGCCCAAGGGCCTCCCTATGTTCCCGCCTCCGGCTCCACAAGGTCCCAGCTCACTGCTTACCTGGAATAGAAGGCTCCTGAAGGTCTGTGGTCCAGTCCATAAGAAGCTGCACACTGGATCTGAAACCCCATTTATGTGGAGGAGCTGTGGGAGGACTCCGCCCAGGGAGACCAGAGAGACGCCCCCTGGACGTGGGAGGGGCAGGGGAGAGGGAAGCTGGGGAGGTTGTCCCTTGTTAATCACTCAGATGTCCTTGCCTTTCCTTATTTGGGGCTGGGGATTGAATCCTTGCCACCACCCAGCATAGGTGTCCTTGGTCTTGACCTAAGAGTTTTGGAGTGTTCCTGCTAAAAACCAAGTCAGGCAACCTTCCCCCACCCCCCCTCCGAGGGGATGAGGAAGAGAACCCAGGGTCTTGCATGCTAGACAAGTGCTCTCCCACCAAGCCACACCTACAAGATCCGTGATAACCTTTTTTTTTTTTTTTTTTTTTGTACTGAGTTTTGAAGCAGGAGAGCCTTACAACTGACTGACATCCCTTTTTTTTTTTTTTTTTTTTTTTTGAGGCAGAGTCTCACTAAGTTCCAAAGGGCCCAGCTAAATTGCTGAGGGTGGATTTGAATTCAATCCTCCTGCCTCAGCCTCAGGAGTCACTGGGATTACAGTCATGTGCCACTACACCCAGCTTAATTATAATTTTTAAAGGTTATCAGCACAGGGCATGAAATCAAAGAAGAATGGATTGAGGTAGTTAATTTGCACCTCTGAGGATAGGTGATCCTGTCTCAATTTTCCAGCCTCCCACCTGTTGACTAATACACTTTAGTTTCAGCCCCCACTCTGAATAAAGAGAATGATCAGGGGCTGGGAATATTAGCTCAGTGGGTAGAGTGCTTGCCTCGCAAGTACAAGACCCTGGGTTCAATCCCCAGCACCGCAAAAAAAAAAAAGAGAGAGAGAGAATGATCAGAGCTACAGGAATTTTTCCCTCAAGGGGTTTTAATGCTAAACAGGGCGGAGGGTTCCTGTCCAGAGAGTGAAAGTGAGCCCAGCATGGTGGCTCACACCTTTCATCCCAGTGGCTCAGGGATCCTGAGTTCAAAATCAGTCTCAGCAATTTAGCCAGGCCCAAAGTAATTCAGGAAGACCCTGACTCTAAATATAACGTTTAAAAAGATGGGGATGTGGCTCAGTGGTTAAGTGCCCCTGGATTCAATACCCAGGGATACGGAAAAAAAAAAAAAAAAAAGAGAGAGAGAGAGAGGGGGTGTTTTCCTTTTTCTGAAATTTTTTTTTTTTTTTTTTTTTTTTGTACTGGGGATTGAACCCAGGGGCACTCGACCACTGAGCCACATCCCCAGCCCTATTTTGTATTTTATTTAGAGACAGGGTCTGAGTTGCTTAGGGCCTCTAAGTTGCTGAGGCTGGCTTTGAACTCGAAATCCTCCTGCCTCAGCCTCCCAAGTGCATGGGATTACAGGCGTGCGCCACCACGCCCGCACTCTGAATTATTAAAAGCTAGGGGGGGCCAGTCCCAGCTCTCTGCAGCCTTCCCTCTCTCGCAGCTTCCTTCTCAACCTGGCCCAGCTTCACGACATGGTGGATGCCTTCCCGGGCACCTGGAAACTAGTGGACAGCAAGAATTTCGATGACTACATGAAGCCACTTGGTGTGGCTTTGCTATCAGGCAAGTGGCCAGCATGACCAAGCTACCACAATCATCGAAATGAACTTAAGAACACGGAGATCAGTTTTCAGCAGGGGGTGGAGTTTGGAGAGACCACAGCAGATGATAGGAAGATCAAGTCCACTGCGCACTGGCACTTACGAGAAGGAGGCGTGACCTGCTAGCGCTGTCACGGACTGCTCCTCTGCCAACAGGCGACCACTGGACTCAGCACCACATTGCCTCATTGTTTTTCCTCTGGCATTTTGTATAAATCTAGTTTGGGGAATTCTTCTTAGGTCAAATGGCACCAGGCTGAATCCAGTTCCAGTTCCCATTGTGTATGTGTGTTTTGTTTTGTTTTGTTTTTAAACTGTATCCAAAGAGTGCTCTGAAGTCCATAAAGCAGAGCAAAAGCTGGGGGAAAAAAAAAAAGCTAGCAGCCTGGGCATGGTGGCACACACCTGTGATCTCAGTGACTAGGGAGGCTGAAGCAGAAGGATTATAAGTTTGAGGCCAGCCTCAGCAATTC
Source organism: Glaucomys volans (assembly GCA_020662805.1). Taxonomy (NCBI): domain Eukaryota; kingdom Metazoa; phylum Chordata; class Mammalia; order Rodentia; family Sciuridae; genus Glaucomys; species Glaucomys volans. Next base: position 161,438 of record JAJEJO010003601.1, on the reverse strand, counting down.
AGCAAGGTCCTAAAAATGCAGCAAGACCCTGTCTCAAAATTTAAAATAAAAAGGGCTGGGGACGTGGCTCAGTGGTAAAGTGCCCCTGAGTTCAATCCCTAGTATGATAAAATCCAGGCATGGTGGTGCACACATGTAATCCCAGGTACTCAGGAGACTGAGGTATGAAGATCACTTGAGCACACAATTTTTTGTTTGTTTTGTTTTTGTTTCGTACTGGATTGTACTCAGTGGTACTTAACCAGTAAGTCATATTCCCAGCCCTTTTTTTTTATGTTTTATTTAGAGACAGGGTGTCACTGAGTTGCTTTAGGACCTTGCTAAATTACTGAGGATGGCATTGAACTTATGATCCTCTTGCCTCAGCCTTCAGAACCTCTGGGATTACAGGCATGCACCTCTGTACTGGGCTTGAGCACCAAAGTTTGAGAACACCTTATGCAGCCATCTCAATGAACAAAACACACACACACACAAAGCGATAATACTTATTTTTTAATTAATTTATTTAGGTATCAGGGCTTGAACCCAGGGGCACTTTACCACTGAACCACATTCCTAGCCCTTTTTCATTTTTAATTTTGAGACAGGGTCTCACTAGGTTGCTGACAGTTTCATTAAGTTGCTGAGGCTGCCTAGCTATTGTGAACAGACGAATGGATAAAGAAGATGTGGTATATACATACACTGGGATACTACTCAACCATAAAGAAGAATATTATGGCATTTGCAGATAAATGGATGGAATTGGAGATTATCATGCTAAGTGAAATAAGCCAATCCGAATGGTTTCCCTGATAAGCAGATGATGATATAGGATCTGGTTGAGGGGAAGGTGAGGGAGGAATGGAGATCTTTAGATTATGTAGAGGGAAATGAGAGGGGGAGGGGGTGGGGTATGGAAACATGGTGGAATGAAACAGACATCATTACCCTATGTACATGTGTGATTAACAAGAACGATATGAACGTCCATCATGAACAGCCACAGAAATGAAAATTTGTACCCCATGTGTACAATGAATCAAAATGAAGTTTTTAAAAAAAAATAAAAACAAAACAAAATGAACTACAAGGAAGGTAAATTGTTTTGTATGTAAATTATGCTTCAATGAATCTGATTTTAAGAAAAAAAAAAAGTTGCTGAGTCTGGCTTTGAACCTTTGATCCTCCTGCCTCAGCCTCCTGAGTCGCTGGGATTACAGGTGTGTACCACCACACCAGGCAAAGCAATAAATTTTAATACCTTCAGAAAAAAGAAGAAATAAGTGGAGACAGATGGTAAGCATCTACTATCAGAGAACTATAGAGGGCGTATTCTGGTTGTCTTGTTCACAATGCACATATTCCCTCTATGTTCTTACCCAACCCAAACACTACTACTGTCAATGCTCTGGCAATTCTCAAACCTATCTCTCACTCAGACATTACTAGTAATTTTTTCTGATTCTAAATATTTCAGTTATGCTCTGCTATTTATTAGCTTGTGTATTCTAGACAAGTTACATGTAGCCCCCTTGAATTTTGTTTTTCTCATCCGTAATATAAACGCATGTATAAGCACTTGTTCCCTGGGACAGGCACGTAGCTCAGTAGTAAAGCACCCCTGGGTTCAATCCCCAGGAACAAATAACAAAAATTATGATATCTTCAAATGATATGAGTAGCTTTAAAATAGTCTCCGGGGCTGGGCGTGGTGGTGCACGCCTGTAATCCGAGCGACTTGTGAGGCTGAGGCAGGAGGATCGCGAGTTCAAAGCCAGCCTCAGCAACTTAGCGAGGCCCTAAGCAACTCAGTGAGACCCTGTCTCTAAATAAAATACAACATAGGGCTGGGGATGTGGCTCAGTGGCCAAGTGTCCCTAAATTCAATCCCTGCTTAAAAAAAAAAAAAAAAAAGTCTCCGGGAAGGAGGACTGTGTATATCTGTGTGTGTACATATATTTTGTATACGTATATACATACACACATAGTCGCTCCTCAGCATCTGTGGGTTCTGAATTCACAGGTTTAACCAAACTCACACGAAAATATTTGGAAATAAAAGTCATGCTTTTGCTGACAAGTACTACCTACCTAATAAGGTCTAGGATGACTGCGTTTGCACTGGCCACTCTTCTTGTCATTATTCCTATTAAAATACAATGCAATTATTTACACAGCATGTTCACTATCAGATAATATAAATCATCAAAAGATGATTTTGAAGTACACAAAGGATATAAATAGGTTTTATACAAATACTATTATTTTTTCACTACCTTGTTTTATTTATTCATTTTTATTTGTGTTTGAGACAGGGTCTCCCTAAGTTCCTGAGGCTGGCCTTGAACTTGGGATCCTCTTGCTTCAGTCTCCCTGCTTGCTGGTATTACAGGCATGCTCATCAGGCCTGGCCTGCTTTTATGTTTTGTGTTGTTTTTTGTTTTAGTATTGGGATTGAACCCAGGGGCACTTTTCCACTGATCTTCATCCTAACCCTGCTTATTTTGAGAGAGGGTCTCACAATTTAGTGAGGCCTAGACTGCCTTCAAACTTGCAATCCTCCTGGCTCAGTCTCCCAAGTCACTGGGATTACATGCATACGCCACTGCACCTAACTAAATTCTTTTATATTGACCAAACTTGTATAATTTTTCACTTCCCTGACTCTATCCAAGCTCTAGCTCTTCCTCCTCCAAACTCATTCATTTTCCCTTTATTTATTTAATTGTAATTTTTGATTTTTTTTTAATTTCATTTTCTCTATACAAGGCCCAGTTTACCTCCATGTAAATCAGGATATGCAAGGCAAAATGGTGCACCCCTATCGTCCCAGTGATTCTGGAGGCTGATGCAGGAGAATGGAAAACTCGAGGTTAACTTGGGCAATTCAGTGAGACCCTGTGTCAAAATAAAAAATAAAAAGGGCTGGAGATACGCTCAGTGATAGTGACCCTGGGCTCAATCCCTAGTACCACAATAAATAAAATTTAAAAATCAAAGTAAATTGGGATAGAGCTCAGTTCTTTTCCCTACTGTCAGGGGTTATTGAATAAAATGTTTTCACAGCTTTCACACTGTTTATTTTTGACAGTGGTAATGTCTGTATTTAGTATAATTATGATATTATACACATTTCTGTCCACTAATGATATGCAATTTTTTTCATCATACAATCTTTATTTTTATGAAATGAATTTATGGATTTTTTTTCAACACTGGGATAGAAATAGGACCTCCGACCCTGTAATCCCAGCAGCTAGGGAGGCTGAGGCAGGAGGATCTTGAGTTCAAAGCCAGCCTCAGCAAAAGCAAAGCGCTAACTACCTCAGTGATACCCTGTCTCTAAATAAAGTGTCCCTGAGTTCAATCCCTAATACCTGTCCCCTAAAAGAAACCGGGACCTCCAACACGTAACTACTCTACAACTAAGCTCCCCCAGCAATGGACTTATATGTGTGTGTGTGGTACTAGGAATTGAACCCAGGGGTGCTGTACCACTGAGCTACATCCCAGACTAAATAGCGCAGGCTGTCATTGAATTTGCGATGCTCCTGCCTCACCCTTCTGGCAGCTGGGATTAGAGGCTAGAATTACAGGCAAGCACCACTTTCTCTGTGGATTTTTTTAGTACTGGGGATTGAACCCGGGGCATTTTACCACTGAGCTACATCTCCAATCCTTTTTGTTTTGAGACAGGTTTTCACTAATTTGCTTAGGATCTGACCAAGTTGCTGAGACTGGCCTTGAATTTGAGATCGTCTTGCCTCAATCTCTAAAGTCACTAGGATTATGGGCATGCACCACCAAGCCCAGGGGTATCTTTTTAAGAGACAGGGTCTCTCTTTTGCCCAGGCTGCAGTGCAGATATCCCATACAGTGCTGCTTACCACAGCTTAGAGCCTTTGAAGGACTTACTACGAAGTACACATGTACCTCAATGTAAATTTTGAACAGAATATTTTCAATCTGGGATGATTGAATCTGTGAATGCAGAACCCATGGATAAAGAAGTCCGTGTGTACATAAATCATCTCCCTTGAACTTCACGATTCTCATATATCTTAAAGGTAAAAGCTTAATTTTGGATGTCTTGCTTGACAAATACCAACTAAAATCCTTTATATTTTTATTTATTTTTGTAGTACCAGAGATTGAACCAAGGAGTGCTTCACCACTCAGCTACAGCACCAGGCCTTATTTTGAGACAGGACCTCACTAAGTTGCTGAGGCTGGCCTCAACCTTGAGATTTTCCAGCCGCAGTCTCCTGAGTCACTGGGATTGCAGGTGTGAGCCACCATGCGCCAGGCTCAAACTCTGGACTGACTGCCTGAACCCTGCTCTGAAATGAGACATTATCTTTATTATTCTGGTTTTTTATTTTTTGTGCTGCTTGGGATGGAATCCAGGATCTCACACATGCTAGGCAAATACTCTACCACCCCACCCTTTGCTCTGGGTGGTGGGTTCCTTCCAAGTTTGCTCCTTTTAAAATATCCTTTAAAATGGTCTGGAACAATTATTGCCTTGCTCCTAATACATGAGGAACAGAAGACCCTAGGAAAACTGTCTCCCACAGTGATGTCTTCTCTGCTACCTGGAATTTCCCAGGTACCAATGAAATAAATAAATGTACAGGTGTGCAAAAATGTGAATTTATACCAAATTTATTTGAGTTTGCAAAATGACAATTTTATACTCACATCTCACTTAAAATTCTAGAAACACAAACCATTCCCACATCTGTCAATTCCTGCAGCATCAGTTGCTATTGAAGTAAAATGAAAAAGAAAAAACGCTGGGTGTGGTAGAGCCTGCCCAACTAGTAGTCCTGACTACTTGGGAGGCTGAAGTTGGAGGATCACTTGAGGCCACCAGTTCAAGACCAGTCTGCACAACACGGAGATCTTGGCTAAAAACAATCAAACAAATAAAAAAAAAAAAAAAGAAAAGAAAAGAAAAGAAAAATTCAATGAAAGTTATGTGTTTTTTGTTTTTTGTTTTTTTTCTTACCTGCACTAGGGATTGAACCCAGGACCTCAAGGGTGCTCGGCAAGCACTACCACTCAGCTGCTAGTTGTAAGTATTTTTAAAAATTGTAGCCAGGCACAGTGGTGCATGTCTAATCCCAGTGGTTCAGAACGCTGAGGTGGGAAGATCACAAATTCAAAACCAGCCTCAGTAATTTAGAGAAGCCCTAAGCAACTTAGCAAGACCCTATCTCTAAATAATATACAGAAAAGGACGGTTTTTGTGACTCAGTGGTTAAGTGCCCCCCCGGGTTCCATCCCCAGTACAAAAACAAAATACTGATACTGACCAGGCATGGTGGTGTGCAGCTGTGATCCCAGCTACTGAAGAGAGTGAAACCGGACACCGGAGATTTGGGGAGCACTGTAGGCAATATAGAGGGGATCACATCTGAAATCAGAAAACACAAAAAGTTGCTGGTGCTATATTCACTGATATTTATCCATAAATGGCAGAAGATGAAGCAAAGCTGCAGCTTACCCTTCATCACAGTCTGCTACTTCACAGATAGTAAGAGGTTTTGAATCATAGCCAATACCGAAATAAGGCTTCAATGCTTCAGAAAATGTATCCAGGAAAGAATGGATATGAGACTCGTCATTCATATCGTAAAAGGAAATCTCACCCAACTCATAGTCCAGATAAATGCCAATCCGTGTGGGTTTTTCCATTAGCCCGAGAGTGAGTGTGTAAGTGCACTGAGCCACATAAACACCATTGTGCAGCTGAATCGTCCAGAATCTGCTCACACCTGACAGTGGCCATTTCCCATTCCTGGAAATGGAATCTTGACAAACCCCCACAGTCCATTCAGGCTTGTCTTCCACTTTGACTTCCCAATAATGCCGGCCAGAACTGAATCCCTCTGAACCCAGAACTGCTGGATAAGACATGAATCTCACTGGATCCAGATGAACAAGTGCCTCTCTCTGCACGAATGTCACACACTTTTTATCCTCGGAGACCAGCAGATTAGGATGTGCTGTTTCAGGATCCAGGGTAACCTCCTCTCTAAACTTCAGTCTCATTTTCTTTAGAGCTGAAAATTGCAAAGGAAGTCTGTATCCTTCTTTCCTAAACTGTAAGGAAATGGGAGCTGGGGATCTAAGGCTTTTGTACTTTTGGAAGACACTCTTGAGGTCTGTCAGCAATTTCACCTCTGACATCACGCTCTTCTCTGCCAACTCCATGATTAGGGCTTTGATCTTGGAAATGTGATCTGCAAATGCTCTCTTGTTTTCCTCGAATTTCTTTTCAAAGTCTAGCTCTTGCCCTACTATCTTTGACAGAACTGCCCGGAGCTCATATTCTGCTAATTCATACATATACTCAAATTCAAAGGATAATTTCTTTCTCTGGTATTCCACCTTCTCTCTTAGTTCTAATTGTTTTGGGTCCTGGGTGACTAGTAATTTTTGAAGGTCTTCCACTTGTCTCTTCAGGGGTTCAATGTAACTTGCAAGTATTTCCCTGTGATGAAAGGCAGCCTCCTCGATGGGCCACACGTAGTGGCCCTGGTGATCAGGGGACTGAGCACACAGGGCACACAACAGCTTCAGGTCGTCCTCACAAAAAAGGGTCAGGACCTCTTCGTGCTTCTCACAGGAGCCCGTCTCTTCCTCCCTCTTCTTGTTCATAGTGGAGCGGAGCAGCCTGGCAATTTCAATCATCCTTCCCAGCTGGGTGTTGCTCCTGAAGTGCCTTTCTTCGTACTGATCACGACAGATGGGACAAGGGAAAACTTTTAGCTGATCTACCCAGGCCTGCTGGATGCAGGAGTGACAGAAGTTGTGCCCACATTCGGTGGTGACTGGGTCTCTCAGGTCATCCAGGCAGATGGGGCACATGGCTTCTGCCTGAAGTCTCCTTAGGGTTTCTGCCACTTCCATCGGACTGTGACTGATGGTCTGGACTGAGGTGGGCTTTCTTAGGAGGCTGGCTTTGTGGGTACTCTGAAGTGAGAAGCAGATACACCCTCAAATCTCACTGTCCTTCCTGTTCTGAATGTCTCCTTGCCAGTTCAGGGTAGTCTTGACGTTCTATGAGGCCACTGACCTCCGTGACAAAGGCAGGGAGTCAGGCGTTTCACTGCCACTCTGGTCAGAGATTCATTCAGGAACTAGCTGTTAAGAGCAGAGAATATGAAACCAAGCTTAGAATTCTTTTGGTCAGTAAGATGACAGGACTCTAAAGTGCCTGGCTGTTCCTGGGATTGAGAAAATATTCCTTCATTTAAAAAAGATTACCATTTCTCTGGTGGCCCTGCTTAATGCCACATTTGAGATAATCACCGTCTCTTCTCCCACCACCCCTCTCCCCCACAACCATCCAACAGCCCGGACAATTGTGCAGGGCTCCACAGAATTGCAAAAGTGTGAGTTGGGGGATTAGATCCCCTCTCTCTGGGTTAGAGTATATCTGAGAAACCCGGGAACGTTCCTATCATACTCAACACTAAGAAACTAAACAACGCTGGACATTATGGACACATGCCTGTAATCCCAGCAATTTGGGAGACTGAGGCAGAAGGATCACAGATTTGAAGCCAACCTCAGCAGCTTACTGAGGCTTTTGGTATTCATGAGACCCTGTCTCAAAAGATAAAGACTGGGGATGTGGCTCAGTGGTAAAGCATCACTGGGATCAATCCCTAATACTAATAAAAATAGGCTGGGGACAGTGGCACATGCCTGTGATCTCAGCTGCCCCGAAGGATGAAGCAGGAGATTTGCAAGTTCAAAGTCAGCCTCAGCAACTTAGCGAGGCACTAAAGTTGTTGAAACAGGCTTTGAACTTGCAATCCTCCTGCCTCAGCCTCCTAAATCACTGGCATTGCAGGGTTGCTTCATCAGACTCAGGAAACAATCATTCCAATCATGTATTCTGAAAACCCCAAGGAAATCTTCTGCCACTTCTAAATAAACCAAAGATCCTCTTCATTTTTGAGCCCAGTGTTGCTACACCACTGAACTATATCCCATTTTAATTTTATTTCTGAGACAGAGTCTTGCTAAATTGTGCAGGTCAACCTCCAGCTTGGAATCCTCCTGCCATAACCTTCCAAATCCCTGGGATTATAGGCCTACTCCACAGCACCTGGCACCCCTTTTTTTTTAAACACTGAGGATTAAACCCAGGGGTACTTGACCATTAAATCACATCCCTGGCCCTTTTTCATATTTAATATGGACAAGATTTCCCTAAATAGCTTAGGGCCTTGCTAAATTATTAAAGCTGGCTTTGAACTCACAATCCTGCCTCAGCCTCCCGAGCTGCTGGGATTACAGGCTTGTGCCACTATACCCAGCTCAGTGTCTGCATTTTAGTGAGACCCTACTTTTTAAAAAAGGCTGGTGACGTAGCTCAGTGGTAGAGGATCCCTTGGTTCAATACCTGATGCCAGAACAAAAAAGAATTCAGAGCACCCCATATAGGGTATGTCCTGATAAACACTAAGCTACGGAGGAGAAGAACAGTAAAGGCTCCACCATTTCTGGAGATGGAATGTCTAACTAATACAAAAGGACTCACTGACAAGGGAACAGCAGCAGCTGCAGGCCTGGTAATAGAAAGAACTGTGATATTTAATACCCAGACTTACACACTCAGGATCCTTCCATCCAGGAAAATTATGTTATCACCACCTTCTCCAAAGCCACTAAATCATCCCTCCAATGCCTGTAGCTGCCCCAGCTGCCAACTCCATCAGCATGCATGGGGGGCTCCTCCAAGCAGCCCTCCACACACAGGGACCTGAGGATGATGCTGTCTTACATGGTGGCTCCTTCCTTGGTGAAGACTGTAGTCCTTCCCTCCGCTTCTGCACCCCCACAGGCCCAGCTCCCTCTGCCCCAGGGCCTTTGCACAGCAGACCCCTCAGTTCCCTCCTGTGTTGCTGCCAGCCAGCTCTCAACTTTTTTTGTCATTTCCTCCTGATGCATGCATCCCCAGACCTCCAGGAAGAGTCGGTTCCCCTGATAAGGTCACAAGAAAGTGAGGACAGGTTCCTGAATTGTCCTTCAATTCTCATGACTGTTGCAAGCATACGAATGTCTGGAAGGTCCCCATTCCTCCACAACTGTGACCACCTGTCATGCTGGCCATGATTGTGTCCTCGGTGCCACCTAACCAGCCATGGAATGATGCAAGTCTTAGCCAGTTCCTGAGTCTCCCTTAAGCTCTGAGCATCTGTTAGTGAGCCCTCTGGGTAGATTAAGGAAGACAAGGACCATACAGGGCCTGAGGACCAGGGATGCCAGGGCCCCATGGCTCTTATCCCTCATTAACACCTGGACACAAACCTCCCTCACTGCCACTTGCTGAAGGGTGAGACCACTCCAGCTTCAGAGCAGCCCTCTGAGCACAGACATGGATGAGTCTTTCCCTTCAGCCCATATCTGGGGAAAGGTGGGATCTGGCTATATCTACTTTAGCTATTTTATATTTTTCAGCAATGCTCGTTGAGGAGCAGGAAATCATAAGCATGTGTCTCATTTAATTAATTTAGTGGTGGGGACCAAACCCTGGGCCTCAGGCATTCTAAGGACATGCTCTACTACTGAGTAATACTGTCCAATCCTACCATTTTCCCCCCTGTGGTACTCGAGATGAATCCAGGGAGGCTCTACCTTGAATCACATAGCCCCTCCCTTTTCATTTTTTATTTTGAGACAGAGCCTGGAGAAAGTGCAGAGGTTAGCTTTGAACTTTGAATCCTCCTGCCTCAGCCTCCAAACTCACGGGATTACAGGTATGTGCCTGAACACCCAGCTCCTAACATGTTTCCAAATAAGTGGCTCCAAGGCATGACTGTAATCCCAGTGTCTCTGGAGCCTGAGGCAGGAGGATGGCAAGTTCAAGGTCTGTCTTGACAATTTAGCAAGACCCTGCCTCAAAAAGAAAAAGTGAGAAGTACTGGTAATATAATTTGGAGTAAAGAGCCCCTGGATTCAATCCTCACTATCAAAAAAAAAAAAAAAAAAAAAAGGCCAGGAATGGTGCTTCATGGCTGTAATCCCAGCAGCTCAGAAGGCTGAGGAAGGAGGATCCAGACTTCAAAGGCAGCCTCAGTGATGTACTTAGGGAGACCCTAAGCAACTAAGGAGATCCTGTCTCTAAATATAAAAATGGCTGAGGATGTGGTTCAGTGGTTAAGTCCCCTTGGGTTCAATCGATGGCACCAAAAAATAAATACAAATATTAAATAAATAATGGAATAACAGGAGCCTGAGTCTGGATTCCCTTGCCAGTTTCCCCTGGCACAGTGGGCACTCAGGAGCCTCTGGGTCTTCCCAGCCCCCAGCCTCCCGCAGCACAGGGGCCCATTTTCCCACTCACCTCGGAAGGGCAGCTCTGGATCTTGGAGGCAGGTCTCCCAGACAGGTCTGCGAAGCCAGTCTCGTCCCACGCTGAGTGGTTAGTGGTGGGACTGGTGGGACCACGGCCTATATACACCTCTAGGAGGGCGGGTCTTAGGTCTCCACCCACTGCAGACTGTGGCTCCTCCCTGAGGAGGAAGGGCAGGACCAGGCAGCTGGAGAGAGATGTTCAGAGGCCCTGTGGGGTGGGGAGGGCACTCCTGTGATTCCCTCAGGCTGGGTGGGCCCCCCGCTGTGCGGAGCTCCTCTCCAACTTCATAAACCTGCATTAATCCTCTCAAAACACCTGCATCCGCTTTTTTCCTGATGAGAAAATCAAAGCTCTGAAACGCTGTTTGCCCTTCTGTGTCCTTACCCAGCTGTTTGCATCTGTGGAGCCCACTGGCTTAACCCCGTTTCACTGTGCATCTTCCAGCAGTGCTGTAGCCTTTCCAGTGACTGCAGAATGCCCCAGGGTTGGTGCAGAGTGACCCCCCCAACCCACCCACATGCCATTTCCACCCATCCCCTTCCTGAGGCAGATACAGGCTCTGTCTGAGTCCTAGTGCCACCACGACTGCAGCACCGTCATCTCTGGGCAGTAAACTAGAAATTGAATCCAGGGACACTTTACAACTGAGCCACATCATCAGCCCTTCTTCACAGTTTTACATGGGTTTTGCTAAATTCCAGGCTGGAAACCTCCTGCTGAAGCCCCCAGAGTAGCTGGGATTACAGGCATGTGCCACCATGCCAGCCTCCTATTGTATTATTTGTTTGTTAGCAATGATGGGGAGTCAAAGCCAGGGTTTTGTGCATATTAGACAAGCACTCTACCACTGAGCTACATCCCCAGCCCTGTTTATGTTTTTTTTTCAAACTGCAATTTCAATCACGTTCTTTGAGATATTGGAGCAATTTTCATTGCTCTTAGAAAGGGACAAAATTTTAATCATGTCCTATAAGGCACTGGAGAGTCTGGTCCCCATCCGTGCTCAGTCTCAATGTTTACTACCTTGTCTCCCTCCGCATTCAGCACCCTGCATCCTCCTGTATGGTTTTTGTAAAAGGAGCCTCACCCTGGGGAATTCTCATGCCCAGTACACAGTGCTTACTTCTTCTTTTTTTTTTTTTTTTTTTTGGAACCAGAGATTGAACTCAGGCCACTGAGCCACATCCCCAGCCCTATTTTGTATTTTATTTAGAGACAGGGTCTCACTGAGTTGCTTAGGGCCTTGCTAAGTTGCTGACGCTGACTTTGAACTCACGATCCTCCTGACTCAGCCTCCCAAGTCGTTGGATTGCAGGCGTGCGCCACCGCGCCCGGCCAATGCTTACTTCTTTTACTGGGCTGGGGTTCTAGGAATTTAATTCAGGGGTGTTTTACCATTGAGCTACATCCCTAGCCATTTGTATTTTTTGTTTTGAGACAGGGTCTTGCTAAATTGCATAGGGCCTCACTAAATTGCTGAAAGGCTGGCCTTTAACTTGAGATCCTCCTGCCTCAGCCTCTTGAGTTCCTGGGATTATAGGTGTGCACCACTGTGCCTGGCCACTGTTTTCATTTATACCCATTTATTTTGGATCTCAGTTTACCAGTCTCTTTCTCCCCTCCCACCCCACAAAGCATTCCTTAAGCTCTGAAATTCCAGCACACAATTTTAATTAATTTTTCAGTACTGAGATTGAATGCAGGAAAACTCTACCACTGAACTATATTCCCAGCCCTTTAAAAATTTTTTTATTTTTTTGAGACAACATCTTCCTAAATTTCCCAGGCTGGCCTTGAACTTGAGGGTCTACTATCTCAACCTCCTAAGTAGCTGGGATTACACGCATGAATCACTGTGCCCAGCTTATATTTTATTTAATTATTTTATTGTATTTTTTAGTACCAGGGATTGAATCCAGAGGTACTTAGCCACTGAGTCACATCCCCAGCCCTTTTTCTAATTTATTTACACACAGGATCTCACTAAGTTGCTTAGAACCTTACTAGGTTGTTGAGACTGCCTTTGAACTCATGATCTTCTTATCTCAGCCTCCTGAGTCCCTGAGGTTACAGACATGCTCCATCGCCCCCACCTCACAATTTATTTTATTTTATTTTATTTTATTTTATTTTATTTTATTTATTTATTTATTTATTTTTTGGTACTGGGGATTGAACCCAGGGGCACTCGGCCACTGAGCCACATCCCCAGCCCTATTTTGTATTTTTTATTTAGAGACAGGGTCTCACTGAGTTGCTTAGGGCCTCGCTAAGTTGCTGAGGCTGGCTTTGAACTCGCGATCCTCCTGCCTCAGCCTCCCAGGTGCTGGGATTACAGGCGTGCGCCACCACGCCCGGCTATTTTATTTTATTTTATGTATTATTTATTTTTTGGTGATGGGGATTGAACCCAGGGGCACTTGACCACTGAACCACATCCCCAGCCCTATTTTGTATTTTTAGAGACAGGGTCTCACTGAGTTGCTTAGGACCTCGCTAAGTTGCTGAGGCTGGCTTTGAACTTGTGATCCTCCTGCCTCAGCCTCCCAGGTGCTGGGATTACAGGTGTGCACCACCATGCCTGGCTACAATTTATTTTTTAAGATTGCTAATCAGGTGAATTAGAATTCATAAATAACTAAAAATTCACCTTTTCCCCCATAAACCATACAAGTTATTGTACGCTACCAATTTATAAAACAGATTATCTTTATAAAATATCAATTCAGGCCAGGTATGGAGGTGTACACACATACATAAATTGGGGTGGTGATAAGACCTGACAGAGTAGACGTGTGTATATGGCAACTGTGTGTCTCAGCGTTTGTGCAAGGCTTCTCAGTTCCTTTCTGCTTTACACTTTGCCTGGTAAGTGCAAAGTGGTGCAGGTTACCTATGTGTGTAGTTAAGTGGTAGAGTGCTTGCCTAGCGAGCATGAGACCATGAGTTCAATCCCCAGTACCGAATCAATCAATCAATAAACAGACCAAGGCAGGGAGGGGGGCACACCTGTACTTCCAGTTATTTGAGAGGCTGGGGTGCAAGATTTAAAGTTTAAGGTCAACCTGGACAATTTAGGAAGACTCTGTTACAAAATAAAATATAAAGGACTGGGGCTGTAACTTGGTGGTTGAGTGCTTGCTTGGCATACAGGAGGCCCTGGATTTAATCCTCAGTACCAAAACATAAACAAACAGATATAGCTGGGTGTGGTGGTGCATGCGGGTTTATAGTTCCAGCTACCCGAGGGTCTGAGCAGAAGAATCACTAAAGACCAAAAACTGGAGGTCAAGCAGGGTGTGGTGGCACATGCCTGTAATTCCATCCATTTGGGAGGGTGAGGCAGGAGGATCATGAGTTCAAAGCCAGCTTCAGCAACTTATAGGGATCTGGAATGTGGCTCAGTAGTTAAGCACCCCTGAGTTCAATCCCTGGTACCAACCAAAAAAAAAAAAAAAAGGTTGGAGGAACCTTTACTCATAGTGGAATCCTGTCCCCGCCCCCCCCCCCCCCAAAAAAAATCATTTTTGTTAAAAACAAACAAACTCAAAGGAGCCTCAAGGGACTTGCCTTATGTTCACACTCCAGGCGTTACATGGAACATTCTGTCAGATTCCCATTCTGCAGCTTCCTGCATAAGCCCTCCCATGACTGAGCCTGTCTGATGGAAGCTCAAGTTGCTGAATGTGCTCTCTTCATTGTATTGCCAAGTCCATAAAGCAAAGTGTTTCAGTCCCAGCAGGAAAAAAACTCCTAAAATAAAATATACTGCTGTTTGTAAATGCTGGCTACTGTAAACAAAGTGATTTCTGGCAAATGGAGCCCATTACATTATGCATTGATTTCTATAAATATAACAATCCTGTATTTTAGTTATTATTATTATTAAAAATAATCCGAGCCGGGCGCGGTGGCGCACGCCTGTAATCTCAGCACTTGGGAGGCTGAGGCAGGAGGATCGCAAGTTGAAAGCCAGCCTCAGCAATTTAGCAAGGCCCTAAGCAACTCAGTGAGACCCTGTCTCTAATAATATACAAAATAGGGCTGGGGATGTGGCTCAGTGGTCGAGTGCCCCTGGGTTCAATCCCCAGTACCAAAAAAAAATAATAATAATAATCCGTTACCATGGCACTGTGGTCCAGGACTGTAACCTCAGCTACTTGGGAGGCAGAGGCTGGAGGATGGTAAATTCCAGGACAGACTGGATAACTTAGAGAGACCCTGCCTCAAAATAAAATAAAAAGGGTCGGGGATGTAGTTCAGTGGTGGAGTGCTTGCACAGCATGTACAATGCCCTGGGTTCAATCTCTAATAATACTAAATAAATTAATTACCTAAATAAAATGTACAGTTCATAAAAAGAAAAAATAGTATGCACTTCTTCTACTGAAAATTTAGAACTGACTTCCAGAAGAACAACCTATTGTGGTGAGGTCTGAGTAGCAAGTGGTAATAAGGGGCAACTGTGGAGCAGAAGATGCTGTTAGAGAGGATGATAAGTACTAGGGTCAGAAGTCTACCACTTGAGTTGCAAATCGGTACAGCCACTCTGGAAAGCAGTATGGAGATTCCTCAAAAAACTTGGAATGGATCCACCATTTGACCCAGCTATCCCACTCCTCGGTTTTATCCAAAGGTCTTAAACTCAGCAAAGTATAGGGATGCAGCCACATCTATGTTCACAGCTGCTCAATTCACAATAGCTAGATTGTGGAACCAACCTAGATGCCCTTCAATTGAAGAATGGATACAGAAACTGTGGTATATATACACAATGGAATATTACTCAGCCATAAAAAAGAATAAAATTATGGCATTTGCTGGTGAATGGGTGGAGTTGGAGAATATCATGCTAAGTGAAATAAACCAAGCCCAAAAAACCAAAGGCTGAATGTTTTCTCTGATCAGTGGATGCTGATACATAAAGGCGGGGGAGTGGGGTGTGGGTGGAGCTGGGGTTATGGGGGGATAGAAAGAATGGAGGAAGTATGGATGGTGTGGAGGAAAATGGGACAGGAGGGGATAGGGGAAGGAAAAATAGTAGACTAGACAGACAGCATTACCTTATGTATATGTAAGATTACATGAACTGTGTGAATAAATAAATAAATAAATAAATAAAAAGAAGTCTACCACTAACCACATGGTGATTCTTTCTGGAGTCTGTCCAACAGGACAAAGAAAATTCTCTACAGGTTTTAGTCTGGCCAGGTGTGGGGCACACACTTGTAATTCGAGGGAGTCTGAGGCAGGAGGCTAGAAAGTTCAAGGTTAGCCTTAGCAACTTAATAAGACACTGTCTCAAAATAAAATAAAAAGGGCTGAGGTTATAGCTCGATGATAGAGTGCGCCTGGGTTCAATCCTCAGTACCATATACAGAAAAATAATAAATAAATAAAGGTTTTAACCCAAATGACACCAAATGGCCCTAATAGTGAACTGAGAAATTGGATTGTATTCTAATCTTCATGAAGGAAGACAATTTGCCTACAGGGACAGGAGGAACAAAGTCTCCAGTTGTCCCTCTGATGTGGATTTCGGGCACCTCCTGTATCATAGAGCTGCCACTGGGAGCAGGGCTTCTGAGTGAGGAGCATTCCAGGGGCCACAGGCAAGTAAGAACCAGTGAGAGTTACAGGCTGGAGCCTTTGGCTGGACCTAAGCTTGGGGTAGCCGTGTGGAAAAGCAGCTTGCTGGTACATGTATTTTATTTTTTGGTACTGGGATTAATCCCTGGGATGCTTTACTGAGCCACATCCCCAGTACTTTCTACTTTTATTTTTTTTT
>JAJEJO010003601.1:126153-142769 GCA_020662805.1 Glaucomys volans | reverse complement strand
GCACTCCACCACTGAGCCACATCCCCAGCCCTATTTTGTATTTTATTTAGAGACAGGGTCTCACTGAGTTGCTCGGGGGCCTTGCTAAGTTGCTGAGGCTGGCTTTGAACTCGCGATCCTCCTGCCTCAGCCTCCCGAGCGACTGGGATTACAGGCGTGCGCCACCGCGCCCAGCAAAATACAGTAATAAAATTCTGAAAACGTTGACAATATAACTGGGGGAAGGGCTGGGCACGGAATCCAGGGCTTCATGCATGCTAAGCGCAGCCCTACTAATAAGCTAAAACCCACTCCCTGACAATGAGACCTCCGTGCTGAGTTGAGACCTACGGGGTCCCCATCACCGAGGGAGGGACACCTCAACCTTCCTAAGGATGTCTGCACGCGGTCCACTCCAATCAGGCTCACTGGGCATGCGCGAGTTCTTTGCCCGCCCACGTCCAGGGTCCAGCCAATCACTGGGCATTCAAAGTGCACTTCGGAGGCGGGAGCTGCTTAGTCCCGGGCGTGTTGCGGTCTGTGTAGAGCCCGCGGTGTTCTTGGGGTGCTGCGCAGCCTCGCTGGAGCCTCCGTTGTACCTGCTGCAGGTATGCTGGGAGAGCGGTAGGAAGGCCCATGGGACTTGGCGGGGAGCTTAGCAAGATGCTTAGACCTTGGGGCTTGTCCCCGGGTGGGTCTCCTCTGTAAGCGCAGTAAGGAAAAGGGGAGGCAGACCTCCACGGAGTCTAAGAAGCCTTTATTCCTTCGCAGACTGGGGCGACATTCGGGTCCACTTTCCGGATGGGAAAATGGCCGTCAGTTACAGGGGGATTCTGGTTGTATAGGGTGTGAAGAGGAGGATGGAATCATTGTGTACTGCAGTGTCCACCATCAGGGGCCAGCTGTACAGGTTAAAATTAGACCCCGAAGCCCGGGCGGTGGCGCAGGCCTGTAATCCAAGCGACTTGGGAGGCTGAGTCAGGAGGATTGCGAGTTCAAAGCCAGCCTCAGCAACTTAGCAAGGCCCTAAGCAACTCAGTGAGACCCTGTCTCTAAATAAAATACAAAATAGGGCTGGGGATGTGGCTCAGTGGCCGAGTGTCCCTGAGTTCAATCCCTGGTTCCAAAAAAAAATAAAAAATAAAAAAAAAGTAGACCCTGAAGGATGAGTATTCAAATCTTGCTCAAGGTCGTTTAGGACTAGGTTGACATGGGGAAGGTGGAGGT
Source organism: Glaucomys volans (assembly GCA_020662805.1). Taxonomy (NCBI): domain Eukaryota; kingdom Metazoa; phylum Chordata; class Mammalia; order Rodentia; family Sciuridae; genus Glaucomys; species Glaucomys volans. The sequence goes on along the minus strand of JAJEJO010003601.1, from coordinate 141,563 downwards.
TTAGGGCCTGGCATTCCATATCCGCCCTTTTCCTTTAGGGCTGGTTGTTTCAGGAATGCACTGGGAGAGGTTTGATGTTCCGCTAAATTCTTCGCCCACTTCTCCAGCCACACTGGCCATTTTCTTGGGGAGTTATTTTATAGGAATATTATTTTCCATAGCCCTTCATCCTCCCGTTCTGTTGCACCCTTTTTTGGGAAATTTTAGGATTCTAGATATAGCACACCTGGAGTCCCAGGTGCCCTGGAGTCTGAGGCAGGAGGATGTACTTTGAGGCCTGCCTTGGCGGTTTAGCGAGAACCTGTTGCAGAACTTAAAAAGTGGGGAAGGACAGGAGGTGAAGCTCAGTGGTAAAACGCTTGCTCTCTGTTGGAGGCCCTGGGTTTGAACCCCAGCGTGGCCTGGAGGGTGAGCTTTGGAGAAATACCAATTTGGAAAGTGGCCACGTGATCACCAAAGAATTATTTGAGATGTTAGGGAAGGATCTATTAGCAAGGACTACAGATCCTTGATTCCTCCCAAGGATCTTGTAGGTAGGAAGTTATTGCTTCTGTTACAGGTGAGAAAGTTTAGGTTCAGCCATGTTAAGTATCATCTAAAGTAACAGAGGTTGAATCTGATTTATTAGCCTAATTTTTTTGTTTGTTTTTGTTTTTTTGGGACTGGGGATTGAACCCAGGGGTACTCCACCACTGAGCCACGTCCCCAGCCCTATTTTGTATTTTATTTACAGACAGGGTCTCACTGAGTTGCTCAGGGCCTCACTCAGTTGCTGAGGCTGGCTTTGAACCCACGATCCTCCTGACTCAGCCTCCCAAGTGCTGGGATTACAGGTGTGTGCCACCACGCCTGGCTCTTAGACCATTTATTGACTGGATTATTTGGGTGGGTTTCTTTGTTTTGTTTTTTGGTGTTTTTTGAGTTCTTTGTGTCCTGGAGATTGGTGCTGTATCTGAGGTGTGTGTGGTAAAGATTTTCTCCATTCTGTAGGCTCTCTTGTAGGTGCAGGGTTTCTGTTCTAATGCAAAAGTCTTTGATCCACTTTGAGTTGATTTTTGTGCAGGATGAGAGATAGAGGTTTACTTTCATTTTGCTGCACATGGATTTCCAGTTTTCCCATCACCATTTGTTGAAGGAGGTTATCTTTTTTCTAATGTCTATTTTTGGCACCTTTGTCTAGAATGAGATAACGGTGTTTATGGGGGTTTATCTCTGCCTTCTATTCTGTACCATTGGTCTACCTGTCTATTTTGGTGCCAATACCATGCCGTTTTGTTACTATTCCTCTGTAGTGTGGTTTAGGTTCTGATATTGTGATGCCTCTTTTTTCACTGCAAAGTATCACTTTAGATGGTCAAATAAGATTAAGAAGTAGCCTAAGAGCTTGTTCATTGAGCAAAGCAGTCAGTACAGGAACCCAGGGCCAGCCAGGACTCAGAGCACTTTCAGAGTGTCACCTTAGCACCAGCTTAGAGTGGGCCCTGTATGGGCATGACAGGCAGGAGACTGCCCTCGACTAAAGCCTGAGGCTGAAGATTCTGAGGTTCAGAGCTGTGGTGATTTTCCTGGGCAAGGTTCATGACGAGTGATCAGGTGACAGGGTCAGCATGCTGCTGTGTCCATTCTTGGATGGGGCAGGTATTCCTTTACTGGGCCACAAGTGAGGGGGTTGTTTCACTGGGTAGTCTGGGGTGTTCAGGAATCTCATGGTCTTTGGTTTGTCTGATATGAGTTTGATATGCCCATGCTTCCATGTCTGAGTTTGATTAATTTGTTAAGTTCATAGGGGGTCTTTTGTTTTTTTAAACAGGTGATTTTTATTTTTTATTTTTTGGTAGCGGGGATTGAACCTAGGAGCACTTTAACACTGAGCTACATCCCTAGCCCTTTTAGAAACAAAGTTTCATTAAGTTGCTGAGACAGGTCTCCAACTTGTGATCCTCCTGCCTCAGCCTGAGTCAACCAGTGACCTTTTGTTTTTGTTTTTTTTTTTTTGCAGGCCAGATATAAACAAAGAATGAACTTTATTAGGGGACGCTCTTGGGTGAGGTTCACCGGTCCAGCAGGGTGCTAGGCCGGAGAAGTCGCCAACAAGTGATCATTTTTTTTTTCCAGTAAATTACCATTTATTCAAGTGATCATTTTTTAAAAATATGTTTTTTAGTTGTAGATAGACACAATACCTTTATTTTATTTATTTATTTATTTTTATGTGGTGCTGAGGATTGGACCCAGTGCCTAACCAGGCAAGTGCTCTACCACCAAGCTACAACTCCAGCCCAGGTGATCATTTGTATTAGCACAATTTATTTAGCAATTTGTGCCTTGTGGTTGTTTAGGTGTACAGACAAGGTATAGAGTCATTCCACCTCAGCATTTAAAGTTAAAATGGAGTAATTTATGGCAAACTATTTATAAAATGAAGTAACTCAGCAGGGCACAGCCTGCTTTCCACAGTGTCTCAATGAGTTGCCCAGGCTGACCTTGACCTTGAAACCTCTTGCCTCACCCTCCTAAGTCCCCTGAATTTCAGGCACGTGCACCACAGCACCCTGGTGACTGGGTGTTTTAAAGTGAGAATGAAGGAATGAAAAGAATGGGAGCCCCGTAGAGTCAAAGAAGTACAAATTATGAAAAGCTGGAAAGGGGGGTTTGGTCTGAGTGCAATTCATTTGGTTTGCTAACTGGCACTTAGGGAAGTTGGGCCCCACAGAGGTTGGGAGGTAGGGACTCTGTATTTAGGTGTTGGCTGGAACAGTGAAGTCTTGGCAGCCTTGAGATGTCTCAGGCAGGCACTTTTAACAGGGACATCATCCTAGGGATGCAACCTAGACCTGTTAGAGAAACCAGCCCTTTCAAACCCCAGCACCACAAAAAAAAAAAAAGAAACCAGCCCTTAAAGTATTTTATTAGACACAGGGTCTTCCTGAGTTGCTAAGTGCCTTACTAAGTTGCTAAGACTAACTTTGAACCTGTGATCCTCCTGCTTCAGCCTTCCATGCTGCTGGGATTACAGGCTCTTTTTTTTTTTTTTTTTAGGAAATGATTTATTGAAGAATTGTAAAAGAATTTCTAAAAGATTTCATTTTCCAGAAAAATATATTGATATTTTGTTCTGGACCTTTATAGTCTAAAACTGGAGCCTGAATCATTTTCTTATTTCCTATAGAGAAAAGAATTTAAAAGAGCCTCCCTTGAGTTAGGGCAAGAAAGACTGTTCCTCAGATATGAGAAGGTAGTCATGATAGTAGGCTTGGACTATTTTTGTAAGTTGGACTAGGAAAATGGCTTAGAAAACTTTTTTTTTTTAAAAGAGACAGAGTCTGCCTAAGTTGCTGAGGCTGGCTTTGAACCTGTGATCCTCCTGCCTCAGCCTCCCCAGATGCTGGGATTGCAGGCATGAGCCACCGTGTCTTGGCTCCTGTCATGTTTGGAAGTGAACTAAGTACAGGGTTGCATAAAATTTTTAAAACTTCCTTTGCAAAAGAATATTGCTTTTTGTTACTGGGATCAAATCTGTGACCTCCTATGTGCTGGACAAGTCCTCTATCACTAAGCTACATTCCCAACCAAAAAATATCCTAATTTTTAAAAATATAATAAGGTGGACATGATGGGGCGCATCTAAAATTACAGCTATTTGGGAGGCTGAGACTTGCAGAATTTCAAGTTCAAAGCCAGCCTCAGCAACTTAGCAAGACCCTGTCTTAAAAACTAAAAAGGGCCAGGAATGTGGATCTGTGGTACAGTCCCCCTGGATTCAATCCCCCATACCAAAAAGAAAAAGAGACAGATTATTTCCTTGTTGCGTGGTGTCTGTCCTTTTATATCATCATATGATGTTAAAAAAAATTTTTTTTTTCTTGTTTGGATATATTGACAGTTGTGGAAAGTCTAACCAACAGGGGTGAACAGAATACATATGAGGCATTTGGAAACAGGATTTGAAGGCTGCACATTGTTATGTGAATACCAATAAAGGATAGTGGGCTTAATGATTTGGTAGCATGCTAATAGCAGCTCCAATTGTGGTTTCCTTTTCAGTAACCTACCAAATTCTTAGAAATTAAAATCCCACACTTATAATTGAAGATAATTCAAACCAGAAGTGGGGATTTACTCTACGTTTAAGCTAATAAATTACCTTGATTAATATTTCACGGATGCTACCAGAAGATAATTGTCTTAGGTCAGAGATAAAGAACACGATTGATCCTGGCACAGCCAGCAGCAGGAGCATGATTTTTATGTCAATCCCCCTTGCCTCCCAAATCCCAGGGGTGATGTGGAAGGAACACCAGTCAGTGTTGTAAACAAGATTTTTGTTGAAGCCAGTGATTCCCTGAGATTGGAATCCATTTTTATTAAGGACCTGTTCTTTGTCCTAGAATAACATTTTACTTCATTTTCCAAGGATGCCTGCTATGAGCAGAAGCCTGAGAAATGTCATGCGGGAAGTGTCGTAGCAGGGTCTTGCATTCTTGGCATGTCCAGGGGACCAAACAGCAGAAATACTTGGGGCTTATGGAGATTGCCCACCCTTACTGATAAACAAAGTTGTTGTGAGGGTTCATTGAGGAAATCAGTGACTCTGTGGAAGGCACTTAATACCATTCCTGACAAACAGTAAATCTTACCAGGGAAGGTGACTTTTGAGCTGTCTCCAAATGGCACCAGAAACTCAATCCCCAGCCAGACATGCCAGACATGCCTGTGATCCCAGGCATGGGATTTAGACTCCCATGGGATTAGGAGTGTAAGGCAGGAAAGTCACGAGTTCAAGGCCAGCCTTAGCAACTTAGCGAGACCCTGTCTCAAAATTAAAAAAAGGACCTAGGATGAGTGAAGTGCCTCTGGGTTCAATACCCCCACCCTAAAACAAACAAACAAACAAACAAAAAAACAAGAAAAGAAACTCAAATCTCACTTGGGTGTTCGGGCATATAATCCTAGCAGCTCAGGAGGTTGAGGCAGGAAGATTACAAGTTCAAGGCCAGCCCGGTCACTTTAGAAGGACATTCTCAAAAGGGCTGGGGATATAGCTTAGTGGTAGAGCACCCCTGGGTTCAATCCCCAGTACCACGCCAAAAAGAGAACAAGAAAAGCAACCTCAACCCCAGGAAACGTGAGGAAAGTATCTTCTAGACAAAGGGATTAGCAGTTAACATAGAACAGCCAGAAAAATGCTGAACCATGATAAATAAGCGTATGGGTATGTGCATGTGTAAAATATGTGTGCATATGTAAAATGGTTTTTTTTTTTTTTTTTTTTTTTTTGTGGTGGTGCTGGGGATTGAACCCAGGGCCTTGTGCTTGCAAGGCAGTCATTCTACCAACTGGGCTACATCCCCAGCCTGTGTAAAATGTTTTGAACACTTTAAAAGTAAGCTATAGCTAGATGCGGTGCTGCACCCTTGCAGTCCCAACCACTCCAGAGGCTGAGGCAGGAGTCTTGCAAGTTCCAGGCTACCATGGGTAACTTAGCAAGACCTTGTCTCAAAATAAAAAAATGGAAAGGACTAGGCTTATAACTCAGTAGTAGAGCGTATGCTTAGCATTCATAAGGCCCTGGGATCAATCACCACCACCAGATATAAAAAGGTTGCCAACATTTAAAGTCTCTTAAAAACTTAAGTTGTATCTCTGAAGAACCTGGACATCCTACTCTTTCATTATAAACCTGTATTACACCCATTTTACACTAATGCACTCTAATTACTCAATACAAGTACATATGTTTAAATATTTTTCAGTTTTGTACACAATGTCCTTTATAACTTCTTGTCCTTCTACTTGATGAATTCAGATATTATATGTTGCACATTTTTCTTTAATCTTTTTTTGGTTTTGGTACTGGTATTGAACCCAGGGGTGATTTACTACTGAGCTATATCCCCAACCATTTTTAAATTTTTTATTTTAAGAAAGAGTCTGCCTATCTTGATTATTCTGGACTTGAGCTTGAGATTCTCCTGCCCCAACCTTGTAAATATCTGAGATTATTGGCATGTGCCACTGCACCCAGCTCACTTAATATCTTAATTTTTTTCTACTGGGGATAGAAACCAGGGACACTTAACCACTGAGTCATATCCCTAGCCCTTTTCCCAGCCCTTTTTATTTTTTAAGACAGGGTCTTGCTAAATTGTTTAGAGCCTCTCTGCATTGCTGAGACTGGCTTTGAACTTTTTGTGGTGCTGGGGATTGAACCCAGGGCCTCATGCATGTGAGACAACCAGTCTACCAACTGAGCTACATCCTCAGCCTCCCAAGTCACTGGGATTACAGTCATGGGCAACTGCGACTGCACCTGGCTTTATCTCAATTTTTAAATTTTTTTGCCATCTCCCAAGGAATAAGGTGCACTACTAATCTCTCTTTGCTTGCCAGTGAAGACCAAAAGAGAAAAAACAAGAAACAAACACATGTACAAGACAATGTCAGATTATGATTGGGTCCCATGATTGAAAGTAGAGAGATGGGAGAGTGAAAGACGGTGGGTAAGTGGGAGAATGTCAGACTGGTGAGTGGCGACAATTTCCCTGAGGACATAGGATTTGTGAGATGACGCAGGGAAAAGACAGGTGTTCACATCCCCAGCAATGATCTTGGCTTGTTTAACACAAATTAATTGTAGATCAACTGTAGCAGGAAAGGATAATAGGAAGTCTTAGCATGGACTGTAGACCCTGGTGAGGGGTTTTGTTTTGTTTTGTTTTGTTTTGTTTTGTTTTGTTTTTCGCCTGCATTGTGATTGAACTCATGCCACATCCCCATACCTTTTTAGATTCAGACAAAAAATTTGACTAGTGAATGGAGAGTAAATGTAAGGGAGCAGGGGTGGAAGCAGGTTGACTAGTTAGTAGGATGGCACTATAATTCAGCTGAGATCTGATGATGGCTTGGGCTAGGTTAGGCTGCTATGCTTGGTCATTATACCTTATGATGTGACCATATGCCTAAATAATTTGGTGTGAAATCAGTGAATAGAACACAAATTGTGGTGGACATGGAGGCACACGCCCATAATCCCAGCTACTGAGGAGTCTAAGTCAGGATCACAAATTCAGAGTCAATAGGAGCAATTTAGCAAGACCCTGTCTTTAAATAAGTGCTGGGGATGTAAAGTCCTCCTTGCCTAGCATGTGTGAGGTCCTGGGTTCAATTCCCAGTACAGCAAAAAAAGAAAACAAAAGATGCATATGTGATTTATTTCATTTCATTTCATTTTCAGTACTGGGGATTGAACCCAGGGGTGGACTACCACTGAAGTATATCCCTAGTCCTTTGTAATAGTGTGGGTCTTGCCAAGTTGTCCAGGCCAGCCTTGAACTTGGGATCCACCTGCCTCAGTCTCCCGAGTAGCTGGGATTATAGGCAGGCACCACTGCGCCCAGGATTTATTGACTATACCCAAGTACTTTACAAAGTGAACTCTACTGCTCCCCCTTTTTTTTTTTTAATCATACATGCATGGAATTTGATTTCTGTTCTGTTCCCTGAGGGGTTTTGTATTTTTTGTGATGCTGGGGATCGAATCCAGGACCTCATGGATTGCTCTTTAGGAAAACACTCTTATTGAGCCATGTCCGTAGCTCTCTTTAATTTTAAAAGGCTAGTCTGAGTTGGATGTGGTGGCACACACCTGGAATCCCAGCAACTTGGGAAGCTGAGGCAGGAGGATCACAAGTTCAAGCTGCCTTAAGCAATTTAGGGGAGATACTGTCTCAAAATATCAAAAAGACTGGGGATGTGACTCAGTGATTTAGTGCCCCTGAGTTCAATCCCTGGTATCCAAAAATAATTAATAAATAACTAAAATTTATTTTTAAAAAAATAAAAGATCTGCCTGCCTCCCTCCCTCCTTCCTTTCTCTCCTCCCTTCCTTCCCCCCTCTTTTCCTTCCCTCCCTCCTTCCTTCTGTTCTGGTGGGGATTGAACCTAGTGTCTTACGCTCTACCACTAGGCTATATCACCAGTCCACTCTTCTGATTTTTTGGTGACACATTCTTGGTAAGTTATAAAGATCAAGACCCCTTCACCTGTAAATACTTGATGTATTTTCTGAGAAAAATGACATTTTCCTGTATTCTTTGGTACAATCATCAAGTTTCATCAAATTTAGAAAGGTGGTTTTTTTGTTTTGTTTTGCCTTTTTTAGGGTATTGGGAATTGAACCCAGAGGTACTTAACCACCAGCAGGGTCTCTTAAGATAGGATCTCACAAAGTTGTTTAGGTCCTTGGTAAGGTGGCTGAGGCTTACCTTGAATTTGTAGTCCTCTTGCCTTAGCCTTCTGAGCTGCTGGGATTCCAGGCATATTCCCCCATGCCCAGCTAGAAAGGTAAAATTTTTTTTCTCTTTTTAGAAAGGTAAATTTTATATATTATTATTATGTTAGAAATATACCCAAGCTGAGCATGGTGGCATACACCTGTAATTCCAGCTACTTGGGAGTCTAAGGCAGGAGGATCATAGGCTCAAGGCCAGCCTTAGCTATTTAATGAGATCCTCAGCAATTTAGTGAGACCCTGTCTTCTTGTTCCGCGCCGAACAACAAAGGTTGGGTGCCCACCCTGGACCAGCCAGAGGGGGCACGGGGGTCAAACAGGATGGTGAGTGTCGACGGCTGAAAAACGCACACCAGCCGGGAGTCTGTCCAGCAGAATCTCAGTTTAATGGGGGAGTGAAACAGGTATATGAAAAGGGAGCGAGGGGAGGAGATACAGGCGGGGGCCAATCATCTTAAAGGTCAACAGCACATGCAGTATACAGCAAGGCCTGCAGGGCAGAGGTCTGCTAAGATGTAAAGCTGCTCAGGTTCATGGAAGTTGAATGAGCCAATCCTGGGCCGCCACCTTGGTGGTACCCTGAGTGGGGGAGGCTTTTGCCCCGAGGGTGGTGTTGTTGCGGTCACCATTTTAAGGTGTGTCCCTACACTGTCTCACAATAAAAAGGGCTGTGGATGTAACTCAGTGGGGTAGAGAACCCCCAGGTTCAATCTCTGGTACTGCAAAAATAAATAAATAACAAGTATATCCACTGTGTGATAATTTCCACCACACACACACACACACACACACACACACACACATATTTTTTTCTTTTTCTTTTTTTCCCTTTTCAGTACTAGAGATTGAAGTCATGGATGTGGTACCAGCCCTTTTCTTTTCTTTTTCTTGGTTCTAGGGATTGAACCTAGGGGTGTTCTACCACTGAGCTACATTCCCATCCTTTTTTTGTTATTTTGAGACAGTCTCACTGAGTTGCCCAGGATGGCTTCAAATTTGGGGTGCTCTTGCCTCTGAGTGGCTGGGATTATAGGTGGAGTCTAGTACACCTGGCCTTTGTTTGTGTTGAGATATTGGATATTGAACCCAGGGCCTTGCACATACTATGCAGGCACTCTCCCTCTAAAGTACACCCCCCATTCCTCCCTGTCCTCATTTTTTGAGCACCATTGTCACTATGTGGTCTAACATCATTGTCTTACAGAATCATTGTGATTTGGATTTTTGGTGATTGTTTCCCTATGAATAGATACAGGTGATTTTTTTTTTTTTTCCTAAAGATTCTTCATTGGTGGCAATGTTTTTCTTATTTCAGGTCATCGTTTCTCCCCATCATTGGTTATGGTGGCATTCTTTAGATCTCTATGTTGTAAAGGTAAGTTATTGATGATTCTTGTCTCAATCAAATATTGTATTGTAGTTTCAAATCCATTTGAAACTAGAAATCTTTTCTCACCCACAGGAATGATCGGTCCATTGGTCTGTGACTGCTTTCTTGAAGAAAATCATTAAACTTAAGTGTAATGGACCCATCTGTGATAAGAGTTTTAAGCTGTGAGTTCCTTTCCTCTGATTTGAGGTGCAGAGGTCTAAACAAGACTTCAGTGACATCCACCAGCATGCCAGGCCAGTAAAACCTGTGTCAGGTCTGTGTGCATGGACTTGGAGGGCTCTCTGCTTCATGCTGAAAATTTAGACCTGAGCTCTAAGGAAGCAGGTTTACCCAGAGCGTGTTGCCTTGTGCCACCTTTACTCACAGGTCAATGGAGTTTGAGACCGCGCTGGCAGACCTCCAAGGGGAGTGCAGTTGTCCCATCTGTCTGGATTACTTGAAAGACCCAGTGACCATTAACTGTGGGCACAACTTCTGTTTTGGCTGCCTCGATCTGTCCTGGAAGGATCTCAATGATGCCTTTCCCTGCCCTGTCTGCCGATTTTGGTTTCCACGAAAGAAATTCAGGAGGAACCCCCAGCTCTGCAATTTGTCCGAAATTGCTAAACTACTCCAGATCAGAAAGAGCAAGAGGAAGAGGCAAGAAGAAAATGCTATATGTGAGAAACACAATCAATTTCTGACCCTCTTCTGTGCGAAGGATCTGCAGATGTTATGTACCCAGTGCAGCTTCTCTGCTGAACATCGGAGGCACTGCATCTGTCCCATTAAGAAAGCTGCCGCCCACCACAGGAATATTCTGAAATCCAGCATCGAACCCTTGAAGACTAATGTGGAACGAGTTGAAAAAGTGATAATTCTGCAAAACAGTAAATCCCTTGAGCTGAGAAAGAAGATAGAATATAGGAAAGAGGAAATAAATACTGAATTTGAGCAAATTAGACTGTTTTTACAGAATGAGCAAGAGGCTCTGCTTAAGCAGATACAAGATGAAGTGTTGGACATTTTATCAAAACTTAAAAAAAACCGTACAACCTTTTCAGATCATATTTCCACAGTAAAACGCTTACTGAAGGAAATAGAGGGCAAGTGTGTGCAGTCAGACCTGGTGGTACTGAGGCATGTTAAGAGTATACGCCAGAAGTATGGAAACCTAAAATGCCCTGAACTGTCTTCATTCGGGTTAAAGATGTATGGTTTTAGTCTTCCTCCACAGTATTCTGGCTTGGACAGAATTATACAGCACTTTCAGATAGATGTGAGTTTAGACCGTGACACAGCGTATCCTCAGCTTATTGTCTCTGAGGATAAAAAAAGTGTAAAATATGGAAAAACAAAACAAAGTGTTGGTTACAACTCAAGGAGATTTTATCTCTGCCCTGCTGTCCTGGGTTCTAGGATATTTAATTCTGGTAGACATTACTGGGAGGTAGACGTGGGAAACAAACCTCAGTGGACACTGGGTGTATGTCAAGGCTATCTTCCTAGGAACTGGAGGAATCGTCCATCAGTCCTCAGTGGCTTCTGGGCAATTGGGCGATATATTGAGAGTGGTTATGTTGTGTTTGGTCCTAAGAAAACCCAGCTTCTGCCAGTACCAAAACCCAGTAAGATTGGCATTTTTTTGGATTTTGAATTGGGTGAGGTTTCCTTTTATAACGTGAACGACAGGTCTCTCCTGTATAGTTTCAGTGATTCTTTTACCAAAACCATTTGGCCTTATTTCTATGTCGGAACAGATTCTGAACCTCTTAAAATCTTACCAGTGGGTGTCGACAAATAAAGAACCTGGTAAATTTGGTAAATTGTTCTGTTTAGTTTTTAGGTTAATTTAGTAAATTTAATCTCATTTTTGGATTTTTTTTTTTTTTTTTTGCCGAGCTTTACAACTGAAAACCAGAATAGTTTTTTTTTTTCTACCTTATTTTCAGCAACTATAAAAAAAAAAGGATAGTAATGTAATTTCATAGATATTCTGAATATCGTTTGTCAAGTTCCTTGAATACTAATTTTAAATGTTTGAGAATTATTGACATACAATAAAATACTTTAAAATTGCCTGTACATTGTGGGTTTTTTTTTTTAATGAAGCCAGTCATTAAAGTTGTATGAATTGTTATTTAAATGTCATGCTTACCTCCTACCTTCCTTTTTAGAATTTTTTTTTTTCTAGGTGAGCTAGGGATCTTAACCCAGGGCTTTGTGCATGCTTAGAAAGCACTCTACTGCTGAGCTATGCTGCCAGCCCCCAACATTCTTCACTATGTAGCTACAGTGAAGATCTCTCAAGCTCCACAAGCTCCAGGCCAGCATGTCCAGATGCTTTTTGGTGACTTCTAAATGAATCTTTCCAAATCACCAATACTTCATGCTGTATCACATAGAACAATATTTATTTTATAAGTCTTTTACTTCTCCATGGTTGCCTTCTTCAGTGAATGATCCCTTCATCCACATGGGCCAGGCCACATTACTTCAGTCTCACATTCACCTTCCATATCAAGGCGGCAGCCTCTCACCTGGACTGCTGTTTTCTTACCCTGACTGGTCCATTCATTGCTACTCTATTATGCCTGACATTCTGTTCTCTGTAATCATTTTTTAAAATATTTTTTTAGTTGTCGATAGGCCTTTATTTTTATTTATACATTTATTTACATATGGTGCTGAGAAGCCAACCCAGTGCCTCCCACATGCTAGGCAAGCACTCTACCACACAGACACAGCCACAGCCACAGCCACAGCCACAGCCACAGCCCCTGCAATTAATTTTTTAGAGAAACATCACTCTTGATTAAAACTTTTGCTTTGGGTACTGGGGATTTGAACCCAGGGGTGCATAACCACTGAGATGCATCCCCAGGTCTTTTTATTTTGAGATAGTTTTTGTGTGTGTGTGTGTATTTTGGTACAAGGGATTGAACTCAATCACTGAGCTGAATCCCTGGCCCCTTTTTTGTATTTTATTTAGAGACAGGGTCTCACAGTTGGACTTCACTAAATTGCAAAGGCTGGCTTTGAACTTGTGATCTTCCTGTCTCAGCCTCTCCAGTTACTGGGATTACAGATCTGTGCTACTGCTCCCAGCCCTTTTTTTTTCTTTTTTAAATTGGTGATTTCAGAGCTTTGTTCTTGTGATATGTCAAGCTGATTCTGCACACTTCTGTATATATGTGAGGCTTCCATGAAAAAGCTTATTAAAAAGGCAAACCAGAGTTGGATTCCTACTGTTTTTCCAGGTTGACTCCATAGGCAAAGTCGGGAAACATTTTTATAAACCCCTAGGTGACCATGAGAGAGCCTGCCACTGGAAGCATGGCCCCCAGGAAAGCAAACGGGAGTTCAGATTCCTGCTCCCGTCATTTTCCTGGCCAAATCGCAGCTGTGTACACTTGGTCCATAATGTGGCCCCAGGGTTGGTAAGTGGCAAAGTCAGTTGCAGATTCTACCTTCATAATAACCACCCTATTCAGATCTGAGTCAGCATACACTGATTTACCTGCTTTGGTTGCATTTAATAATAGAAAACAGCACTTTCTGAGTTCTAAGTGTATATTTTAGCTCTATCCCCTCAACCACCCTGTACTGTCCATTCTGTCATCTCAGTGAAAGCAGTTTGAGGTCCAGGGTGGTTATGCTATGAAGTGACAGAGCCAGGATTCAAGCCCAGATCTTGCTTCAGTGTCCACACTCGTAACCACACTGCGTGGTTAGCTGGGACAGGGCAACCAGGTCCCTTGCCCTGGATGACTGTCAATACCATAAGCTCAATCATTAAAACTTTTGCTTTGGGTACTGGGGATTTGAACCCAGGGGTGCGTAACCACTGAGATGCATCCCCAGGTCTTTTTATTTTGAGATAGTTTTTGTGCCCTACCAGGTGCAACATCCGTGATCACACAACTAGTTAGTAAGTAACAAGGAATCTGGACTTTATTTTGTGTTACTGCAAGTTGAAATAACACCAAGTAACGTGTTGAGGTCTTTTTTTTTTTTTTAATTTTTTTTTATTTTTTGGTATTGGGAATTGAACCAGGGGCATTTTGCCACTGAGCCACGTCCACAGCCCTATTTTGTGTTTTATTTAAAGACAGGGCCTCACTGAGTTGCTTAGGGCCTCGCAAAGTTTTTGAGGCTGGCTTTGAACTCATGATCGTCCTGCCTCAGCCTCCCAAGTGCTGGGATTACAGGCGTGCACCACCGCGCCTGGTGAGGTCATTTATTTTGTACCACAAGCCCATGCTGGTGATTGAGCCCAGGAGTGCTATGCCACTGAGCATACCCCCACCCCTTTTTAAATGTTGACAGAGTCAAAGTTGACCAGGCAGAGTCAAAGTTGACCTGGAAAATCCTTGTGATCCTCCTACCTCAGCCTCCCAAGTAGCTGCATTATAAGGCTTCCATCACCTTGCCAGCTAAAGTTGGTCCTTTTTAACCAGGGGTTTCCAGGTGCTGATAAAGAAGGGCCTTTAAGCCAGCGGTGGTGGCACACTCCTGTAATCCCAGCAATTCAGGAGACTGAGAGGAGGATCGCAAGTTCAGAACCAGCCTCAGCAACTCAGCAAGACCCTGTCTCAACTATAAAAAGGGCTGGGGATGTGGCTCAGTGGTTGAGTGCCCCTGGGTTCAATTCCTGGTACCAAAAAAAAAGGGGGGGGGTCTTTATTACAGTTGCCAAAATCCTATTTGAAAATACAAATCCCCTGATCTCACCTATGGGTACTTCTTTCTTTCTTTTTTTTTTTTTTTTTTGGTACTGAGGATTGAGCCAAAGCACGCTCTACCACCAAACTACATCCCCAGCTTTTTGGGGGGCTGGAGAGGGTACCTGGGATTGAACTCGGGTACTTGACCACAGAGCCACGTCCCCAACCCTATTTTGTATTTTATTTAAAGACAGGGTCTCCCTGAGTTGCTTAGTGCCTCACTTTTGCTGAGCCTGGCTTTGAACTCTCCTGATCCTCCTGTCTCAGCCTCCCTAGCTGCTGGGATTACAGGTGTGCTCCACAGTGTCCAGCTCCTTTTCATTATCTTGAGGTAGGTTCTCACAAAGTTGCCCAGGCTGGCCTCGAAATTGTGATCCTCTTGCCTAACTTCCAGTTGCTGAGGTAACACATGCACCACCATGTCCAGCACAAATCAGTCGTTTTGTATAGTTTGATGTATGATCACAAAGGGAACTCACTCTTGTGTCCACCATCCAAATCAGAAAATAAAGGATCATCTGTCCTCTTTCACTTTTCCTAGTCACTCACCATCATTACCACCATTCTCCTCCCCAAAGATAACCACTATACCTGCTGCTAAAACCATGGACTGGTTTTGTCTGTTGTTGATCTTTTAAAAGGGAATCAGGGCTGCGGGTATAGTTCAATCAGAGTGTATGTTCTGAATCCACGTGTCAGGAGTTAAAATTCCTCCTGTCATTGTGTCTTAATCCAGGTCACATTTCTTGGCTCACCAGTTTGGTGACATCAGTACCAAATAAGTACCAGGCTTATGAATAGGGAATTTGCTTTGTCCCATTGAACAGGTTCCCATTGCAGTGGGTGCAGGAAATGACAGGCCTCTGAGGACAGTTCCAATCTCTGCATATTTCACACAGATCTCTTTCCCACCTCCTCCTGCACTAAAACTCCTCCAGTAAGGGATGTTTTCTGCTTCCACTGAATACTTTGAAACTCCTTAATCTCTCTCTTTCTCTTTTTTTTTTTTTTTTTTTTTTTT
>JAJEJO010003601.1:107721-125753 GCA_020662805.1 Glaucomys volans | reverse complement strand
CACATCCCCAGCCCTATTTTGTATTTTATTAGAGACAGGGTCTCACTGAGTTGCTTAGGGCCTCGCTAAGTTGCTGAGGCTGGCTTTGAACTCGCGATCCTCCTGACTCAGCCTCCCGAGTCGCTTGGATTACAGGCGTGCGCCACCACGCCCGGCTTCATTTTTTAATTTTGAGATACAGTCTAACTTGCTTTTTATTTTCTCAAGTGCAGTCTTGCTTACCAGTCTTAAGAGGTTGGCCCTTCTAGGGTTGTTTTAATACCATTTGCCTCTTTTTTTTTTTGTTTGTTTGTTTTTTTTTGGAACTGGGAATCGAACCCAGGGCTTTGTGAATGCAAGGCAAATACTTTGCCACTGAGCTACATCCCAGCCCCATTTGCCTCTTGAGGGGCTTGTTTGTGCAGTTGGTCAGTGATTCTGTTTTCTGGATCTCAGACTCACCACACATGCAGCGACCTCGAAGTGGAAATATCCCTGGTTCTGTAAGAGTGGTAGAGGGGGAAGACTACAACTGGGCCATCTTTCTTTTCATTCATTCATTCATTCGTTAATTCACAAACTTATTTCTTTCATTGAATCCAGAATTGCTTTACCTGTGAGCTACATCTCCAGCCCTTTTTATTCTGTTTTGAGACAAGGTCTCGCTCAGTTGCTTAGGGCCTTACTGGGTTGAGGAGGATGGCCTTGAACTTGTGATCTCCTGTATCAGCCTCTTGAATTACTGGGATTACAGGTGTGCATCACCATACCTGTTTTTAATTTTTTTATTTTGAGACAGGTTCTCACTATGTTGCTGAAAGTCTTACTTAGTTGCTGAGGCTGGCCTCAAACTTGTAATCAAGCCTCCTGAGTTGCTGGGATTATAAGTATGCCCACCAGCCAGGCGTGTTGGCGCACGCCTGTAATCCAAGTGACTTGGGAGGCTGAGTTAGGAGGATCTCGAATTCAAAGCCAGCCTCAGCAACTTAGAGAGGCCCTTAGCAACTCAGTGAGACCCTGTCTCTAAATAAAATACAAAATAGGGCTGGGGATGTGGCTCAGTGGCTGAGTGTCCCTGAGTTCAATCCCTGGTTCCAAAAAAAAAATAAATAAATAAGTATGCCCACCAAGTCTAGTCGCACTTTATTTTTTTTCCTTTAGAGATTGAAACCAGGAGGCAAAACCTGAGCTACATCCCGGGGGCTTTTCTTTCTTTCTCTTTTTCTTTTGTAGGGAGACAGGTACCAGGGTGCTTAACCACTAAGCCACATCCCCAACCTTTTTTTTTGTATATATATTTTATGTTGAGACAGGGTCTTGCTAAGTTGCTTAGGGACTTGTATTGCTGAAGCTGGCTTTGAACTTGCAGTCCTCCTACTTCAGCTTCCCAAGCAGCTAGGATGACAGGCGTGTGCCATACCTGGCAGGCTCTTTTTTTTTTCAATATTTGAGACAAAGGGGGCTGGGGATATAGCTCAGTTGGTAGAGTGCCTGCCTTGCAAGCACAAGACCCTGGGTTCAAATCCCCAGCACCACCAAAAAAAAAAAAAAAAAAAAAAAAAAAAAAATTGAGACAAAGTCTTGCTAAATATTTAAGGCTGGCCTCAAACTTGGGATCCTCCTGCTTTAGTCTCCCAAGTTGCTCGCTGGTATTACATCACCTTTCACCGTCAACTGGGCAATTTCAAAACACCTACTAAAGCAAACCTGACTGGTCAGAATTTGTCAGAATTTTGCGTTTGGAGAATCTGGGCATGTAGTTTGAGTAACTATCATAATCTGATTCTTTGTGTACTCCCTTGGTGTACTCTAAGAAATATTTGCTCTTGCCAGATGTGGTGGCATCTCCGTGTTATACCAGCTGCTGAGGCAGGAGGATCTCAAGTTCAAGGATAGCCTGAGCAATTTTAGTGAGACACTGTCAAAAAACCAACCAAACAAGCAAAAACAGGCTGTGTCGGGTATGGTGGCACACTTCTGTAATTACAGCGGTTCAGGAAACTCAGAGGCAGGATTATGGGTTCAAAGCCAGTCTCTGCAACTTAGTGGGACCCTGTCTCTAAATAAAATATAAAGATATTTGTGTCTTTCCTTTTCTGGAACAAAGGGATGGGTTACATTCCTGGACATTTTCTGTTTGGTAGGACTAGGAGACTGCCTTTTGTTATTCATAATGAGCCCTTTTGACCACAGCTCAGCCTATACTAATGAGGTGGGTGGTGCCTTGACAGCTGCAGGATAGGACTGCTCACCAGAAAAACCAAGGGATCAAATTTTTTTTGTACCAACTTCCAGGAAGAATTGGGGGGCTGTGGATAAGTGTTATATTCCCCCCCAAAATTCTCGAGTGCCATAGGGAGAGTCAACCCCACCCTAATCCCTCCCCTCCCTGTGGTGCACCCAAATTCCTTTCCCTTCCTACCCACCCTAATCCCTTCCCCTCTCTACAAATACTGGCAACAAAGAACTAAGGCATGATCCCCCAGGACACCGCCTTTAGGTGTGTGGGTGTTTAGGTGTGTGGGTGTCCCTGGCCAGCTAAAAATTAAAGGCTTCTTTTGGCTTTATGTGATCGGCTTGGATGATCTTATTTTCATAGGGTATAACATAAGTTCTGTAAAACTTTTTTCATTTTGGTACCGGGAATTGAACCCAGGGCACTTTACCAGTGAGCCACATCTCCAGTGCCTTTTAAAAATTTTCTCTATTTTTTTATCCCCAGTCCTTTATTTTTCTGAGACAGCGTCTCAATAACTTGTTTAGAATCTCTAAATTGCTGAGGATGGGTCTGAACTTGAGATCCTCCTGTCTCAGCTGCCTCAGCTCATGAGTTGCTGGGATTACAAACATGAGCCACCATGCTCAGCTCTATAAAAACTTTTTTTTTTTTGGTCCAAGGGATTGAACCCAGGGGTGCCTAACCACTGAATAACATTCCCAGCCCTTCTTATATTTTATTTAGACACAGGGTCTCCCTATATCACTGAGGCTGGCTTTGAACTTTTGATCCTCCTGCCTTAGCTTCCCAAGTTGCTTGGATTACAGGCCAGCGCCACCACACCTGGCTCTAAAAACTCTTGAATAATGAGATTTGATGAACTTTTACATTGGATAACGCCTTGATAAGGTGTCCCACTCAGAGAATGGAAGCTCCGACACACACCCTGCCCCTCCCTTATACCACACTATGCAAATCTCCCACCTGGTTTTGCATCAGTTGTATTCTCTATAACAAACCAGTAAATGTGAGTAAAACGATTTCCTCAGTACTGTGAGCTGTTCTAGCCTATTATCCAACCTAGGAATCCCTTATTTATGGTTGGTAGTTCAAAAGCAGGGGGAAGAATGGATTTGCAATTGGCATCTGGATTGGGGCCTCTTCTGGGATTGAATCCTTTAACTTAGGTGTTGGACACTAACTCCAGATAGTGTCAGAGTGAATGAAATTGAAGGCACTTGGTTGGTGTGGGATATGGTGTGCAAAAAATCTACACATCTGGTTTCAGAACTTTTGTGCATGTAACAAACAGTATGTTTTTCACCAAAATCAGTCATCCACAACACATGGTTTCTTCTACCACCCAGTGAGTGACAGTGCTGAACCTGTGCCTTTGGATTTTTCCAGGATCATTCTATGAATAAATACAGTGACGAGGCATGATTGTGCACACTAGTAATCCAAGATACTCTGGGAGGCTGAGTCAGGAAGATTTTAATTTCAAGGAAGGTGGCCTCTGCAATTTAGCTAGATCCTGTCTCAAAAAGGGGAGCAGGACAGCGGTAGTTGGTGGCATAGCTTCAGAGATAAAACACCCTGAGGTCAATTCCCAGGGTTGCTAAGTAAGTAAATATACAAATACAAAGTCGTGTCAGCAGGTGGTTTCCAGCCACTTGGGAGTCTGAGGCAGGAGGATGGAAAATTGGAGAGACCAGTCTATGCATCTTAGTGAAACTCTGTCTCAAAACAAGAAAAAGTCCTGACTGAGTGCAGTGGCACACGCCTCTAATCCCAGTGGTGTGGGAGGCTAAGGGAGGACAAAGCCAGCCTCAGCAATTTAGTGAGGCCCTGAGCAATTTAGGAAGACTCTATCTCAAGAGAAATTATGATAAGCGGGCTGGGGATGTTGCTATGTGGTTAAGTACCCCTGGGTCAGTCCCTGGTACCCCACCCCCCCAAAAAAATTAAAAAGTCCTGAGATAGTGCTCAATGGTAAAGTGCCTCTGTGTTCCATCCCGAGTACCACACACATCGTTGTGGAAACTCGTTGACTATATAGTGTAGCGAACTTTCAATAAATGGTACATGAAATTTCCATTTTATTATTTATTTACCTTTTTTTTTTTTCATTTTTTGCAGTACTGGAGTTTGAACCCAGGGGTACTCCACCACTCAACCAAAATCCCCAGCCCTTACTCTTTTTTGTATGTTTTCTTTTGGGTACAGGGGATAGAGTCTAGGGGCGCTTAAACACTGAGCTACAACCCAGCTCTTTTTCTTTTTTAATGTTTTTTAGATGTCAATAGACCTTTATTTTATTCATTTCTCTATACATGGTGCTGAGGATCGAAGCCAATGCCTCACACATGCTAGGCAAGTGCTCTATCACTGAGCCACAACCCCAGACCTCCAGCCCTTTTTTTACATTTTGTTCAGAGATGGAGTCTTGTTAAGTTGCTTAGGGCCTTGCTAAATTGCTGAGGCTGGCTTTGAACTTGTGATCCTCCTGCTTCAAACTCCGGAGCTGCTGAGATTACAGGCAGGCCTCACCAAGCCCAGTTTATTTTTTATTTTAGGGCAGGGTCTCACCAAATTGCTGAGGTTGGCCTCAAACTGGCGATCCTCCTGCCTCGGCTTCCCGAGTTGCTGAGATTACAGGTATCATGTCAGCCACTATGCCCAGCTAGCCCTTTGATTTAAAAACTTTTGAGTCAGGATGCCTCTAAATTGCCCTGATAAAACTGGAATCCTTCCTATTACTCCTGAGCAGCTGGGATTACAACAATTTGTATATTCAATAAATTGGAGTGCTCATTCTCTGGACACTGATTAGCAGCCTGGAATACAAGGATGACAGCACATTCTCCTTGGTCTGGGAGTTAGTGCAAGGGGAGAGAGATAAGCAAAAGAGTGAAGGACTTGAGCCAGGCATGGTGGCACAGGCCTTTAATCTCTGTGATTTGGGAGTCCTCAAGTAGGAGGATAGCAAGTTTGAGGCTGCCCGACAATTTAGTGAGGCCTGAGGCAATTGACACCCTGTCTCAAAAAAAAAAAAGGGGGGGATGTGGCTCAGTGGTTAAGGACCCCTAGGTTCAATCCTTGGTACCAAAAAAGGAAAAATAAAAAGGTAAGAGTTTGGGCCTGGGGTTATAGCTCAGGGGTAGAATGCTTGCCCTGCATGTGTGTTGATCCTCAGTACCACATAAATAAACAAAATAAAGGTATTATGTCTATCTACAGCTAAAAATAATTAAAAAAAAAAAAGGTTTGTCTTCTGCTTCATGAAGATGGATGAATTTTGTCCACAAGGCGTACTTGAATGACCAGCATTCTTATGCAATGAAATCTTTCGTGAAAAGTCTTTGCTGGGTGCAGTGGTAAACACCCATAATCCCAGCAATTTGGGAGGTTGAGGCCAGAGGAGCTCAAATTCCAAGCCGGCCTCAGCAATTTAATGAGGACCTGTCTCAAAAAATAAAAAGGAGTGGAGACGTGGCTCAGTGGTAAGTCAGCCAGGGTTCAATCCCCAGTACCAGAAGAGAAAAAAAAAAAAAAAGAAAGTTTTTAAAGAAGGAATAAAACTGAGTTATATGGCTCAGTAGTAGAACACTTGCTTATACCATGGGTGGGGTTCTGGGTTCAATCCCCAGCATCACAAAAAAAAGTAAAACTAATCCCAATGTTTCCTTTAGGGTGGGAAGATTCTATCCAGCTAACCCAGTGGGACTTGTGTGTAATCCCAGCAATTTCGGAGATTGAGACAAGAGGATTATAAATCCAAGGTCACCCTCAGCAGTTTGGAGAGGTCCTAGGTCACTTGGCGAGACACTGTCTCAAAATAATCAATAAAAAGGGCTGGGTGGGGCTGGGGTTGTGGCTCAATGGTAGAGCGCTCACCTAGCCTGCATGAGGCACTGGGTTCGATTCTCAGCACCACATATGTCAATAAATAAATAAAAAATAAAGGTCCATCAACAACTAGAAAAATATTAAAAAAAAAAAAAAAGGGCTGGGTGGTGTAGCTCCATGGTAAAGCAACCCAGGGTTAAATCCCCAGTACCAAAGCAACAACAAAAACAAAAACAACAACAACAATAAAATGGGGATGATTCTAGCTTCAAAGGCATTTGCTTAGGGAAGATAGTTCATGGGCTGACAGATTTGACTCCATAGAAATGTTACAGGCCAGGCTATGTGGGCAATGACTAAACAGACTCCATTTTGCTCTGAGACCCCAAGTTATGTAGGAAATGAGCTTCTCCCATGGGAACGCCCCACCTCTGTACCTATCAACAATTGCTTAGCTTCTCCCATGGGAACACCCCAGCTCTGTACCCATCATTACTCACTTAGCATGACATGTTTAACAATGCAAAATGGCGATTCTTACATGCTGAAAAATTGTTCTCTTTTGATTCCTATGTTAGTAACCATTAGTAACCATTCTTCAGTTTGTACCTTGGTAAGGGTCATTTGACCCACTTCCCCCTCTGCTAATGATTTCATGATGTAAGTCTGTAATTTCGAATCATAGCAACAGGCACTTGTGATTGATATGATTTTTGGTATAAGGACCCCTTGCAACCCTATGGTCAGGGCTGTTTTCCCAATAGCCAATTTTGGGATATTGTGTGAGACAGTCAGCCGGTCGGCTTAATAAAGACTCTCAAATTTGGACTTCTCAGTGGTGAACGGTCTGTTATTAAATTGTAGCCCATAACAATAGGATATTAGGAATTAGCATTATGCCATATATTTATTATTGTTATTATTGGGGTACTGGGGGATTAAACTCAGGAGTGCTCCATCCCTGAGCTACATTCTTAGCTTTTTAAATTTTTTTTTCTTTCTTTTTTGGTACTGGGGATTGAACCCAGGGTTACTCAACCACTGAGCCACACCCCAGCCCTATTTTTTATTTTATTTAGAGACAGGGTCTCACTAATTACTTAAAGTCTCGTGAAGTTGCTGAGGCTGGCTTTGAACTCTCAATCCTCCTGTCTCAGCCTCCCAAGTGCTGGGATTACAGGCATGCACCACCGTGCTTGGCTCTTTTAATTTTATTATGTTTTGAAATAGTGTCTCACTAAATTGTCCAGGTTGCCCTTGAACTTGCCATCCTTCTGCCTTAGCATCCCTAGTTGCTGGGATTATAGATATCTTCCCACCATGCCTAGCAACATTATGTAATTTTTTAAAAAAATTTTTTTAGTTGTTGATGGACCTTTATTTTATTCATTTGTTTTTATGCGGTGCTGAGAATCGAACCCAGTGCCTTACACATGCTAGGCAAGCGCTCTACCACCGAGCCACAACCCCAGCCCAACATTATGTAATTTTTAATGTGTATGTTGCTAAATGTATTTTCTTCTTTGCAAGATGTAATTTTTTAAAATAATATGCAGCTGGGCGTGGTGGCACATGCCTGTAATCCAAGTGATTTGGGAGGCTGAGTCAGGAGGATCTCGAGTTCAAAGCCAGCCTCAGCAACTTCGCGAGGCCCTAAGCAACTCAGTGAAACCCTGTCTCTAAATAAAATACAAAATAGGGCTGGGGATGTGGCTCAGTGGCCGAGTGGCCCTGAGTTCAATCCCTGGTTCAAAAAAAAAAAAAAAAAAAAAAAATTTGCAATGCCCCTTTTTGTGTGAGTTTGTGTTCAGATTTGTATTTCAATGACAAGAAACAACTTGGTTTTCATACTACCTAAATTATTTGCTTTCCATTTATTAATTTCTGAAAGCCCTATCAATGTAAAAAATGGGTAACTTTTAGAAAAATTGAGCTGGACAGAGCAGCAATGCCTGTAATCCCAGCTACTCAGGAGGCTGAGACAAAGAGATCCAAGTTCAAGGCTAGCCTGGGCAGTTAAGAAAAACCCTGTCTCTAAATAGAAAGGGCTGGGGATGTGGCTCAGTGGCACAGCACTCCTGGGTTCAATCCTAACTACTGCAAAAAAAAAAAAAAAGTAACAGTAGGAAGGCTGAGGGTATAACTCTGTAGCAGAGTGCTTGCCTAGCACATTGGAACCCTTGGATTCAAGCCCTGGTACTGGGGGAAAAAATTCAAACAGTACAAAGATGTATAAGGTCAATTGCTTCCTCTACCCATCCCTGCCTCATCCCAGTATCATCCCTGAAAATACAATTGGACCACCCTATCGCCGTTTTGGGGGGGGGGGTATTTAAAGACAGGGTCTCACTGAATTGCTTTAGCAACTAGCTTTTGCTGAGGCTGGCTTTGAACTCACAATCTGCCTCCCCAGCCTTATTGACTTTTTTTGATTGTTTTGTGGTGTTTCACACATGCTAGGCGAGCGTTCTACCACTGAGATACATCTCCAAACCTTTGTATTTTTTATCTTTTTTTAATGTTTTTATTTTATTTATTTATTTTTGGAACCGGGGATTGAACTCAGGGCACCCGGCCACTAAGCCACATCCCCAGTCCTGTTTTGTATTTTATTTAGAGACAGGGTCTCACTGAGTTGCTTAGGGCCTCCCTAAGTTGCTGAGGCTGGCTTGGAACTCGCGACCCTCCTGCCCCAGCCTCCCAGCCTCGCTGGGATTTTTTATTTTGAGGCAGGTTCTCATTAAATTGCCAGGGTTACCCTGATCTGCCAGACTCTCCCTCAATCTCACAAGTAGCCGGGATTACAGGGATGAATCACTGAGCTGGGCTGGATGTGGGTGTTTTGAGAGGATTAATGCAGGTTTATGAGGTTGGAGAGGAGATCCGCACAGCGGGGGGCCCACCCAGCCTGAGGGAATCACAGGAGTGCCCTCCCCACCCCACAGGGCCTCTGAACATCTCTCTCCAGCTGCCTGGTCCTGCCCTTCCTCCTCAGGGAGGAGCCACAGTCTGCAGTGGGTGGAGACCTAAGACCCGCCCTCCTAGAGGTGTATATAGGCCGTGGTCCCACCAGTCCCACCACTAACCACTCAGCGTGGGACGAGACTGGCTTCGCAGACCTGTCTGGGAGACCTGCCTCCAAGATCCAGAGCTGCCCTTCCGAGGTGAGTGGGAAAATGGGCCCCTGTGCTGCGGGAGGCTGGGGGCTGGGAAGACCCAGAGGCTCCTGAGTGCCCACTGTGCCAGGGGAAACTGGCAAGGGAATCCAAACTCAGGCTCCTGTTATTCCATTTTTTTATTTTTTGGAACTGACTATAGAATCCAGGGAGTTTCAACCATTGAGCCATATCCTCAGCCGTTTTATATTCTATTTAGAGACAGAATCTTGTTAAGTTGCTTAGGGCCTTCCTAAATTGGTGAGGCTGCCTTTGAAATTGCCATCCTCTTTCCTCAACCTTCTGAGCTTCTGGGATTTATGTGCTTTTTTTTATTTATGTATTTATTTTTTGTGCTGGGGATTGAACCCAGGGCCTTAACTGATCTATATCCCCAGCATGTTTTTATTTTTTGATAGTGGGTATTGAACCTAGGGGTACTTTAACACTGAGCTACATTTCCAGTCCTTTTTCAAAATTAAAAAAAAATTTTTTAGTATATTTTTTATTTATTCTTATTAGTTATACATGGTAGTAAAATGTATTTTGGCATATTTTACATATATGGGGTATAACTTCTCATTCTTCTGGTTGTATATGTTGTAGAATTTTATTGGTCGTGTAATCCTATGTGCACATAGGATAATGTCTGATGACTCATTCTACTATCTTTCCTATTCCCATTCCCCCTCTTCCCTTTATTCCCTTTGTCTAATCCAAAGTACTCCTATTACCCTTTTTTTTTTGAGACAAGGTCTTGCTAAGTTTTAAAAACTGACCTTAAACTTGTCATCCTCCTATTTTGAGTTCAAAGTCTAAGTAATTTAGTGAGGAGCGAAGCAACTCAGTGAGACCTTGTGTCTAAAATTTGAAAAAAAAAAAAAAAAAAAGTGGGGGAGGGGGGCTGGGGTTGTGGCTCTGTGGTTAAGTGCTTCTGAGTTCAATCCCTGGTGCCAAAAACCAAAAAGAAACAAACAAAAAAAAGTGCCATCCTCTTGCCTCAGTCTCTAGAGTCACTGGGATTACAATTGTTGCCTGGGGTCCAGTTATTTGAAAACATGCTAGAAGTTGGGTGTGGTGACACATGCCTGTAATCCTAGTAATTTGGAAGGCTGAGGCAGGAGGATTCAAAGTTCAAAGCCAGCCTCACAATTTAGCCAGGCCCTGTCTCAAAATAAAAAATGAAAAAGGGCAGGGCCATGTGACTCAAGGTAGAGCATCCCTGGGTGCATCATCAGTAACACAAGAAAAAGGGGTAGGATTGGGGTCTAACTCTGTGGTAGAACATGCGCTTAGAATGCTTAAGGCCCAGGGTTTGATCCCCAGCACCACATTAATCAAAACACATGCTGTTTATTATGATTTCCTGCTCCTTAGAGACCATTACCTAAAAACAAACTAGCTAAAGTAGATATAATCAGATCCCACCTTGCCCCAAATATGGGCTGGGGAGAGGGACTCATCCATGTCTGTCCATGCTCAAAAAGTGCAGGACTGAAGCCAGTGTGGTCTCACCCTCCAGTATGTGGCAGTGAGGGAGATGTGTCCTTGGGCCCTGTATGATCTTGGTCTTCTTTAATCTATCCAGTGGGCTCATTAGCAGATGCTCAGAATTTAAGGAAGACCCAGGAACCTGGCTAAAGCTTTATAAAGGGATAGTAAAGCAGACTTCCCCCGGTGGAAGAAGGGGACCCTCATCCTGGGATGAGGAAGTAGGAGCGACAGCCCCGGGGGCATTGATGTGTAGCTCTCTGCTCAGGAGTTGCTTCATTAACAACCTTTGGTATCCAAGGGCTCTGGAGACATGAACATTCCAGTCTCCCCCAGATTCAGATCAGCCTCCATTTTCTCAATTCGACCTGGTTACCTATTCTACACTAACTGCCTGTCTTTAATTCTGGCTTTAAGATCTGCATCTTTCAGCCGGGCGTGGTGTTGCACACCTGTAATCCCAGTGGCTCGGGAGGCTGAGGCAGGAGAATCTCGAGTTCAAAGCCAGCCTCAGCAACTTAGCGAGGCCATAAGCAACTCAGTGAGACCCTGTCTCTAAGTAAAATACAAAATAGGGCTGGGGGTGTGGTTCAGTGGCCGAGTGCCCCTGAGTTCCCTGAGTTCAATCCCCGGTTCCAAAATTCTTGAATTATGTGCCACACTAAATTCCCATGTCAAAACTGAAATGTTGCAAATTTATCTCCACTGGTGTTTATGTTCATACCAAACTAAAAGGGAGAATGAGTGTCATTATTGTTCTCTGTGACCCTGAATGCATGGGTCTGAGGTCAGGACTGGAATTAAACCAATACAGCGGGGTTGGGGATACAGCTCAGTTGGTAGAGCGCTTGCCTCATAAGCACAAGGCCCTGGGTTTAATCCCCAGCACCGCAAAAAAAAAAAAATAAAAAAAAAGATACAAGGTATAAGCAGAGAGAACCCCACCCAGCCTTGTTCTAACCACAAATACAATGCAATTGGGGGAATTTTAATTTGGGAAATATGGGATGGGGGATGAACAGGGACACTGTTGGGATAGAAGGAAAAGCGCTCCAATTTTGATTACTGTTAGGAGGAGATACATTCACTATTGATGGGAGCTTTGAGATGGGGGCCAAAAGAAAGATGCTGCTCAAGGCTTGAAAAAAGTAAGAGGAGCTGAACTGGCTAGAAGGGACGCAACAACACACTGACAATAATGGTCAGCCTTTAAAGCAGTTTATAGAGAACATCTTAAGGATCTGAACTAGAGCTGTGTACAGTGGCACATGACTA
Organism: Glaucomys volans; assembly: GCA_020662805.1. Classification (NCBI taxonomy): domain Eukaryota; kingdom Metazoa; phylum Chordata; class Mammalia; order Rodentia; family Sciuridae; genus Glaucomys; species Glaucomys volans. The sequence continues at coordinate 113,786 of JAJEJO010003601.1, read as the reverse complement.
ATCCCAGTGACTTGGAGGCTGAGGCAGGAAGATCACAAGTTCAAAGCCAGCCTGAGACCCTAAGCAATTTAGCAGACCCTACTTTAAAAAAAAGTCTGGGAACGTGGTTTAGTAGTTAAGCACCCCTGAGGTCAGTACCTGGAACCGGCCTCCCCCCAAAATATATATACGTGTATGTGTGTGTGTGTGTGTGTGTGTGTGTATGAGCTAGAAAAATTGGTTTTATAAGTCCAATGCATTCATCCACAAAACTTTGTTCCAGTCTTTATCCATAAAGGTTTTTCTGGGGGAGGCTGGAGATTGCATCTAGGGCTGGCCTACCCCATATGTGCTGTACCAGAGTTACATCCCCAACCCTACCCCCTCAACTATTTTGGTTATTTTGGGTACTGGTGATTTACCACTAAGCTAAATATACCCTCAGCCCTTTGTATTTTTATTCTGAGACAGTCTGTTGCTGAGGCTGGCCTTGCATTTGCAATTCTGTTTCAGCTTCCCAAGTTGCTACTGCAGGCATGTGCTACCGCGCTGGACCACCCCTTAATTTTTTGAAGTGAATCCTATATCGTATACAATTTTATGTTTAAACACTGCATGAATGTCTAAAATATACAGCAACTACTTTTTTTTTACACTGGGAATTAAATCTAAGTGCTCGTATATGCTAGTCAAGTGCTTTCCTGTGGTGCTATACCCCCAGCCTTTTATTTTTAGAGACAGGGTCTCTTTGAGTTGCCATGGTTGGCCTCTAACTTGGGTGATCCTCCTGACACAGCATGAGTTACAAGAGGGTGCCACCATTCCTGGTGTATCATTTTTATTTTGGTACTGGGAATTGAACCCAGAGGTACTTTACCACTGAGCAAAATCCCCATCCCTTGTGTTTTTTATTTTGAGACAGGGTCTTGCTTAGGGCCTTGCTAGATTACTAAATCTGGCCTTGAACTTGCGATCCTACTTGCCTTAGCCTATCAAGTCACTGGGATTACAGGTGTGCACCACTGCACCTACTAAAAGATATTTAAATCAGGAAAAAAGGAGATATATGTCTCTGATTTAAATATATGCTAGTCATTGTTTAATTATGCACTTTTTTCCCCTGTTTAGGAAACCTTGTTGGTTGACCTGTCGGATATACTGCAGTCTGAAATTCCCTCGCTGGTTGTTCATTTCCTTCTCAAAGTTGTGGCTCTTTCCCAACAAAGACAATTAAACATCCAAGCTTGAACTTGTGCCAAGGTGGTCCAGTGCCAGGTGATCAAGAGTTCCTGGGGTCTTCCCCTCCTCTTGGCAGCTGCTTCTGGAACTGAAGAGAAAACAGGTGTGTAGGACCACAGTCTCTGGGGACTCTGACTGCAGGAGAGAACTTTCAGGGGTTTGCTGGTTTCTCACTTGAGAGTTCCTGGAGACCTACTGGAAAGGGGCTCCTCAGGCAGATCCTCTATGCACAATGGCCTATGAAGCCTCCCTGGAAGAGCTTCAAACAGAAGCCAGTTGCCCCATCTGCCTGAGTTACCTGAGAGATGCAGTGACCATTGATTGTGGGCACAACCTCTGCTGCTCTTGCATCTTGCACTGGGAAGATCTAGAGGATATCTTCCCCTGCCCTGTCTGCCTCCACCCCTGCCTTGGCAAGAACCTCAATGTCAACCGCCAGTTCTGCCACTTGGCTACAATTGTCATGCAGCTGCCTGACACAAGGAGGAAGAGGAGACCCCTATGTGAGAAGCACGGTGAGGTTCTGGACTTATTCTGCGAGGAGGACCTGGAGTTGTTGTGTTCCCAGTGTGAGGTCTCCAACCACAAGAGTCACTACGTGGTACCCATTGATCGAGCTGCAGCTCATCAAAGGATGAAACTCAAAACCTACATTAGGCTCCTCAGGGAGCAACTTCACGATGCTGAAATAGGCTATAAAGAACAAGATTCAAAATCCAAGAAACTGATATGCGAGATGGGAAATTGGAAGATGGAATTATGCGATGAATCAAAAGAACTTAGATATTCCTTAAGAAAGGATCAAGATATATTACAGGCCAGGTTACGTACACAAGAGAAGACTATGGAAGAAAAATTAGTTGAACACAGAAGTCAAATTTCAGCCCACATAGACACACTAAAAAGCTTGTTAAGTGAAATAAGAGAAAAGTGTATACAGGCAGACCTGGATTTACTGAGAGATATTGGAAGCATTCACAGCAGGTACACCGACATAAAACCCCCAGCAGTTTTCTCATATGAATTAAAGACAGAGAATTACCATCCCCTTCCACACCATTTTGGCCTGCAAAAAATGATCAACACATTTCAGGTAGATTTGACTTTCAATTCTAAAACCTCCCACCCTAAACTTGTTTTCTTAGCAGATGGGAAGAGTGTGATATTGGAAACGAACTCAAACCGTTTACCCCCCAAGCCATCCCCTCGTTATGCAGTTGTCCGGAGTCGTCAGAGATTTAAAAGTGGGAGACATTTTTGGCACGTAGAAGTGAGAGGCACAGGTAAATGGTCCTTAGGTGTGTGTAGAGACTCCTTCTCCAGAAAATGTTTGACCACACTCCGTCCTGGCAATGGATGCTGGCTAGTCGGGCAGTCCACAAATGAATGGCAGAGAGAGCAAGTCAATCGGATTGGAGTTTTTCTGGATTATGAGTTGGGAGAGGTTTCATTTTATAATTTGAATCAAAGAGCATATTTGTGTCATTTCACGGAAAACTTCAGAGAAGCACTTGTGCCTTTTTTCTCTATTGAATGTTCCTCCGAATCTCTTACAATCACTCTTGGCAGAAAAGAGTGAACAAACTGGAGGACCATTTTCTTTTTTTTTTTTTTAATGAGGATTAAGAATTTATTGGCTAATCATCAGTCTCAATGGCTGGAGAAGGCAGATTTTCTTTCCTTCCCCCACCCCCTCCCATCCCATTTTCCTCTACACCATCCATACTTCCTCCATTCTTATCCCCCCATAGCCACCCCCCGTTATGTATCAGCATTCACTGATCAGAGAAAACATTTGGCCTTTGGTTTTTTGGGCTTGGCTTATTTCACTTAGCATGGTATTCTCCAACTCCACCCATTTACCAGCAAATGCCATAGTTTTATTTATGGCTGAGTAATATTCCATTGTGTATATATACCACAGTTTCTTTATCCGTTCTTCAATTGAAGAGCATCTGGCCGGGCGTGGTGGCGCACGCCTGTAATCCAAGCGACTCGGGAGGCTGAGTCAGGAGGATCGAGAGTTCAAAGCCAGCCTCAACAACTTTGCGAGGCCCTAGGCAACTCAGTGAGACCCTGTCTCTAAATAGAATACAAAATAGGGCTGGGGATGTGGCTCAGTGACCAAGTGTCCCTGAGTTCAATCCCCCGTTCCAAATAAAAAAAAAAAAAAGGCATCTGGGTTGGTTCCAGGATCTAACTATTGTGAATTGAGCAGTTGTGGCTGCATCCCTATACTTTGTGGATTTTAAGACCTTTGGGTATAAACCGAGGAGCAGGACAGCTGGGTCAAATGGTGGGTCCATCTGGCGGACCATTTTCTGAGTTTATATTTTCTTTTATGCTCCTGGAGGGTAAGAGGGTACTTGTAATAAAGATTCTGATTCCACTTTGGTATCTGGCTTGTTAACCTTTCAAGACCCTCCCCATTCTGATCCACACCTGACAAGATGAGAAAGTCCATGTGTTCCCTCTTTTGGCCCAGGTGGGAGGTCCAAACCTGGTTGTGTGGAAACCTTCACACCAGCCCCACCCTGTGATCTCCCTGACAAGCTCATAGTCTTTCTTGCTTTTTTTTTTGGTAGCCCCCCCCTCCCCATAACCATTTTGGGAATAATTTCCTATACTTTGTGTGTGACATCTGTCCTTTCACAGTGCTGGAATTGAACCTAGAGCTTCACACATGCCAGGTGAGGGCTCTTCCTCTGAACTGCGTCCCATGCACCCTTTTACATATTCCATGTCTTTTGGTATTGGGTTTTTTTTTTTTTTGAACCAGGGATTGAACTCAGGGGCATTCGGCCACTGAGCCACATCCCAGCCCTATTTTGTATTTTATTTAGAGACAGGGTCTCACTGAGTTGCTAAGGGCCTCACTAAGTTGCTGAGGCTGGCTTTGAACTCACGATCCTCCTGACTCAGCCTCCAAGTCGCTTGGATTACAGGCATGCGCCACCACGCCTGGCTTGTTTTCTTTTTGTTTATAAAAAGTCAGGTTTTTCCTAAGCTAGCCTGGGACTCCTGAGCTCAAGTAATCTTTCTGCCTTAGTCTCCTGAGTAGCTGGGACTACAGTGTGTGCCACCACACCTTGAGTAAAGAAAGGATTGTTAAGGTAATGGATAAACATTAGTTAAACTGATTTCAGGAAATCTTGTGCTTTTCCCCTTAAAATGTCTATTTTGAATTTTCTGTGAAAGAGATCACACATAGCAGTTGCCATCAGTTTCTGGTGTTTTGTCCCTTCCATGAAATAGTAGTTTCCAAAAATATTTTTTCTTCTCAAAATTCAAATTAAAAAAAAAAAAGCTTTTTTCTACATCTTTCACTGGTTCATCATATGTAGTTGCTCATAATGGTGGAATTTGTTGTTTCATATTTGTACATCCACACACACAATATAAAATTTAGCCAATATTATTTCCTCCTTCCTCCTCCTGGTTCATTTCCTCTATTCTACTGAGTTCTCTTAGATTTTCATGAGATCCCAGAAACTTCTAGATCCTCATTGGCACACAAGGTTATTTGGGCATTGAAGAACCAGGTATTTAATCTAATCTTCAGTCTTTCAGTTTGTCCTTCCATAAACTTCAAGCAGGCTGTTTAATGTTCTCTGAGCCTGTGATCATTGCTGCTATTGAACACTAGATGGTGCTTTAAATCCAGGTTTACACAGGGCCCACTGGCACTGGCCTGTAATTCTAGCAATTCCAAAGGATAAGGTAGGAGTATTGCAAGTTTCACGCTAGCCTCAGCAGTTTAGTGAGAACCTGTCTTAAAACAAAAAGAAATTAAAAGGGGCTGGGGATGTAGTTTAGTGATAAAATGCCTCTGGGTTCAATCCCTAGTACCAAAACAAAATTTGCCATGATCTTGCAATTGGTATATTGCCACCATTTCAGCGTTAGAGGGCACCCCAAGTCATGCCTTTCGTCTGCATCATGTTGTTCAGGATAGATTTGGGGTGTGCCTGGAGAGGGTAGTCCAATTCCACTTGATCCATGTGCCTCCACCTGAGCAGGATGGACCTTGATGCCTCGTCTGCAGTCCCTGGTCTATGGTCCGGTACTATGTAATTCTGACCAGCACTGGGCCTCACTGGCATATACTGCCTGGGATCCAGAGCAAAATCTTGCACCCACATCCTTGTTCTTCCCCTACGTGGACAATCACTGTTATACTGGTTGGGTTGGAGAAGGGCCATGATGCTATGACCTGACTGCAGCTGTCATCTGATATGGCCTGGGACTACTGTAGCCAGGGGAGATGATGTTAGGCTGGAACATAAGTACATTTTCCTGGGGCTGCAGTCTCTGCAAGGTGTTGGGCTTAGTCCAGATGATGTCTATGGAAACTGGCCTGGGGAAGAGACCAATGAGTTCTGCCCAGTATTTAGTTTCACTGGCCCAGCAGTGAATACCAAGGCACAGTCCTCTACTCACATCTGTCTTATCAGTAGTCTTTCTCCAAGGTGTGCTTGATGTGAATGTTGGAAGCCATCTCTTACCAACACTGATGCTGAGCGGGGATGTTCCCGAAACTCATGGCTACAAGGAATGGCCCCCAAGGGCACAATCCAGACCCACAATGTGGCCAGTAGTGTTGCAGTCTGCAATGCAAGTCTGACCCCCTGAAATCAAAGGTTTTACCTGGCTCTGGGGTCTAGAGGCTTTGTCTATAGGCACTGGACTAAGGGTCATCATGCTCTGCCAAGCACTGGGCTTTACCATGACATGCCTGTTTTTGTGTGTGGGTGTGGGTGGGGGGGCGTGTACTGGGGATTGAACCCAGCAGAGCCACATCCACAGCCCTTTTTATTATATATATATATATATATATATATATATAT
>JAJEJO010003601.1:75007-103237 GCA_020662805.1 Glaucomys volans | reverse complement strand
CAAAAAAAAAAAAAAAAAAAAAAAAAAGACTAAAGAAACAGCCCAGCTGGTTACGGTGGCGCAGGCCTTTAATCCTAGGGACACAGGAGGCTAAAACACGAAGATGCTAAGTTCAGGGCCAGCCTTAGCAACTGAGCAAACTCTCAAAATTAAAAAAAAAATTAAAATAAAAAAGAGAAAAAACAACGAACAGCTAGATGCAGTAATGTATGCCTGTTATTCCAGCAACCCCAGAGGCTAAGGTTATCCTGGGCAACTGAGTGAGATCCTGTCTGAAAACAAAAAAGGGCATGGTCGCACATGCCTGCAATTCCAGCAATTCTGAGATAGGAGGATCACAAGTTCAAGGCTGGTCTCAGCAACTAAGATCCTCAGCATTTGCAAGAAAAGAGAAAGTTCTTGTTCTTGTCCCCACATGTACTAATGCATGTGGGGAGGGTGCCATCTGGATGGCTGCAACTCCCTTTCATAACGTTCAACAATAAGAGGCCTATGCTGTGTCACTCACCTATATTCTAGCAACTTGGGAGGCCGAGGCAGGAGGATTGGAAGTTCGAGGCCAGCCTCAACAACTTAGTAAGACCCTATCTCAAAATAAAAAAAAAGGACTTGGAATGTAGCTCGGAGTGCCCTGGGTTCAATTCCTACTACCATAAATGAATGAATGAATGAATGAATAAATAGAAAGAACAAATGTGGAAAAAAGTTAACAGTTGGTGAATCCATGCAAAAATATACTGATGTTTATTGCATATACTATCAGCTTTTCTATAGGTTTGAATTGTTCAGATATCATTTTCAAATAAAAAACCCAAGGCAGAAAATTTTCTGGCTTATTTTTAACAAACTCCAAACTCCAATTTAAGAAAAATTAAAATTCCTCCAAATGCATTTTTTTAAAAAAAAAGGATAAATAAAAATAAGAAAACAACAACAAAAATGAAGAAAAAAAGAAGGATAAAAAAATAGAGTTCTTCCATCAAGCTTGCAAGCTACCTAACCATCAATATAATGTTCTTTCCCCTTCCCTCACATACTACTAGACACTCTTTTAACTTTTTCTATTCTTTTCCCCGTCCTTGTTACAGTAAGAGTAATAACATGGGCATGGTTGTGACATATGAAGTTGACTTTGTTTTGGTGATCAAGCAAATTGTTTTTATTATACACACTTTATCATACCAGCAGAATAAAAAAAAAGGAGTGGTACTATAAAGTCTCCACTTATAAATTATTTCCAGACTCATGGATTATCTTAGCGTCTTAGACCTGCACAAGGAATAGCTATCATACAGGCTATATAGGAGGCAGTGCCTCAAATTGTAAGGACTAACATTAACACTAAGGGCTGAGGATGTGGCTGGGTGCTTGCCTAGCATGCTCAAGGCCCTGGGTTCAATCCTTAGTACTGAAAAATAAAAACAAACAAACAAACAAACAAAAAACCAATAAAAGTACAACAACCAAACCAAACCAAACAAGAAAGGACAGGACATGTTTGAATCCTGGCTCCCTTACTTACCTATCTTCTGGAAAACTTATGTATCTTTTTGAATCTTCTTTCTTTAACCTGTAAAATGAAAATTTTGACATTTTTGTTATTAAAATATAATGTGAATGGTAACTAACATGTGGCCACTGTTCTTGGCCAGAGAAATTTTCTGTTAGTATATACTGGAATCTGGATCCAATTGAGGTCCTCCCAAGTTCTAGAGTTGCCCATTGTATCTCCCTCTCCCCACAAAATTAGACAAGTACTTCACCCCTGAGCCATATTCCAGGTTCAAGCCTTAACGCTTTTTTTTTTTTAAAGAACCTCTGAGCACATCCCCAGTATCAGGGATTGAACCCAAGGGTGCTTAATCACTGAACCACATCCCCAGTCTGTTTTACTTTTTTTGTTTTGAGACAGGGTCTCACTAGGTTGCTTACAGCCCAAGTTGCTGAGGCTGACTTGGAACCTGCAACCCTCCTGCCTCAGCCTGCAAGTCACTGGGATTACAGGTGTGTGCTACCGGGCTGGGCTTAAGCCTTCACTTTTAAAACTGAGGCGAAGCTGGGCGTGGTGGCGCACGCCTGTAATCCAAGTGACTTGGGAGGCTGAATCAGGGGGATCGCGAGTTCAAAGCCAGCCTCAGCAAGGGCAAGGCGCTAAGCAACTCAGTGAGACCCTGTCTCTAAATAGAATACAAAATAGGACTGGGGATGTGGTTCAGTGGCTGAGTGTCCCTGAGTTCAATCCCTGGTTCAAAAAAAAAAAAAAAAAAAAAAAAAGAGGTTTGTTTAGATCCTGTCTCAAAACAAACATTAAAACTGGGCGTGGTGGCCCATGCCTCTAATCCCAGCATGTCCATGCCCTAATCTAATTGCCAGGCTGAGGCAAGAGGATTTCAAGTTTGAGCACAACCTCAATAATTTGGAGAGATCTTACCTGAAAATGAAAAGGGACTGTGGGGAGGAAGCTGGATAAAGCTCAGTGGTAAAGCATCCCTGAATTCCCAGTACCTAAATAAACTGATTAAATCTTTTCTGTTGATACCTACCCTAAATCAGGACAAAGGTTCCTTCTTCCCTTAGTTTGCCATTCAGAAACCTTCACATTTCATTATCTTCATCTGGGGATGGTCTCCTAACACACCTGATTTCAATCCCAGTACCTAAAAAATAAAGAACAAAAAGAGGTTGAGGAAGTTTTGAGAATCCTTCCCAATGTCACAAAGCTAATAGACTACAGGGAACAAATGGAAAACATGTAAAATCAGAACACAATACTTTCAAGAAAGCATGTACAAAAAAGGAACTCTAGCACAGAGCAAAGGATATAATACATACTCACTGCAGGTATTATTGTGCCACCCTTTCCTAGACACAAACACAAATCAGTCTTTCCTCCTTTTTAGAGCTGGGTCATGAAGTGATCTGGAATAGAAAGGTCTGTAGGTACTATCACTATTCTAATTCAAGCTATGTTTCTCTTCCAGGATACACGATGGTGCCTCCAATCAATTCCTAACCATGTAGCAGAATCAATCTTTTGTTTCTTTTCTTTCTTTCTTTCTTTCTTTCTGTACTGGGGAATGAATCATTGAGCTACATACCAATTTCTTTTTATTTTGGGACAGGGTCTCACTAAATTGCAGTCAGTTTTAAACTTTCCATACTCCTGCCTCAGTCTCCCCAGAGTGGCTGGATTACAGGACTTGGCCCCCACACCATGCTCCATCTTTTCAAATACAAATATAAACCTTTTATCTTCCAATTTAAAACTCGGTGGTCTTCTATTATTTAAGGAAATAGTTTTGAAACTTTAGCTTGCATCATTAAACACCTGCAAATCTTGCTAAAAGGTTGCTTGGCCACATCCATGTCTGACTCAACAAATTTATTTAAGTTTCCAGATGGTGTTACTAGCCTCTTGACCATTATTTTGTTAACTGCTCCTAATAGGAAAAAAAATAAGTAAAACTTAAAAGATCCACTGAGATCTACTTCTAGCCTCTTTGTGCAGCTCTCCACTATGTCACAGTTGTGAACTGACTTTATAATTATTTTGCTTTTTTTTGGAGGGGGGGTTCTCTGTCTTTGTGGTACTGGGAATTGGGTCCCTCTACCACTGAGCTATGTCCAAAGTCCTTGTTTTATTTTGAGAAGATCTCACTAAACTGCCCAGGCTGGCCTCAAATTTGCCATCCTCCTGCCTTGGTCTCCAGAGTCCCTGGGGTTACTAGACGCCTGGCTTTTTTGGCAGTTCATGATCTAGTAATCAAGTGGGTCCAAATTTCCACTTGACGATATGATTCTTGATGGTCTGTCCTTGGTTTGTTTTATGAATAAATAAATCTATGGTGGATTTCCAGTTCTGTTTTAACCACGGGCATACTACATGTTCCCAAGCATAACTGATCCTAAACCGGTTCATGTACAAAGATGAAAAGGCAATTCCTACCTGTAAGACCCCAGTGAGGGCTGAAGGATGACTAGGAGGTGCAGGTGGTGGAGGTGGTGGGTTCTCAGACGGCAGCTACCACTCCACGCCCTTACCTCCATGACCCCAACCCCAAATGCATACAGTAATTCTTTGAAGATAAGGTGGCCACTTCACCAATTCCCATTCAGGTTAATTTTTCTTGAAAGTTTAACTACCGCGGCCGCTACCCCTGCTGTTCCTCCACTGACCTGGGACCCCGATGTCTGTCGCCAGAGACTGCGACCCAGCCATGCTGAAGGGGCGACCCTGCGGGCTGCCTCGTGGTAGCTGCCCACGAAGCCCTTCCTCAGAGAGGCCTCACCCGGGGTCCCGCCTGGCTCCCTCCCGCCCTCTCCCCACTCACCTGGGGCAGACGGCTCAGCAGCTCGGGCCTGAGACTCGCCGGAACCCCGGAGCACGCAGGGGCGTGGGAGGGAGACGCCGGTCTCCAGGACTTCCAGCTCACCGGAAGGCCCGCGTGGTGATTGGCTGTTCCGTAGACAGTGGGCGGGGCATGAGCCTGCGCATGCCCAGTGCCCCTAGGGGCGGCGGGAGCGTGAAGAGATCCTTAGCAGAGCTGGGTGGTTCAGTGAGGAGCGCCCTGTTGGCCTCAGGCGGCTGTTCAATTCCTAGAGCACCCTTTCCAGAGTCTTACCACCATAGTTCAGTTTCTGTGTGCCACCTGAGCCCCAAAGGAAGGCCGCAGGCTGGTTCTGGACGCTTCGCCAGGCCTTCTCTGGGAAGGCATGGGGTGGAGGTCGGCAGAGAAGCGCCTCAGTAGCCTGGAGCAAGGTCGCGGAGGTGAGGCGTGAACCCGGCAGCCACAGGGAACCAGTCCTGCTTTGGATCAGTTTGCATCTCAATGGGTGGGTGTGGCCGTCCCCTGGGTAGAATTAGGCCCATCCCGCCAATTTGGGTTCACCTGGGACTCTCCTGAGGAGGTCTCGCTTCAGCCCGATTGGAGGAATGGAATAGGAATGGAATATGAATTGGTTGGACTTCGGAGGCTAGTATCCCTCAAGGCTGAGGTCAAGGGTGAAGGAAGCGCCCCTGCGGAGCCTGCTGTGCTCCAAAGAACTTGGGGGGCATTTGCGCTAAAGGAAGTGGGGAGGCACAGTGCGTAGAAAATGCCTTTTGTGAGGATGATGAGATAGCAAGAGGCAGGGCAAGGCCTCTGAGACAAAGTTTAGGCTTCTCTTTTTTGTGGGGTGGGGAGAAGGTACTGGAGATTGAACCCAGGGGCGGTTTACCACTGAGTTCATGCCCAGCCTTGATTTGTTTATTTTGATCCTGGGTCTCTCAACTGAGTTGCTCAGGCTGACCTTGAACGTGTGACCTTCCTGCCTCAGCCTCCTGAGTATCTGGGATTACTAGCATGTGCCGCCACACCCAGCGCAGAGAAGCATTTAGAACACGATCATCGGTGAAAGGAAACATTTTTTGATACCTTGAAGAGGTCCAAGAAGGGGTGGGTCGTGAGCAGTTACCAGTGTGAACGAGAAAATCAACAGATATTGATAAAGTCCTGGTTGCTAAACCTATTGAAATACTAGTGGCAGCAGTTCACCTCTGTTCTCACTCTGTGGGATGAGGGAATTATCTCAGTTTAAATATTAGAATATGCAAAATGATTCCCTGTCACAGTATATGGCATAAAAATTCCTTAACTTAGGAAACCCCATCAGTATGGCACTGAATCTTGAAAGGCTGACCATGCTTTGTAGGGTACATCATAATTATACAGGATGGGGCCAGACTAGCTGATAGAGGCTAATTAACCTAAAGAGTTGATTATTATTCATTTGATTCTTCTTCTGGAACCAGTTGTTTTAAGAATTAGCATGCGGAGTTCAGAAGCTATTCTGTTTACTGCTTTACTAGTGCAGGTATCTGTGTGGTTTACAACTAACTTGAAACACAAGTGCCAGTTGCTGCCTCTAGAATAGATGGATGCAGGAAAGTTGAAGTTGAGAAGTTGAGAGCTCCTGAATGAAAGGAAGAGACTGTTGTTACCCTAGTGCCCAGCCCTTGCTTACTACACGGATCTTACAAAATCCCTGTTAAATCATGCTTCAGACAACACCCCCCCCCCAGATGTGATCCCAGACCCCCCTGATCAAGGAGCAGTGAGACAGGGACATGGCCAAGCCTGGTATCTGCTACCAGCTTTGTACAGTAGCAGGAGGCACACTCCGGGTTTGGTAACCACATTTATCCCATAGGTGCTCAATCAAATATGCAAACTCTTCCAAACCTCCAGCCTTCTGAGAGTGCTCAGTCTCAGGACATCTGAGAGAAAGCTTTTGATTTGTCCAGGTCTGGCATTTGCTGGTAGAAGCTTGCTGGGTGGTGTGTGAGTTCTCAGGACATGTGAGAAGTATTCATAGTTCTGCAGTTCTAGAAACTTTTTTTTTTTTTAATTTGGTAGTGGGGATTGAACCCAGGGGTGCTTTACCACTGAGCTATATTACCAGTCCTTTTTATTCTTAATTCTGACACAGAGTCTCACTTACTTAGGATCTTGCCAATTTGCTGAGGCTGGCCTCAAACTTGAAATTCTCCTGCCTTACCATCCTGAGTGCTAGAATTATAGATATTAGAAACATTTTTGAGCATATGAAAAACTTGTGTCATGTGCAAAGAATGGATTTATGACATTGCTGGAGAAACAACAAGCTTTAGTCCCAGGTTAGGAATGTGGGTCAGTGGTAAAGCACTTGCCTAGCATGTGTGATGTCCTGGGTTTATTCCCCAGCACATAGCTCCACCAATAAAAGCCTCAGCTCCAGTCTCCACCTAATTCTATTTTGGCCAAGGGTACTGGACATCAAATCCCAAGAACACTTATCCCAGTAAATCCTGGACAGGACATCCCTAGTCCTGTTTTGAGACAGGGTCTCAGTATGTTGCTGAGGGTTTTGCTAACATGCTGAGGCTGGCCTTGAAGTTATGATCCTTCTGCGGTAGCCTCCCAATTTGCTGGGATTACAGGCATGTGCCACAGCACCTGGCAGTGTTTGTGGATTCTTATGTGTATAATCCAGATGTGTTAGTAATTTTCTGCAGAGCATTTGACAGGAACAAGAGCCTCCAATTATTAGCATCACTACTCCTATATTATGGAGCACAATTATGTAATTTTACAGTGAGATAAGAAGTTAAATGTGAAAAAACAGCCAGGACTGGAATCCAGTGTTTTTTCTAAGAACACTCTAACCTAATGGAAGCCAAGAATGGAAATGAGATGTAGACCTGGAGTTTGGGAAGTAAGGATGAAAGAAGGAAACACAGGGCCCAGTATGCCTAGACAAGACTCTTTATTAATGGAATTGGTATTACTGGTTTCTTCTTTTGTCTCAGGTTCTAACATGGTGTAGCTAATTCCATGTGTTTTATTTAAAATTTTGATATTTTATCATGCATTTTAGGGACAGTTAAAAATGGCATTAAAATGTTTGGTAGTCAGCTTCTTGTTACTACAAAAATTGAGTTAAAACATCTTACAAAAACAAAAGGTTTATATTGGCTTACAATTTTGGAGATTACAGTCCATGACTGATTGACCCCCTTGTTCTGGGCTTGTGGTGGCACATTATGGCAGGAGGACATGGTGGCGCAAAACCATTTATCTCATGCGCAGGGCACAAACAATGAAAGAGGAAGAGACTGGTGTCCCACAATCCCTTTCAATGGCTTACCTCCAGTGACCAGATCACCCACTAGGCCTCACCTCTTAGAGTTTCAGCTACTTCCCACTGGCACCAGGCTAGGGACTAAGCCTTTAACACATAAGCATTTGGGGGACTTTGAAGATCAAAACCATTGCAAATGTTATTTTGATTACAAAGATTTGGGCATACTCTTAAATTTTAAGTTTTCTTATTCTAGTACTATCCCTGAATCAGAGAGTAAAAGTGATGCAGGCATGGGAACAAATATTTCACCAATTTCAATTTTGGGAAGGAAGCTCTAAAGGTGAACCACGAAAGAAGGAATCAGTATTTACAAGTTTCTTTGGTCCACTACTCTCCATTTGGCCTACTTATTGACTCATGCTAGGGATTAAATTGGGGTGGCACAATTACTAATGATCCCCTTATCTGCCTTTATTAAACTAGGTAAAATCTCTTTGTGTTTTGAAAATGTTAGAAATGATGATTTTTTTTGTTGTTGTTTTCATACTAGGCATTGAATGGAGTGGTGTTCTACCACTGAGCCACATCAGCCCCTTTATATTTTTTATTTTGAGACAGGGTCTCACTTAAGTTGCATAGGGCCTAAGTTGCTGAGGCTGGGTTTGAACTTGTGATCCTCCTGCCTCAACCTCCCAAATCACTGGGATTACATGTGTGTGCCACCACACCTGGCCTTTTTAAATTTTTTATTTTGAGAGGGTCTCACTAAATTGCCAGTTCTGGTTTCAAAGTTGAAGATCCTCCTGCTTCAGCCTTCTGAGTAAGTGGGATTACAGATGAGTGCTACCACGCCCAACTTTGTCAAGGGCTTGTTCTAATATGCCACTTCTAGCAGATGTGCCATTGGTTATTAAGTTTTGGTAGACTTTGAATCTTTGCCCTTGCTGTCTTTTTTTTATTTAATGATAATGTTTAATTAAGAGATTTGCAATGTTAGGGTATACAGCAAGATGAAGTCAGAAATGCCTCAATTAAAGGGAACAGGCAATGGAAAGAGAAGTATCAGGAACATTTCTATCATTCTATACTCAAGAGTGAGTATTTCTTTTTTTGGTATGGGGGATTGAACTCAGGAGCGCCTAGTCACTAAGCCACAACCCCCTAACCCCCCTCTTTTTTTGTTCTTTTTAGTTCTACATGACAGTAGAATGTGTGACATATCATACATACATGGAGTATAACTTCCCATTTTTGGGGTCGTATGTGATATGGAGTTACACTGGTCTTGTATTCATATATGACCACAGGAAAGTTGTGTCCGATTCATTCTATTTTCTTTCCTATTTCCATTCCCCCTCCCTTTACTTCATTCCACTTTGTCTAATCCAAAAAACTTCTGTTCCCTCCTACCCCCTACCCCTTATTGCTAGCATCCGCATATTACTGAAAACATTCAGCCTTTGGTTTTTTGGGACTGCCATAGTCCTGTTTTATCTTTTATTTAGAGACAGGCTCATGCTAAGTTGCTGAGGTTAGCTTTGAACTTGTGATCCTCCTGCCTCAGCCTCCTGAGCTGCTGGGATTTCAGGCATGCACCACCATGTCCAGCTCCAAGACTGAATATTTCTTATACTGAGAAAAGATAAGGATGCAGGGCGTGATGATACATGCCTATAATCCTAGCCACCTGGGAGTCTGAGGTGGTAAAATAAAAAATTCAAGGCTAGTTTTGTCCCAAAATAAAAGATAACTTGGTGTGGTGGTGCATGCCTGTAATAGCTCCAGAGACCGACAGGATTGTGTCAAGGCCAGTGAAAAGCCTCAACAACTTAGTGAGACCTTGTCTTAAAATAGGAAATTAAAAAAAAAAAGTTTGGAAATATCTAATGGGTTAAATCTCCAAGTCCTCATCCCTAAATAAATAAATAAATAAATAAATAAAGTTGCTGGATGAAGTGGCACATGTCTGTAACCCCAGTGACTTGGGATGCAATTTAGGCCCTAAGCACTTGATGAGATTCCGTCTCAAAACAGAAAATAAGGGGTAAAGTGCCTCTGGGTTTGATCCCCCTCACCCACATACATAACTAAATAGGACCAGGCATGATGGTACATGTCTGCAATTCCAGTCTCTTGGGAGGCTGAGGCTTAAGGATTGTAAGTTTGAGGCCAGGTGCAGCACTTTAGTAAGACCCTGTCTCAAAATTAAAAATAAAAAAACTGGGGATATAGCACCCCTTAATTAACTTCTAGTACCAAAAATAAGTAAATTAATTAATTAAATTAAATAAAAGTGGTTGGGGATGAAGCCCAGTGGTAAGAGTACCTCTGGGTTCAATCACTAGTACCACACACCCTGCACACACACACACACACACACACACACACACACAAAGACACTCAAGTCACCAAGTGTTTTATTAAGCAATTAGGAGCAGAAATCTATAGCCATTTAATTATTTTACATTATTAAGGCTGGTTTTTAACTATTCTGTGAATATGAGAATTCATACTTGAAAAATATACTTTATTGAATGAGATGTATCTGAATTATATAGTGCTTTTATGCATAATATACAAGTGAGTTTGTTTTAAACATAAAAAAAAATTAGGAGTTCCCCAATAATATCTAACTTAATGAGATAGGTCATTTTGTATATAAATTTAATTTCAGTGCCTAAGTACCTCTTATTCCAAAAGACATTTTAAAATCAACTTTGATAGGGACATAAACTCCATAATATTGTGAGATTTTCTCTTTCAAATTCTTTACATATAAATGCCAAACTTCTATTTTGTCAAAATAAAGTTTTACTGATTTAATAGCTTGTCTTACTCTATAATGTTTACAAAGTAAAATTTCTAGTCAAGGTTTGATTTTGTAAACTCCTTGTCTGGAATTAACTTAAAACTTTGTGACACTAAGGTAATGGTCTTTCAATAAATACAGATTAATAACATATTTAACCACTTGGGAACCCCTAATCAATCCAGATCTAGACAGAATAGTTTCCTTTATGGGTAATCATATTTCTAGTCTTTTTCTGATTTTTTATTTGTGCATCTCACTATCACAGGTTGACCAGCATCAAAACAAAGCTTATCAGAATGATGAACCCTCACCTATTAGATACAGATTTTGCTATGTTAGGACATCATTGGCATAACTTTTTCTTTTTTTCTTTTTGGTATGGGGGATTGAACCCAGGGGCACTTAACCACTGGGTCACATTATTTTTTATTTTGAGACAGGGTCTCATTAAATTGCTTGCAGCTGGCTTTGAACTCGTGATTCTCCTGCCTCTGCCTCCTGAGCTGCTGGGATTATAGGTATGTGCCACTGCACTGGGGGGCATAACTGCTATGTTAAATAAGCCAGGCTTTTTAAGGAACTGTCTCTACAAAATGATCAAGGCCATAAAACAGAACACCCAAGGAAATAAACATTGACTTCTTATAATTACATTATGAGGAAAAAAATTGAGAAATAAACATTTCCTTTTAAAATAACATGGACCACAATTATTATTTTATGCTTTCTTCTAGACTTTGGATACTATTCATAAAATAAAAGTCATACTTTTATAAACACTAAAATCTATCATATAATGGTAGCAACTAACAGCTCTTCTCTTAGTTTCTGAATATAAATAATTAATGAATCAATAATTTTCTTTCTATTCTGCAAACCCAGTCAATGCAATTGATTTTAGATTTAGCATTTATTGTAAGAATAACTCAAACATACAAAGTAAACACTTTGGAGAATTATAGGACTATGAAAAAAATTTAAATTCTTGCACTTTTTACCTATAGAGAGTTTTGAAGACATTAAAAGAGGTTTTTCTTTTTAATCAATGCAAGAATAATTGCAGAAAAACATGAGTGATTTTTGTTATGCAGGCAACCAGGAAGAAGGCAGTCCTGTGAACTAAAACCCCATTCTGGTACAACTCCTTCTCGTATGTTGAAGTCTAAGCAATCCCTCTATTGCCACAATGAAATTCTTTTCGGTGGTTGAGATCTCTCCTTCACTCCTCTTCTTCTGGTAGACCTAGTGAAATCAGCTGCAGAGTTCTATATCTGGAAGAAGACAGAACACGTCATAATTATATGTATCATCCAGTAAACCACCTTACACATGCTTATTTTTTTAATAGACAAAAGAGTTCTAAAAATTTACTTGTTTTTCAGTGCTGAAAGCACCTTTATATATTTTTACCTTTTGGTATAAATATAGCTCCTGTTTCTTTAAAAGTCAGAATTTAAGCTATTAAAAAATTATCAAATTACCTTATTTTTTACTTAATAATCTTTATTTGCTCAGTTATCTTCATTAGCAATCTGAACAATTTTTGTTAATATTTTGCATTTTGCTGGGTATGGTGATACATTCTATAATACCAGTGACTTGGGCGGCTGAGGCAGGAGGATTGCAAGTTTAAGGCCAATTCGAGCAATTTAACAAGAAGCCGCCAGATTCAAAACAACAACAATGCAACAACAACAAACAAGGTTTGATATGAGCCAGGCATGGTGGTGCACACCTGCAATCCCAAGGACCCAGGAGACTGAGGCAGGAGGATTGCAATTTTGAGTCCAGCCTGAGCAACTTGGGGAGACCCAGTTTCAAAAATAAAAATAATATAGGGCTAGGGATGTAGCTCAAAACAACAAATCTCATAAACTGATCATGGGGGAATGAAGATTATTTTAATTGACACCAGGTAATCCTCATGAAGAAAATGGGATTTGAAGAGAACCTGGGGGAGAGGAAGAGTCTGGACTTGATAAAATGAGGGAAGGGATTCATAGAAGTCAAAAGGTCTCCAGCCAGGGAGTGGTGGTGCATGCCTGTAATCCCAGCGACTCGGGAGGCTGAGGCAGGAGGATCGCGAGTTCAAAGCCAGCCTCAGCAACTTAGCAAGGCCCTAAGCAACTCAGTGAGACCCTGTCTCTAAATAAAATACAAAAATAGGGCTGGGGATGTGGCTCAGTGGCCGAGTGCCCCTGAGTTCAGTCCTCGGTTCCAAAAAAAAAAGGGTCTCCAAACACATGTGGTTAAAATGTTGGTTAAACAAATACAAAACACACACAAAAAGGGAGTCTCCAGCAGAGATAGGAAATCAATGTGGCTTGGCAGGTAATATTAGCAAGTAAAACTGAAAATGTGTATTCAGGTCTGATAACAGTAAGTCTTAAATGCTAAGATAATAAGAAAAACTTCATTTTATTCCTTTTTTAAAGACGTCACTGTGTTGCCCAAATTGACCTCCCACTTCAGACTCTAGTAGCTGGCACTACAGGTAGGCTCCACTGTGCCTGGCCTTATTTTCTTCCTTTTGGGGACATTTTATGGAATGTCTATTGTATTCCAGGCACTCTATTGGACCGTGGATACAAACAAACAAACAAACAAACAAAAAACTCTCCCTCTGCCTTCAAGGAATGTACAGAATACAGAGGGAGAAGTAGAGGAGTCGGGAGTTTATAATGTAGTGAATCAAGCACTTTGACATATGGTGCAAATAATGCTCTGAAAGCAAAAAATGGGCATTTAATACAATTGGGAGGGTGTCAAAATCAAGGGACTTTTCCTGTAGAATGAATGACAGTAAAGAAAAGAGTAGGCAGAAGTGTAGCTTGAAGGACAGCAAGAGCTGGAGAATGGATTGATTTTAAAGTAACAATAATAAGAACTCTAGGTACTATTTATTTAGTACTCATTAGGTGCCCACATATTGTTATGGTATACAGTAACTAGTTCCGTTCTGCAGATCTGGGAGGGGAGGGAGATGGAAAAGATAAGTGAATTGCCAGTGATCATCAGAATAAGCTATGTGGTCAGAGCTTGAATCCAGATGCTATAAAAACAGTTTTAGTTTTTTATCCTCTCTGATAAAGGGGAGGAGAAAAGAGAGAGGTGACAGATGAGACTGGAGAGGAACATTTTATACATGATGTTTGCCAAATTATGTGAGTTCTTTTTGTCCTGAAAGTCTATGGGGGAGGGGATGAGTTAACAATATTCATGAAGATGTGACATGATTGGATTTACAGTTTATTTTATTTGTTTATTTATTTTGAGGTATTGGGGACTGAACCCAGGGGTGCTCTACCACGGAGCTATATCCCCAGCCCTTTTCATTTGATTTGGAGACAGGGTCATTCTAAGTTGCCCAAATTGTCCTAAACTTGGAATCCTTTTGCCTCAGCCTTCTGAGTCACTGGGAATATAGGCCAGAAGATTTAGTTTAGAAAGATCAGATGGTAAAGAAAAAAACACAAAAACAAAAAACTTCCAAAACCAAAATAATCAGAGGCTGGAGTAAGCAGTTAAGATGTTAAAGTCATAGAGGATAGAGAGGCACTAAGATAGTATCTAGTAGAGATGAAAAAGGGAATAGATTCATAACTATTACAAGGTAGAAATGACACTGGGAAGCCAACTAGCAGTGAATGACAGATCACTGTGCTCAGAGATTTACACTGAATGTGATAGTAACATTTATGTTTCATAGCACAATGTCTCATATATAGAGAACATTTAGTACGTGGTAGCTTTATAATTTTTCTACAGGTTTTGAGAACACAGAAATATCTGAGCAAGAGGAATTGAAAAGTTCACTTCTATGTATAAATTCATTTGTTCATTAAATATTTGTGTGTATAATGCAGGGGTGTACTGGGGATTGAACTCAGGGCTTCACATGCTAGGCAAATGCTCTACCATTGAGCTACACCCTCAGCCCCATTCATCAAATATTTCTGGAGAATTTAATATACTCAATGGACACACAGCTGGGACCAAAGGGAAGTCCCTGTTCTCATGGAACTTACCTTATAATGAAGAGAAGGAAATACTAAACCTAATAACAAAGTAAATATATATTACATGTGTCAGATGACAACAGGTGTTATGGAGAAAACAAACCAGGGGAATGGGTTATCTTGAGTAAGTTGAGGTATTGCCATTTCATAAAAAGTTATCAGGATAAGTCTTCCCGAATATGATAACAGAACAGAAAACATATACAAGAAAAAGTCTCAGAGAAGCCATAGAAGAAATTTGCACATACACTGTAGACATGGGCCCCAGGTGCCTATAGGGCAGCTAAGAGAATTCCAAGGAGGCATCCTGTATTGGTCCTAAAAAGAATAGTTATTTGTTCCAGGAAAAAACAGAAGGAAGCATGGTGTCATGGAAGACAAGGAAAATCCATTCTACTTTTTCATCTATAGTAGGTAACAGATCAGGACTGAACTATGTTCAGAAGGAAGTCTATAGGAATTTTCCCAGGGTGAAATGGAAAACTGTGTATTGAAAACAGGAAGAAAAGAAACAGCCTCTATTTCAAGAAATTTGCCTGTGAGAAGATCAAGGGCTGGTCACTAGAGAGCACTCTGGGGTCACGGATGCTTCATAATCTTCCTTTTCTCCATGAAAAGGAGTTGTCTCCTGTTGTGAATTGGAAGAGGAAGTGAGAAGTGTTGTAAGGAAGCTAGCTGGGGGTGTAGCTCGGTGTATAACAGTGCTTGCCTAGCATGTGTGGGGCCCTGGATTATTTGAGCCCTAGCACTGCAAAACAAACGAAAACAACACAAAAAACAAAAAGTAAGGGAGCTAGAAATGACTAAAGGTTTGAAATACAGATGGTTGAATATCAGAGGTTTTTAAAAAATGAGCAGAAGAGTTCTTCCTGAAGAGCCCTGCTAATGTTGGAGATGAAGTGTTCCACTAACGTGGAGTTTCTATGCTAAGGGCAGAATTGGGCTTCAGGAGGTTTAGCAGATAGAATGGAGTGAGAAATGCCAACATAATAGGACAACTACAGAGAGAGTTGGGAGGCAGAGCAGAGGTTTGATCAAGGAGGTAAGAATAAGATACAAAATAGAGAACTAGAGACACATTTTGAATGGAAAACAAGGGTGAGAAAAAGTAATTTAAAATAGTGTAATAAAAGTCACTTTTACCACATATCTTTTCAAAGCCATTACCCCTAGGAAGTGAAAATGAACAATAGGTAGGGCAAGGGACTTTTACTTGTGACTTTATATTCTTTCATACTGTTAGAAATAAACTTTACACCATGAACATACATTGCAATTGTTATTAAAAAGTCAAACAGAGGCTGTGCATTATGGTACACACCTTTAATTTCAGAGACTGGAGGCTGAGGAAGGAGGATTGCAAGTTTGAGGCCAGCCTCAGCAATTTAACAAGGCCCCTAAGCAACTTAGTGAGACCCTGTCTCAAAATGAAAATAAAAAGAGCTGAAGATGTGTTCAATGGTAAAGTGCCCCTGGGTTCAATCCCTGGTAAACAACACAAAAAAAAAAAAAGAAAGAAAGAAAAAAGAGAAAGAAAAAAAAAGGCTGAATACAGTATTATTAATAGGGTATATGGTTATTTAGAGTGCATATTTAGAAATAAAGGCATTGAAGTAGTGAGATGTTACAGTTGCAGAGGGAAGACACTGGAATTTTAAGCCCCTACTTTATTTCTCGCTCTGAAGCTCCCTCATTAATCTGTGAGCTTGCATTTCCTGACATCCTTCTCCTATTGCTCTCCTCCTCACTTCCAGCTGAAGGTAATTATAAAATATTTCTATGGAGAACAAATATCAAGAAAGTGCACTGTTGACAGCATAGTTCTTCTATTTAATTAACTCAGTTACACAAGGTAGGAAATCACGCTAAGGATCACTAGGACTCTAGAAGCTGACAAAACAGAGTAAAAATAATAGGTCATTCTGATTAAATGAGCTAAAGGTCTAAATCACTCTAATGGGTTAATCTGGAGAACTTCCAAAGTTAATTGTTTATCTATCTTTTTACAGTCTGACCTAACCCTAGCTGAATCAACTCCATGTGATTTTATCTGTAGAAAACGGAGAAATTAAAGGAAGGTTTTTGCTTTAGAGTCCACTACTTAGGTCCACAGTATCTTTACCTACTTGTCAGAGTGGCTTTGTTGTGAAACAGTGTTTAGGACAGTGAGAAGTGTGTTGTCAAATCTGAAGGTAGTACTTGTTAGTACTGATTGAACAAGACCTTGAGAAATTATCTTGATGTTTATCTTACACTGACTGACTCTTAAGATAATCACTGGATTCCGACAGGTGACTTTTACAGTCTTCAAAGAACTGTAGCTGGATCTAGGACTAGCCTGAACACTAAAAGTGGATGTGTAACCTGAGCAGTTCTACAAAGCTATCAGCTAACTTTTGTGAAGGATTGTTGTTATTAAATGGTTTACATAGCTTGTATTTAAATTTCTCTTTGGTTTGCAAGACAAAATTTCCCTTAAGTTTAACAATTCAAATTTCACTACTCTTATCTTGTTTACTTGTAGCTCAATTTTTATGGTAGGT
The DNA here is from genome assembly GCA_020662805.1 of Glaucomys volans. Lineage (NCBI taxonomy): Eukaryota > Metazoa > Chordata > Mammalia > Rodentia > Sciuridae > Glaucomys > Glaucomys volans. The sequence continues at coordinate 86,261 of JAJEJO010003601.1, read as the reverse complement.
TGTGTGTGGTGAAAGCCAAAATAATCTGTGGCTAACTAAGGACTTGTGTTTGTATTTTGCAAGGCATCTACATACAGGAATTCTCTTGCAATTGTGAAATGCCTCCTTTCCTCTTTGTTATTTACAGGGGAGTGCTGGGAAAATTTGGAACTTCTTCACTCCTTGTAAGCCTGTATAGGTGAGACTGAAAAGCTCTGTTGGAAACACTGACACATACACCAAAGGGTATTTTAACATATTAATCCTTTTAAAGCATATTTCTATCACTCTGAATTGGCTTCTCAGCAACCCCCTACTGTATCTTTCTCGAGGCTTCCACCAAACCTACTTTTCATTTTTGATAGTAAAGAGTAATTTGTTGCAGATAAGGCATAGATATCTTGGCTTTTTGTCTCAGTTGTCTGATGGTTATTACTTCATTTAATTTACTACTACTCGGCTTCCACTAGGTTTGAAAAGCACTTATTATATAATAGGCATGCAACTATTCTTTGCACTAAATGAACAGAGCCATAATAGCTAGAGTCTACAGAGCAGTTGAATAAGCTAATTTGGCAAATGCCTATGTATGTTAACCAGCTGTGGGATATTTCTATGGTATTTTCTTTAGGAAGACATGTTTTAAATGAACCGAGGAGCTTAAAATAATTACAATAGAATGTCAAATTAGTTTTTAGTTTGAAGTGACTTAAACTTGGACAGTGTTTGAAAATTGATGCCAATAATATTACTAAAGTGGTGATGGTAAAATCATTGGCCTTTTAGTGAGTATAAAACAAAAAAGGAGGAGCGAAGTTCTATTCAGAATTTATTCTTCAAGATACAACCATCAGGAACACTACTGCTAGTGTTCATGCCACTAATATCAAGCTGATTTTACATATGAACCTTGGAAGCGTTGAGGCTATTTGTTACAGCGTTACGGGGTAAATATGTCCAAATGGTCTAAATAGAAAATGTGTTTTTCAAAACCCAGAAAGATGCTATTTATAATTAAATTCTCCTGATGTCTGATTTTTTTAGTTATGAAGATACTCAGTCACACACAACAGTATTAACTATCACTCAGGTTCGAGAATATCAGGATTTTTTTTACTCTAGCCTATCTTCCTCCTTAACTATTAAAAGTGATTCCCAAACATCCTATTATTTCAGTCTTTGATTCATTAGTACACATTCCTGAAACTTTTACATCATCATAAGCTGTAATCACATACTACAAATTACAAATATGCATTTTTTAAAAGTAGTTAACTAAATGTAGTAAAACAATTTTCTATCACAAATACCTTAGGGGAAGGGGACACGGGAATGGAGAGGCATACATCTCCTCTGAAGACAGTTATGTCTGTGCAGTTTTCTTCTCAGGGCCAGATTAGCTAAAGAAAGGAAAAAGAAATATTAGGAACCTTTTAAAAAATCAACTTGTATAATCTGTGGAATGTAAAATTATATTTGCACTCAAACTATTCTGTGGTTATTTGCTATTTGTTCATAGGTGATTATGATATAAATAATGTGATGCATATACACAAAGTAGATTCCTAACAGTGTTAATAGTAATATCCTCCTCCTTTCATATGATTTCTTCCTAAATACTCTTTTATTTTATGTAGGAAGTTAATCACAATATTTTATAAGAACATTGCCCACCGTGTTGGGTATTTTGGAAAAGAAGAAATGTTTTGAATAGCAATTGCTGTAGGTAATAAGAAAGAATCGGGCTGCTTTCTGAGTTGCTGACTTGGATTTTTTTCGTACTTATGTAAAAGGACAACCTGGGACATCTTTTAAAATAACCTCATGTGATCAAACTTCTAATTAACTAAAAGTGAATTAATTAACAAGTTATGTACTGTTTCTGTTCTTACTAAAGAAGTATATTATCAAGTAAACATATTTGGGTATAAGTATTATCACCTTTCTATTAAAGCTTGGGTTTGCAGTTTTTGTGTATCAGAAAACTTTAACTGTAAATTTTTTACCTACTAGTACTTTAAAATCTTAGGTATTTGGCTTTGAAGTAAAAATACATTCGAATAATTTTGTCTACTTAATTCCTGTTGGTTAAATACAACACAATTGATATTCTTGGAAAAGATGTCAGGTAATTAATATTATATATCTTGATCATGCATATTTTTGGCTCTATAAGCACATACTACAAACTGCACTTTCTTTGTTTTAGGTGACATACCTAATTATATAATTAGAAATTGCAACTATTGACTAGTTTTATGATTTCATCTGCATTTTGCCACATTATGATTTTTACATGTTGTACACTCAGTTAACATTGCTCTCCTCAGCCAGCAACATGCTCTTTGGATAAAATTGCTCTGAAATTTGCATTTCACTTAAAAAATTATAGGCTTATTAACCTCTATAATGAGCAGACCAGCATTTGTATTTCTTTTAATTTATAAGAACAACCTATCTACATTACCTTAGATTTAGATTTTCTTTGCATTTAGAAAAATAGTGGTAAAATATTTACCACTCTTAAATAGTTGTTTTTTCAAATATTCAGATCTATCCTATAACCAACAGGATAGCATTACTTCAGAAATCCTACACATTCACCCTGAGTATTCTTGCAAACACATCTAAGTGACTTTCAATATAAACACAGTTGTACTCAGATCCAGAGACATAAACAGGCATAAAAACAAGTTACTCTACACAAATGTATCAAAGTCCTACCTGGTCTTTGTCCGTTGATAAGGTGAAAACTCATCATAAAAATTAAAAACATGCAAAAAAATTGTTGAAATCTCATTTTCCTGCCACACACAAATGGAGCAATAGCTCTTAAAGTAAACCAAACAATCTGTAAATAGCCTGTGCAATATCTGTGTGGCTCTCCTCACATTCTAATGACAAACCTCAGAGGACTGCCAGCTGCATTTTCCAGAAAGGTTAATGATCACATCAGACAAGGTTACTGGTGCGCTACGCTGTGGTCAGAGGCGCCCTCATCCTCAAACCCCTCCTCCACTCGTCTCCTCCTCCTGCCCTCCCACCCCCCAGTCACTCCCCTTTATTTCCATAAGCAAATATTGGTGAAATAGACCATTCAAGCATGCAGTAACTTCAGTGGGAAGTCTACTCTGGAAGCTCTGAGGAGAGTGACTTAGATTCAGTCTGGGTATGGAGAAATATGTAAAACAAGGCATGACACGGCCTCCTCCCCTCACCATTTGCATCTGTTTAAACTTTGCATTGCCCATATTGGTCCCACATGCAGAAACCAATGGAAATGACAGGAAGTCTCTCTTTTGTCCTTTTCAGAAGGAATTCTGAAGCTCGAACTTAAGACTCCCAAATGCTTTGTGCAGAACATGTGCTGAAATGCTTTATCTTTAACAAACCTACTACAAAGGGGTGACTATTTATATTAAGTCTCCAAATTGCTTAATTTATGTGGGTTTTTATCATTAAAGGGTTCTGAGGTTTAGAATGTTCTGAAATCTGCAAAGTGTTTATATTTTTATTTTCTAAAGTGCAATTTTAAAAGTAACGGGAATTATTTTCATCTGCAAATGTCCAAGATTTTTAAAAAGGAAATATGGTCAAGCCACAAACTCGTAAAATCTGGGTTCTGTTATAAATTTATATGTGGTGGAATACCAGGCTAACATCACGTCACATAAATTAGAAATGTAGAACTTTCTAGTTCATCTCCCAGTAAATTCAGAAGAAAAAAAAAAGCAGTTTAGTCTCGTCTTTTGCGAACATGCACCACGACCTCTTTTTGTTTTAAGTGTTTCCTTGTATGTAATATTATAGCTGTTATAGATGGAAATTACTGTACTTATTATAAAGTAAACCAAAAGGATGGTGTAGCTACACTATGAAGTACAAGTAGACCCAAAATACTAAATCTAAAGCATATGTAACTTGGAATGAACTGCCAAGAATTTTGTTGTGTTTGGCTTCTTTAGATTCAGGTAGTTGGTACATAAGCTTGGACTTCTTAAGTTTTGAAATAAATGCAATTTGTCTTGATTTTACAAATTGACTTATAAAATTCCCTGTCTTCCTAGTTATGCATGCAGTTTATAATAGGCAATAGCATAAAGAAAGTCTTAAAATCATGTCTTAAAATCTTGAGAATTTTTGCTTGTTTGGGGACTAGAAACAGCATTAAAGGGTACTATTTTGCTGTATTTGTACATTCTCCTTAAAATCAATTGAATACAAGAGTTAGGATACATGATCCAAAAAGGTCTTATGAATGGCAAAGAGTTTGTTCAGATTTTTAAGCCCCCCACCTTTTTAGTACAGCACACTGGTATCACAAGCTAATAGAGTGTTAATTCAAGCAAACTGATAGGAGACATATAGATTTTAGCAATCTATATGTCAGGTCAAGTTTAACTCTATTCAAAGGCACAGTAGCTAATCTTTTTTATAAATAAGACAATAACCTAGCCACCAACAGCAAACATTGCTTAAAATTTTTATATTTCATTACCAGGTTATCAACAATGATATGGCTAATAAGTGCTATAAAAGATACAGTTATACCACATCTCTTCCACTCAAGATAGAACAGTGTTGCGCCAGGCGCAGTGGTGCATGCATGAGGCAAGTTCAAAGCCAGCCTCGATAACTTAGCAAGGCCCTCAGCAACTTAGCAAGACCCTGTCTCAAAATAAAAAATAAAAAATTGCTGGCAATGTTGCTCAGTGGTTAAGCACCTCTGGGTTCTATCCCCCTTACCAAAAATAAATAAATAAATAAATAAATAAATAAATAAATAAATAAATAGAACAGTGTTGTATTTAAGTTATGTGAACAAACAGAACATTAATTTCCTCATTTTTAAAAATTGAAGTAAAACACTTGGTTTTCTTTTCTCTTCCTTCTTTCCTTCCTTCCTTTAAACTGAACTTAGGGGTGCTTTACCCATGAGCTACATCACCAGAACTTTTTTGTTTTTTGAGTGTCTTGCTGAGTTGCTGAGAGTCTTCCTAAGTTGCCCAAGTTGACCTCAAACTAGGGATCCTTTTGCCTCAGCCTCTTGAGTTGCTGGGATTCCAGGTATGTTCCTCTACACCAGGCAAAATACTCAGTTTTCTACTGAAAGAGTTATAAAGGTTTAGTGGGATAATATATTAAACTTATAAAATTTTAGACATTTTCTTGTATATTTAAAATTATTCATTCAAAGATGATATGTTTAAGCGGTTACTTTTTAAAGTGTAGTACTAAAATGATTATAGAGTTGATGGACAAACTGAAATGACAAACATTGAGAGACAATGGCAAGTGGTCCAGCATTTCTGTGGAATGTGAGTCAACAACTGTGGTAAATCATTCATCTTAGCGTTGAATAACCAGGTGTGGAGAAATCTTGGCAGGAAAGTGTTAAGTCAGAGCAATGCTGCTGGCTTTGCAACTATATGAAAACGATATCTCTTCTGTTTGGAACAGTAACCTCAACTTCCTCATTTCCACCACAGGTCAACCTGCACTGAGTGAGCCCAACACTGCCCTCTGGGCCAGGTACCATGCTAAGTGTGTTTCATATATCATATAATCCAGCCCCAAATATTCAGAAGGAGTATTCACTTGTTTACCAGATGAAAAAAACTGGTAAGTAGGAAAGAGGAATAGATGGGATTCAAATTCCATGATCTGAGCTCTCAACTATCATCTTCATTTTTAAAATAGTCTATTGAAGCTATTATAAAAATAGGGAGGAAAGCCAGGCATGGTGGCAAATGTCTGTAATGTCAATGACTCAGGAGGCTGAGGCAGGAGGATGGCAAGTTCAAAGCCAGCCTCAGCAATTTAGTGAAACCCTGTCTCAAAATGAGAAGTTAAAAAGGACTGAAGACAGCCCAATGGTAAAGTACCCTTGGGTTCAATCCCTAGTGCAAAAAAACAACAAAACAAAACAAACAGACAAAAGAAAACAAACAAAAAAGCAAAGCAAAATAGGGATATTAGCAATATTTTTCTTATATTAGGTTGAATAGTGTCCCTTCAAAATTTATTTCAATCCAGAACTTAAAAACTTAAAAATGTGACCATATTTGGAAATAAGGTCTTTGCAGATGTGATTAGTCAAAATTGAGCTGGAGTAGGTTGGATCCTAAATCCAGTATGACAGGTGTCCTTAGAAAAAGAGGAGACACACAGGGCTACACAGTGCCAGGTCACAGGTCACAGAGGTAGAAATTAGAGTTATGCTGCTACAAACCAAGGAACAAAAGCCAAGGATTGCAAACAACTACCAGAAGTTAGGGGAGGCACAGAACAGATTCACCTTCTGACTCTACAGAAATAATCAGTCCTACTGACACCTTGATTTTAGACCTCTGACCTCTTGAACTGTGAAAGAATAAATTATTATGAAGTTACCCAGTTTGTGACATTTTGTTATAGCAGCCCTTGGAAACCAATACAATTCTATACATACATATATTCTGTAAATATATATATATACACATATATATAATTTAATAAAACCTATTTTACGGTGGTATGCTATGTCAGGTATTTAACAAAATGATGTTATTTACACATTATGATCTTATAAGTCTTATATCCACTTTACAGATGAGAGAACAAACTCAGAAAATTAAATGACTTATCCAAAATTAAATATCTAATAGCAAAGTCAATGCGAAGTCTATCTGTTTGGTCCTGGGTCTCAGTCTTGTGCTCTCCTTTGTCCAAGGAGATCCTTCCCTAGCTCTCATCTTCTTTCCCACTTTTCGTGTTTGATTTTTCTTCAATGTCTCTCTCTCCTCTACAAAAGTACTCTGTTCAGCCGGGTGTGGTGGCGCCCGCCTGTAATCCAAGCGACTTGAGAGGCTGAGTCAGGAGGATCGCAAGTTCAAAGCCAGCCTCAGCAATTTAGCGAGGCCCTAAGCAACTCAGTGAGACCCTGTCTCTAAATGAAATACAAAATAGGGCTGGGGATGTGGCTCAGTGGCCGAGTGTCCCTGAGTTCAATCCCTGGTTCCAAAAAAAAAAAAAGTACTCTGTTCAATTTAAAATTCTCTCTCTTCCCATTGGTATTCAGCCTCCATTTGCCAGATGTCTGAAATAAGGGTCTACCCTGATTGTTCTACTCCCTCACCACCTTTTTCGTAGGACATCCCCTTGATCTTGACCAGTTTTCACCACTCTACGGAAGCTGGTGTGTCCCAAATTGAATCATTAAACTTTCTCACCCTCGTGCTGAGATTCAAATCCAGGGCCCTGTGCCTTGTTAGCCAAGTACTTGACCACTGAGCTATGCCCCCAGGTCAAAATCACTAAATTTTCAAATATAATCTTTTCCATGAGCATTTCACTTTATCCAAGTTAGACTACTCTTTGGTCTCATTTTTTTTTTCTGTTCTTGTTTGGCTCATGTTATGTATTTCTTTTTTTTGGAAAGAGCTGCTGTTTGTCCCAATTTTCCTTGAGTTTCAACTAGGTCTTTAGTGTTTAATTCAGTCATTCCAGATTAGTACAATAGGAGAAAGGGGATGTAGATCAATGGCAGAGTATATGCTTCACATATATGAGGCACTGGGTTCAGTCTCTAGTACTTCAGAAAGGGGAGGCGGGGTATAAATTCAGCAAATATTCGTTGAGTACCTTAAAATACTACTGTGTTCTAGGCTTGGTACTAGGATATAAGGAGGGAGGAATCCTTAGTCAGTGAAGCTGATACCTTCAGAGTTGTCTTTTTTGTATGTGTTTGTTTCAGCTAAAAGTCTTTGGAATAACTTTGGAAGACCAGCCAAGGCCACCAAATGACTCTGATTCATTCCTTTAGGTGACCCGAGTTAAACTTTGGCTCAGATTATTTTGAACTGAGCATGCCCAGAAATGCATCTGCCATCCTTCCTTCTTAAGCTGCAACCTTAAACTGAGCAAGTTCAGAAATGTTCTGCCTCTAAAGTGCTTTCCTACATCAATATGAATAAACACCCCATTTCTATTCCTTGGAGAAAGCATTGCTTTGGAAATAGCCCAGTGCTCTTCTTACCAGCTTCAGGTAAGAAATCTCCACTCTTCCCTCCTAGTTGTGCTTTTTGTCTTATCTCACCAAGTTGGGAACCCATCATTCCACTCTTGAATCTACCTATCTACCTATCTATCTGTCTATCTGTCTATCTATCTATCTGTCTGTCTGTCTGTCTGTCTGTCTGTCTATCTATCTGTCTGTCTATCTATCTACTTATTTTGGTGGTACTGGGGATTGAACCCTCAGGGGTGTTTTACTACTAAGCTACATCCTGAGTCCACTTTTTATTTATTTTGATGCAGGGTCTTACTAAATTGCTGAAGTTGGCCTCAATCTTCATTACAAACATGCAACATTTTGCCTTTGTTGATTTAATGTTTATTCATCAAACTTTATCCAATGAATGACATTTTCCAATAAATTCATTAGATTTCCTCTATAAGCAATTCCTAATTCCTGCTGACTGAAAGAGAATTTAATTTTGTTCTGGGGATTCAGAAAATTTCCTCTGTTATCATAGCCTTTTCACCACTGTAGTACTTAATGCCTCCCTTGTGGCCCATAATACATTCCTCCTGTTCAGACAATTTCTTCAGGGCATGTGGAATCCTGCAGAAATAAAAACTCCTTGGATGGAGAGACTTATCCTATTTCCTGCTGATGTCTTCACTAGAGCTTAGAACTATGGAACTCATACTCAGTTTCATTGAGTATGGGAATCAGGAGTGTTTCATTTTGTCCCCCTCTTTAGGGGACTGAATCTAACATTTTGCAGGCAAGTGCTCTTGCCCACTGCTTACATCCTTAGCACCCACCCACCCCACCTTGTTTTAAACTTTTTAAAAAAGTTTTGGGGCATGGGCTTGTTAGGTTGCCTAGGCTGGTCTTGAATTTACAAGGCTCCTGCTTTAGCTTTCTCAGTAACTAGCTTCAGGAGATACTTTTAAAACATTTTTGGTACTAGGGATTGAACTCAGGCTTGCAATCACTGAGCCACATCCCAGCCCTTTATATGTTTTATTTAGAGAAAGGGTCTCACTGAGTTACTAAGGGTCTTGTTAAATTGCTGAGGCTGGCTTTGAACTCGATATGCTCCTGTCTCAACCTTCTGTGCTGTTGGGATTACAGGCGTGAGCCACCATGCCTAGCTCTCTCTCTTTTTTTTTTTTTTTGAGACAGAGTCTTGCAAAGTGCTGAAGCTGGTCTTGAACTTGCAGTCCTCCTGCCTCAGGCTCCTGAGTTGCTGGGGTTACAGGTGAGGATGGCTAGGTACACATTTTTCTTTTGATCCTTGGTTCCATTTGACCACTTCTGGTTCTTGACCAATCCAATGCCTCTTTTTTTTTTTGCGGTGCTGGGGATTTGAACCAAGGGCCTTGTGCTTGCAAGGCAGGCACTCTACCAACTGAGCTATATCCCCAGCCCCTCCAATGCTTTTTTTGTTTTCATTCCCTGCTTTAGTTTTCTTAAGACTACCTTAATTATCAGCTGCCATTTTGGGGTCTCACATTAGTACTAAGGTGAAATTAATATCCAAATTTATAGATGATAGAATCATAGTAAATAAAAATTTATTAGTTTTAAATACTGTGTAACCAAAATTGGATTTATCCCTGCTTAGAGGAAATGGTGAATTAGACATGTTGGAGATATCAAATGCATAAAATTAGAATATTGAGTGTGGTCAAACATTTAATTTAATACTGAACAATTTTCCCAGGATCTTCTTGGGCACATGTGCTGGCTAAAAAAAACATTACTCATAAAAAACAGTACTCATAAATGCTTCATCAAGCTGATATCTGAGCCAAAACATATATTTTCATAAGAACCCATAACTCTAAAAAAGACACACACTTTTAAGAGTATGGGTATCTTCCTAACCCTCATATGTCTGGCAAACCTGAAAAAATAACATGGTCATGGATGTAAGAGACTCAGCTATGTCACAAACAGAAATACCAGAGGTAGCAGCAACATGTGGAGCATTCAGATTGTCCCTCCCTTTGATGGTTCTTATCCATGCTACTGACATAAAGTGTTTGACCGAACAGTATCAAAAAGACCTTTTTTTTTTTTTTTTTTTTGTGGTGGTGCTGGGGATTAAACCCAGGGCCTTGTGCTTGTGAGGCAGGCACTCTACCAGCTGAGCTATATCCCCAGCCCTTCAAAAAAGACCTTTCTTTATTACAGTACATTAAAAGGGAGATTGGTGATCTTTATGTCTTTTTCTAATGAGGAAAAAGTTAGATAAAAAAGAATCATTTGAACAGAAGAGATTCCACTTAGTAATATACTTCTTTAAAAAACAATAGGTGATGGGGCTGGGGATATAGCTCAGTTGGTAGAGTACCTGCCTTGCAAGCACAGGGCCCTAGGTTCAAACCCCAGTACCGCAAAAAAAAGTGAAACACATTTAAGTCTGTTCTTTCCACCCCTACTTTTAACTTTTTTTATGGGCATATTTTGTTAAAAACAGACTCGGGAATTTTCATAATAAACCCAACTGACTCCTAAGCAACAATTATCATTTATTGCAATAATTATATGTATATATAAAACTGCTAATAAACTCTGTATTGGAATTCTTTTTTTTTCTTTTTCTTTTCTTTTGTGGTACAGGGGATTGAACCCAGGTGTCTCTACTACTGAGCTACATCCCCTGCCCTTTAAAAAAAAATCTTTTTTTCTTTTTTGAGATGGGGTGGGGAATCTCACTAAATTGCTGAGGCTGTCCTTGAACTTGTGATCTTTTTGCCTCAGCCTTCGGAGTACTCATTTGGCTTTAGTCAAATTATTTTTTCACATTTTTTATTTAGAAAGTGATGTATTGCTGAAGATATAGCTCTTGGTAAAGTGCTTGCCTAGTATGCACAAAACCCTGGTTGATCTCTCAGCAGGGTAAAAACAACAGAAAGTGATGTATGCAAGATGGTACAGTAGTGCAAACCTGTAATCTCAGAGACTCAGAAGGCTGAGGCAAAAGGATTGCAAGTTCAAGGCCAGCCTCAGCAATTTAGCAAAGTCCAAAGAAACTTAGTAAGATCCTGTCTCAAAATAAAACAGGGTTGGGACTACAGCTCAGTGGCAGAGTGTTTGCCTAGCACATGTGAGGCACTGGGTTCAATCCTTAGCACCACATAAAAAAAAATAAACAAATGAAATAAAGGCATTCTGTCCATCTACAACTACAAAAAAATTAAAAAAAAAAAAAACCCACACATAAAAAGTACTGTGGGCTGGGCGTGGTGTTGCATGCCTGTAATCCCAGCACCCGGG